>JAZGTL010000016.1:7800000-8128329 GCA_037349345.1 Oemleria cerasiformis
AAAACATGGTAACTTTTTAAGTTTTACATGTCAAACCCAACCATAGTTGTGCACACAAGTTAAAACCAAAGTGATTAAACTTGTATTCCATTATGAGAAGACTGACCACATGTGTCTAACTACGACTTACACTCCAGGAATTGGGAACTGGGTGGTAAGACCTTCAACCCTTTTCTGCAGATCCGACACTCGATCCTTCAAAGAGAATTCAGGGGATTTCACAAACTTCATAAAATCTTGGACCTTTGGCCCTGAAGCCGCGCGTCTAGCATCAATAGTTATCTTCACACCCTCGTGAATGAAGTCTGCAATTGCTATGAATTCTTTCTCACTGAATCCTCTTGTTGTCATGGCAGGTGATCCAATGCGAATGCCACCGGGCACTACAGCACTTTTATCGCCTATTTCATCAAACAATGTAGGTGTAAGATCAAGAGGAAATAAAAATTTAATAATAGAAAATGCCGAAATTCAAAAAAAAAATAACATCATTAGCAAAATAAAACAATATAAGATAGGACCTTCAAACCAAAAATAAAGGTCTGGAACTAGGGCCCATCTCTAAATTGTATGGCTAAATGGCTTGATTAAACTATTAGAACTTAGTAGATTTGAATTAAAAGTAAACACGTGCACTTTATGCGTCCTTGTATGTATGTATGTATGTCGTTTATTCCAAATAGAATGTATCTACTTCAATTCATTCTTGGCAAAGCCTAGTGTTTTCCATTAACTATTTACAAATCCAGAGTTCTAATCATTTCATCCAAATGGATCGTTAAGACTCACCAGGTACTGAATTCTTGTTAAGGGTGATAGAAGCCATGTCAAGAATTTTCTCCACTCGAGCTCCATCAATACCCTGTTGATAAAGGAACTGTTAAATACCAATGGTAAACTAGATATGGCTATGAGCAAATGCAAAGGATCCCAATGATAACATTAATGCTTAAATAATTGGCCCCAAAACTCAAAATTTGATAACTTGCAAAGAGAATACAACCTCAGAAAAGCCTGAACTCGGGCAGTAAAGAATAGGATACATGAAGATTGCTTAAAAAACAAAAAAACTAAACCCTTGTCAAGCGAAGACAAAGCATGTACATTTCCGTACAAGTTTCACATAAGCAAAAGAAATCTGTATTAAAAAAAAGTTAAAAACATACAAGCCAATAAAAAAATCTAGGAACTTACTAAAGGGCGCAGATCTACAAGAACCAGATGGTTATCACTCCCACCAGAAACTAGTTTGTATCCAAGTTCAGTCAACCGGTTAGCAAGAGCCCTACAATTAGAGACCACCTACAAGGTAGAGTAGCCACAAAAATTTAGGACATGCCTTGAACAATTTTCACAGGAATCCCACTACTATTGCAGTACCTGGTTCTGGTAAGCCTTAAATTCTGGGGACTGTGCATACTTCAAGCAAACTGCAAGACCCCCAATAGTGTGGTTATGAGGACCACCCTGCACAAATAACTCAAGCCTTTAATCATTTTACATCTAAATTCAGAATTTAAAAGCTGAACCTACAGGAACAAATAAATGATTAGATATCGTTCAGATTGTTATCATGCAAAAACTACAACTAACCTGTAAACCTGGAAAAACAGCATTGTTGATGGAAGATTCTAAATCGACTCCAAGAACTGGATCTTTCTTGAAGAAGATCATTCCACCTCTTGGACCTCTTAAAGACTGAAAAGAAATGTTTTACATTTTTCAGATCATCCAAATGTGGGTTACAACAACGAAAGCACATGGTAAGGCTATTTATGAAGTATACTGACTCTAGAGAAGAACAAAGAGGCAATTACACATGTTTACAAAAGCCCATTATGTGAACTTTTCAAATATGGAAATATTTAGTGAAATATAAATAAGATTATGATAATACCTTGTGTGTTGTTGTGGTCACGATATCGCAGTAATCAAAAGGATTTGCAAGCACAGAAGCAGCTACAAGCCCACTTATGTGAGCCATATCCATCATAAGAAAAGCACCAACAGAATCCGCAATCTTCCCACACAATTTAGATGTAATTCATTAGACACGGAAATTATAAGGATAATGAACTTCATATCATATTATTCACATGAAAGAAGGCAAATAAAATACTGACCTTCCTCATGCGAGGATAGTCAAAATCTCGAGGATAAGCACTAGCCCCGGCAATAATGAGTTTCGGTTTAAATCGTTCAGCCATTTCTTCAAGCTTGTCATAATCAACCAGACCTGAGTTTTGTTTGTTCCATTATTCCAAACTAATAACCGTTAGTCCTTGGTAAATCTGAAAGACGGAATCTTTCTTATGACAAAAAAAATGTTGCACCTGTGGATTCATTCAGACGATAAGACATGGACTCAAAATAAATGGATGTGCCTGATACTCGTCTTTTAGGAGTCATGAAACCGTGAGACAAATGTCCACCGTGAGACAAGTCCAAACCCTAAGTTATATGCAAATGTTAGTAGCCACCACTATGAAAGAGTAAAACAAAGCCAAGAGGACAACTTACCATGAGACGGTCATGAGGTTTAAGAATTGCAGTATAAACCTCAAAATTAGCAGGAGAACCAGATAATGGTTGAACATTAACACCCCACTTTTTTCCATCTAAGTGAAATGCATCCAGAGCCCTTTTCTGGCATAGTATTTCAAGCTCATCAATGTGCTCATTGCCACCATAGTACCTGAAACGTATAATCAAACGATGATCTACACCAAGCATAACTATTTCAATAAAAGGTAAGCTATTGAACAGGCATTACTATGAGTCTGAGTATATGTACCTTTTACCTGGCAATCCTTCCGAATACTTGTTTGTGAGACAAGAGCCAACTGCCTCCATCACTGCTCGATAAGTAAAATTTTCTGAGGCAATAAGCTCAAGGCTCTTGAACTGCCGCTCCTTCTCCTTTTGAATAATAGCACGCACCTCAGGGTCAGCCTCGCTTAACCCATTGTCTACAAAACCGCTTCCATTACCTGCAACTCAAATAATAAAATACATAAACAAGTTAGATATCATTCCTGCTACTAACAAAGATTCCTTTTGACACTTAGCTAAAAGTTGAGAAAATCAAGGCTGAATATACTTTCTTTTAAATATGTTTTTTTGTAATAAAGATGACTATTTCAAACAATTGAGTAATTAAATTCTACAGTTATAGTTAAAGTAACGAATTAAGATTATGACCAAATATGAATACACAGAGCACCAAATAGAAGCAAGATAATGGATACCATTCTGGCAGGTGCAGAGGAAAATGGATGTTAATTTTTTTTTTCTTCGAGTCAAATTAACACTAGAAATTCTATTATAACATCATAACTTTTTAATACTGGAAATTTTTATACCAAGGAAATTCCAGAACAAAAACTTAAAGTAGCTTTGGATACAATTTACACATGTAACCATACCTCCAATTGCGGGCAAGGGCTCAGAGACGGAAGATGATAGCCTTCCAGAAACCAAGCTTCCTGCAATGTAAGAATACGATGTACGGGGCTTGGCAGAATTGAGCCTTAGTTGATGTGAATATCCAGTAAAGCTAAGCCCTTTGTTTGGAAAAGTTGTTCCTTTGGTCCAAATGGGCTGCTGAAGAGAACCCATGACTGCAGCTCCACCACAAGCCTGCATCTTGGCTTCCAAACTTCACAAGCTTCCTACACATGAATACATACATAATAAATACACAATATGTGTGCACATATTTTTTGTAAGCCAATTTTCCTCAGTCGAAATAGGTCTCAAACCATACAAATAGGAAATAGCATAAACAAACAAGAGATAAGACAACTCAGCAATTACCCCTAAAATTTCATCCCCTTTCCTACCGTTTCCCAACATCCACACGAAAATGAACCACTTCAGAAGAGAAACTGAATTGAATTGAATGCATACACTTTCATCCACTGGAAAAACATAATTTTTCGAGGAAAATAGGATGAACAACTCAAAGCATAATTTCTTACCGCTGTTCTGTTTGGCTGCCGAGAAAGAAGAGAGAGAAAGCGGCGGAAGAAAGAGAAAGGCGTGAGAGAAATAGCTATGGAGTTTTGTGATGATAGAGCGGAGGTTTGTTTAAAAGTTATAGGCGTGAAACATGCAGAGGCAAAATGGTGGCAGTGGGTTTAGTCACCAGTGTTAGGGTTTTTGTTCTCCAAAAGACAACAGCCAACACAACACCACTTGAACTTGAAGTATTGAAAACGGACACCTGTTTGCCAAGTTTTTATTTTTTATTTTTTTATTTTTTTTAAAGTAAAAAATACAGATTAAAACAAAGAACAACCACGAAGACAATCGGAAGTGGAGAAATCAAATCTCCGAGTCCTAATAGCTTCCCGCGGCACACTTTTCTCTCATCGTTGGTTCACACTTTAATTAAGCCCCACAACAGCCAATGAGTCAACCACAAATTTGACTTTACGGAACACTTAGACGAAATTAGTTTGTTGGAATTGATTCTTTCTTTTTTTCTGTTTCTTTTTCTTCTTTTTTCTCAAAAATATTTATAAATTAATAATAATGAGCGGATAGAGATTGTGGTACAAAACTAAAGTGGGCGGGATAAGCAATTGGTGGATTCTTGCAAAATTCAACTACCGTGACTAGAGCTTAGAATTCTTAGTGGAAGGGGGAAGAACGAAAATAATAATAGTAATAATTGGTCAAAATAATAACAATTTTCACACTTTTATTTGCTTTATATATTAAAATTCTAATAATTAAATTAAGTAAATTAATAGAGTAATCATTTCTCATAGTAACAATGCTTACCATTACTCTCCTCATGGCTCCCCATTCATTGTTGGGTTCCCTATCAAATTCCTCTCTTTTAAGGAAAAGTACAGAATTTTTGAACTTTCATGTGTTAGACATTTTTATTTCAGTATGTAGAAGGGCAAGAGAATATTAGAAATTTGGTATTAGATTTAGGGAAGTAAAACAGTTATATATTAAATTATTGTATCAAGTATTTGTTTCTTCGATAAAAAAAAAATAAAGTATTTGTTCGTGTAAAATGATTTAAAAAAATAAATAAATATTGCCTTCATGAAGGTTGAAAATGGATCGACTTGTCCGACAATTATGAGGGCAATGGATAAATACATTGGGACACAACAACACTGGCTTGCGCCATTCTCTCTGGCATGAACATGAATACATGATACAATATATGAAATCCTCCATTTTCCACAACAACTTTCACCTTTTGCTATACACAATCTCTTCGTCATCAACGTCGAATGCCGGATTGCAAAGGCATCTGAAGAGTCTGCCAATCCCCTGCTCGTAAAGAAACACACAAAACAACTCATCAATTACATACAATTACTTGAACGCCTGCTCGAGATTCATAGTATGACAGCATAAGTATTTATCCGGGGAACATATGTGATTCTAGCAAGAGAACATTATCATATAGTAGGCAATCCTTCAATACATATTTGATTAGGTAAAATATAGAATGTTGTAACATGCCTGAGTTAGAAAAGGAGTTCTATACGAAAGTGGGCGTGGTGAATCCTCTTCGGAACTACTGTCAGAACTACTTCCATCATCATCTGTGTCAGCAGCATTTTTCCTTGTTGAAGATCCACCATTTCGCGTCTGCTTTTCCTCCTGAAACCACAAAATTTTGCAACATGATCAGCAAGTGATCATCAGTTAAAACAAATTTCATTCAAGCTTCATAATATCCAAATCTTTTTTTAGCCATTGATATATATGAGCATAATTCTACTGCTGACATATCAACTCAAAATCCTATATTTAGGTACAAGCTAATGCCTCACACTGGAGTTGTAGGCATGCAAAATCTTTGCACTCGAGGGTTCTCTTAGGATGATGAAATAGATGCATCAAATCCATATGGATCCATACACAAGAAATGTTCCTACATAATAATATTATTCAGAAAATTGATTAACATTGCACCTGAAATATCCTTCCAAGATGTTTAAGCGCCAGGGCACGAGCTTTAAGTTCATCCTTTCTGACATTATTTTCCCGTAAGACCTGAAATCGTATTCTGAATCATGATGTTGATAAACTTAAATAAAAAATTACTTAATGAAACAAACCAGTGCCTAGCTCACCATTTGACAAACATGCATGAGCGTTACTTCAATGTCCACCACATTGAGTTTCCACAACGAGTTTAAAAGGGTGTCTTTGTTCAAACGTATGTGTGATTCAACATCATTCTCAGGACCATTACCCTCCATTTTAAACTGCCGACGGATTTCTTCTTGAAGTTGTAGCAACTGAAATGCACCTTTTGCAGCAGTCATCTGTGACTTCCAGAAATGTCCCTTATTTCGTACCCACTCAGCCAAAAATGGTACCCCTAAGAAGATGGTTTTCTTTCCAAGCTCTTGTGCTGCTTGTCTCAAATATACATACCCAATCGTGTGTAGCATATCAACCCCAAATGCTGGAATCACAAAAAATTCTTAGATTAAATTTACAAAGTCTTAAGAATCCAAAACACAGATGGAGAGGCAAATGAACAAATACAAGTCTATTTGTTATGCCTACAAGAAGAAAAATATGTTGCATTTAACAAAGCATATCAAGTTTAAGTTCTGTCTCAGTTGTTGTCATAAATCTTTCAGGTCCGAGAATGTGTACAACTGCCGGCTTACAAATCGAGTAGCTAAATAAAGCCAGAGTACGAAATTTTGAAAGACAGAGAAAGCAAGCAGATAATGCATATGATTACTAGGAGCTATAAGCTATAAGATAATTGAAGATATAGCAATAATTTATGTTCTTATAGATTCTGGCCCATTTTTGATAGATTGAAGAATACAGTCAATAAGTTGTAAAACATGAGGAATCTTTCATTTTCAGTTGGTATAAAGATTTTGAAGTATGAGGTAAAAGGAAAAAGAATGGTCACTCCAATTGAAGATGCTATAAATCAAAAGTTAAAAACAAGTAGAGAATTAACTGCAAATAAAAGGAAGCCCTCTGTCATTTAACAGACCTGCATCAGAGAGTCGTTTAGCTTCAGATTCAGCATGCTGTAAGAATCCCTCTTTGTCACCTTGAACATATCGATTAAGAAGCGCTTTAAGTGAGTTGGCAAGCTTTTCTTCTCTTTCTTTCTGGACACCCTGCATTACAAGGAAATGCACCAAGTGGAGTTGAAGAATATAAATAAACAGTTGCATAAAAGGATGAAAATTAGAGGAAATGACAGTATCAAGTAGTGAACTCGATCTGGAATTTACTTACCTTCAATTTATCATGCATTTTCTCAGGGTTATCACCTTCACCGGCAAATTGAGAGGAGGAGGCCATTGATGCTACAGCTAAATGTCCTATGTAGTCCTCAAATAATTCACTTCCGAAAAGAAAAGCAAATACAGCCGTGGGATCAAGCATGGTTTCCCTTCAAACAAGGACATTGATTTGCAACACGAATTAAGAATTCATAACGATGTGCTACAATACTTTCAACTTGTTATGCAAGTAATCTACCAAATGTTAAGTATTTTACCTTGATATGCAATACTTTCCATTTCGATCATATGCATCTCTTTGCAATGGATCACTCAAAACTTGATAAGCTTCACCTAATACCTGCTAATATTAACATTGCTATTTTACTCAGACAAAAAACAAGACAAAACTCAAGGTGGCTATGTCTTCACTGAAACTTACATGCAGCAATCTTGTTTCCATAGAAGAAAAACATGACATGAAAAAGATTTGATTTTGTTGCGTGGGGTCCAGTTGATTGATAAGAAGGTAGAAATTTGTTTACCTCAAAAAAGCAGTACACAAAGGATACAAACAACATTTAGAAGAAAGGACTTGCCTGAAATCTTTCAGCAGCCTGAGGATCGTTGGGATTTTTATCCGGATGAACTTGCCTTGCCTGCACAAATAATAGCATACAAAATATAAGATCATAAATAAACCCCATCTGAATTTAAGAAATAGGGTCAGGCCGGTATAAGTAATCAAACACCAGTATAAGGCAATTCGGGTCCTTAACTATGCCAACATTAAACATTCATATCCTTTTAAAGCTAAATCATATTCCCATTCTCCAATGGCCAATCCTTAATGATTCAAATTGGAATTACAAAAAAAAAGTTCACAGTCAATTAGGAATGAGGATCTACCACTAAGTAATTCAATCATAAGGTACATGTAACATAGCCCAAAAAAATTTAAGAACATAAAAATTCATTAAGAAGATAAAGATCATCAGCACTATAAAACAAATTCAAAGCTGTTATAAAATGTAACAAATATGTCAAATTAGTTATTGAAATTAAGAAAATGAATGGAGGAGCGTAAATCAAAGAAGCAACCTTAAGATAATAAGCTTTGCGAATTTCGTCTTCGGACGAAGAGGGACTGACGCCGAGGACATCATAGTACTCGGTTTCTTTCACCATTCCTGCTAGCTTTTAAGTTCTCTCTGTGTCTCACACAGACAGACAGAGCTCGATGAGCTGAATGCGAAGATCGATTAAGCTCTTTTCAGAATTCAGAACACAAAGAGAGAGAAAGAAAGAAAAGTGAGAAAGTTAGAGTGAGTGAGTGAGTTACAGAGTAATTTGGCTTTCCAGTTCCGCAGAGGAATAAACAAAGGCTTCAAAAACGCTTTTTCGCGGGAGCTCACCACTTGTTTGTTTATGTGTCCCCATGGTAGGCGGTGGTGCTTATGATATTGCTGCCACAAAAGCTAAATACACTCCTTTTTTTTTTTTCTTTTTAATAAAATGATATAAAGTAGTGGGATTACATTATACATATTGTTTATGTATCGATATTATTATAAACAATTGATTTCGCATGTGTATGCATATATTTTTTTATGAGAATAAGATCTAAAAACTTCCCACATAACATATGCAGAGAAATTACACTAGACCAAGTATTAAGATTGACGAGATTTGAGTTAAGTTGAATATCCTTAATCATTGTATTGCTCATGAACTTCTCAGTTCTCACTCACTCACCCTTCATACATTTTCACGTGCTTTTCTAGGTTCCAAAGCTGTCACACTGACTCACTGAGTTGGGCTCTTTGCTGTTGTGGGCCCCGTTTCAAGTCTTGGAAGGCCAGGTTTTGCTTTCTTATCGGCTTTTCCCATATTGGCCCAGGTGGGGCTTTCATTTCGAGGTTGGAGTTGGGAGTTGGAGCCTACTAAATTTTACGATGGGCCTCTTGGATCAAATTCCACATGAGAAGGAGATTCTATTACACCTCACAATGCTTATCCTTGCATTTATCTATTCTTAGGAAAACATGTGGATCAATCTCTTTATAATCCTCCTACTTTTTCAACCTCTTCCATGTTAATATGGTTATTCCATAATCATCGTGTCTTTGCTAGTTAGAGGTAGAGAGGGAATAGAAATAGGCAACTACAAAAATTTGTACAAAAGTTCTCTAGCTAGTAGTCATTGCTCATTAGTAATTGAAACAAGTCTTTTGAACTCACCCCAATTGGAATTGTTACGGGCTGATTACCCTTAAATTTAGATTGTATAAAAAATATAGATTCAAAGTGAGAAATACAGCGGTTTCCTAACACATGCTTTGCATTTTCACAGCAAAGAGAAGGAACTCAAATTCAAAACTACATGGAAGCAAGAAATGATAATAGACTACGGGTTGTAGTGGCAATCAGGAGTTGAGCAATAATTAATTAAAAGACAATTTCAGGAAACTAGTCCATCAAGAAAGTCTTTCGACCTGCTTGAACTTCAACAACTAAGCTTGACCTGCAAAATAAATTTGCGTTCCAAGTCCAACTAGTGAACAAATTCCATGTCTACTTGCATAAAACCATAAACCATGTTTCATGCATAACACATATATGACATTAACTTCAAATTTTACCTCGGAATGTTACTGAGTCTAGTCTGAAACATCAAACCGGACAACAATGCAAGTAATGTTGTCTGAGCTACCTCGTGCATAAGCTTCTTGGATGAGTTTTCGTGATGCTTCTTCTGCATCTGTTATGTCCTTAATTAAGGCCACAGAATCCTGGATATACAACACTCTTTTAAGAATATCATTATCTAAGAGAAATGTAATTCCTGCAACTCAAACACTCACCTTGTTTGATAAGACATTCCAAAGTCCGTCGCTTGCAATAATTATAAAATCTACGCCTTCAATTTCTTCTTCCTAGCATAAGGTACACGAGAAGCATATAAGCAAATAGTCAAAATCTACGCCTTCAATTTCTTCTTCCTAAGTAAATACACACAGTGAGTCAGCTTATGGTTTCAGTATACCTGAATTTCTGGCTCTGCAACAACAAATGGCTTAAGGACTTTGTCTCCAAATGCACGGGAAACGGCAAGAACACCCCCAACACGCCATGTTCCTGGAAAGTTCAACACCAGTAAATAAGTTTGGGACTGATGTTTTTTCCAGACCTACAATCTGGCTTTAAAACATCTAATATTGATTTTATAATGATCACACTTCTGTTTTTCATCAGTGTAACGCAACCAAAGATCAGCTCCACATAAAGCTGAAAGCCCCTAATTCACATTAAATGTAACTCAACCTTAGCTTTTACTCAGTCACAGTTATGTTTTCATCAGTAATAATTATAGTTAACAAAACAGTACAAAAAGGGGGAAAGTAATCACATAGTACAATCTAGCACACATGGATGGGGAAGCACCATACAGAGACAACTTGCAGCAAAAATGGCAGTGGGAAAAAAACGTTTGGTTTCTCTTGAGCACATTTGAAAATTGTTAAAATTAGAGGTTCCAAACCAAAGCCAATTTGGTAATGGGTCGAGCGGCCAAGATATTATATATTGTCATGCAATGTCAAGGGGCCATTTGATAACCATTCCGTTTTTAGTTTTCAATTTCCACTATTTATAATTGAGATGTGAGGAAATGAGAGATTAAGAATGATGGAGGAAGGATATGGTGGAAGAGATGGAGAACAAATGTAGAAGAAATAGTGGACCAAATGAAAACTAAAAACCAAAACCTATTTTTTGTGGGTTTCACTTTTTTTTTTTTCATTCTTCCTTCTTTATTTCTTCCTCTCCATACCATCACTCTTGTTCATCCCTCTTCCATCCTATACTTTCTATATGTCATGCAAAAAAAGCGAAAACTGGAAACCAAAAACGGAATGGTTATCAAATGGCCCCTAAGAATTCTTGATGTGTAAATCGATATTCTCAACACTCCCCAGCATTAGTGGTGTGACTAAGTTGAACACATGGATCAATTATATTGGGTGGGAGCATGTATGACTGCTAGGCTTGACATGTGGATTACCCACACTAGTACCATGTTAAGTAGAGCATCAACACAAAACCAATTGGCAATTGCTGGAGGTGCCAAGAACATCATATATGGCCATGATTTCCCAAAGTGAGTTTCTATATTCTCAACAACATTTTCAAAAATATAGCTACATAATCTTATCCTGTAGTTCAACAGCTTCATAATATGTTTTCATGACCACCTAAACAATAGAATGTTTCTGTCATAGACATTTTATTCTTTTGTTGATACTACAGGAAATAGGGTCACTCAAGGTATCCCAATGAGGGACGTAAGAGTGGGAATGAGTAAAAACCCCTCTATAAAGGGCAAATCCCCAAATGAATGGCTTGATTCTGGTGATTGTTTCTAATTTATGTGCCATGCATGTGAATACTATTTCAGGTGATAAACTTGACTCATTAAGGGTCAAAATTTATAAATTGGACTTACTTTATTGCATGAAGAAAAAATATATGTACAAATATAAGTTAGAGATGGAAGTTCTAGTCACGTAGTAAAGCCGAAATCAGCAGGTGCACAAATACTAAGAAAATTCCACCTCACCACGACACAATAATACATCAAATGGAACCATAAGGAAATATACAATAAAAAATATGCAGCTTACCAGCCCAAATAATGAAACCTCCAGCCTCTTCAATTCTTTGGCGCTCATCAGATCTATCAGGCTTATGATCAATGGACAAGGAGATTGCTACAGGAAAACACAATTTTATGATGTCACAACTAATGAGTGGATAAGGAAGAAAGAAGGTTATTTTGTTCATTAACTGATTGTTTGTATTGGCACGTATTTTGAGATTTTGAAAAAAATAAAAAATTCTAGTAATTTAAGTTACTGTATGCTGAGAAAGTTCGATTCTAACTAAATGAGTCCCTATGAAAGTAGGGAAAATATGACAAGACATTAAAAAAAAATTAAGCTATTTTGTTCAGTAATTTTCTTTGTTGTCCTAAAATTTGTTATATGATATCATTTATAGTTATTATAACCCAATAAATCCCACCCTTAGCAGAGAAGACAGCAACCTGAACCAGCTCTGCAGCCAACCACTCTTGAATCACCAACATTTGCAACAAAAATTCGATCCCCTAACAGCAAAGCAGTTGATGCGGTTGAACCAGCATCTCTTTGTTGGCCTTTCTCCTCATTAAGGTAATCAGAATCTGTCTGTCTAAATACTTCAACTGCAGCCATAAACACATCTCTGTCTCATGATGCACAGGGAAGATAATATAACATGAAATAAAAATTCATTGGGCATAACAGAGGGAAAAATCTGCCGAATTCATACCAATGGCTGTCTTTGGGTCTTTGATAAAATCAGGGTGGCCACTTAAATTTTTGAAAAGGTTCTTTTTTAGATATTCAGCAGTTCTTGAACCTCCATGACCTGCAGCAAGGAGCACAATATCCATCAAAGCAGAAAATATAGAAAGGCAGTGTTGAACAAATATGCCATTCCTAATTTTAGAAAGAAACTTTTTTGTCATTAGAATCACTTAGAATGCATTAATCATTAAGATAGACACTCTAGAGGCCTCGACAGAGGGAGCATGCGCAGATAACATACTACAAGGGATTAAAGCTTGTACTGTACCATCAAAAACACCAAAAAAGGCAACCATCTGGCCATTAATGTCAGAAATATTTGCCTCGAAATAATCCTCCATTGAAGGTCTTTTTCCCTTGAAACTTGAAAATCCATAGCTGAACTTTGCATTACTCCCCCCTGTGAGAAAGCTGATTACAGAAAAAGAGAAAAGAAAAAAATTAGGTTGTCTACTAACATTAACAACTATCAGGATTTTGATGCAAATACACTACCCAACGGTTCCTTTGGCAAAGGATGAAGAAATATCATG
The DNA here is from genome assembly GCA_037349345.1 of Oemleria cerasiformis. Taxonomy (NCBI): domain Eukaryota; kingdom Viridiplantae; phylum Streptophyta; class Magnoliopsida; order Rosales; family Rosaceae; genus Oemleria; species Oemleria cerasiformis. Next base: position 7,813,183 of record JAZGTL010000016.1, read on the forward strand.
CAGCCAAAATATCACCCATCCAATTCATATTTTCAAGTTTAAAACATTACTTCGAAACTCTGAAAGCACCACAGGCATTATGAAAGCAGGGCTTCATCGTCAAGCCCAAAATTGTGATATCATATAAGGTATAACTCAAGCTCAAGCTCAAGCAAAATATAATAAGACCTCAGCATTTTCCTTACACGATCACGTCGTAGTGGCAATTTCCTAATAGCCCTAATCAACTAATTAAGAGTGAACTATTGCCAGGGTCGTTTCTAAGTATTACCTAGTGCAAGCCTCAATCTCAACAATCCATAACAAATGTTACAACGAACCCAAACTCTAAAATTCAGAGGTCTGAAACTAACTTGTCTTTTCAATGCTGTTCAACAAATTCAAAGATTGCAATGAATTTTAAACTGCAAAACAATAACTCAATTATAATACAACTACCGACCTTCTCATTCGATTCTTTTGCTAAAATGGATATATGGCAATGCCTCTATACTTTTGTTCTTAACATTTCCCTTGTTTATCAGCTGGGATTTTTTTTAAAGGAATTACAACCTTAACAGGTTATCAGGGGAAAGAATGGGATTAAAAGAGTGCAAAAGAAACAAGATTTATGAACCTAAGAATGCCTTGATTAATAAAAGATCCCAGAAAATGAACAAAGCAAAGGCAACCCATATTGCAAAGCACTCAGTCAGAAACAAGAAATGCCTAACTGATCTAAAGGAAACGATGCATTTGATTTCAAAGAAAGGAAGAGATCCCAATAAAAACAAAGAGTGACCCAAAAAACAAATAACTAAGCAATTATAAAAAAACCAATCATTAAGAATAAATTGTAAGAATTGGGTATATGTAAATGATAAGGAATCAAACCTGATCCCTCCACCGCTGTAAAGGGAATCTGGATCCTTGGAGACCATAACAAGCTCTGCTGCTGTTGACGCCGATGCCGATGCGGAGGGTGCAGCTGCTGGTAGTGATTGTGGTTGTGGTGGTTTTGGTGGGGCCTCTTCAAGGGCAGCCTTTGTTGCTGTTGATACTGATGCTGATGCTGATGCTGATGCCGATGCCGAGGGTGCAGCTGCAGGTTGTGGTGGTTTAGGTGGGGCCTCTTCAATGGCAGCCTCAGAAAAGGCTGCTGAGGCAGTGGTGCTTGCGGTGGTATCAGACCGTTTTGTATTTGTGTTCATGATGTTGTTGCCATTGGAATTGTTTCTGCTTTGCGTCTGTTTTTGCCTATATAAAAAAGGGAGAGGTTGTTGTCGAAATGTGATGAATCTGATGACTTCTGAAAATGAGAATGGCCAATATATAATATTTAATTTAATTTGGGCCACTAATAATTCCTAGTGAATACAATTCCTCTTCCGTGGTCAACATCTAATGTATAATTTTCTTTCAATATTTTGTATCAAGAAAAAATATTTGGAACAACTACATAAACTCGGAACTTGTTTTGTCTTTTGAGTTGGTGCTAATAATATTTTTTTTTTAAATTAATACCTCAAATGATGATAAAATTAAATTATTATCTTTTGTAGTTCTTTTAATCATATCTACTGACCCAAAACCTTTTATTCTTCATTTGAAAATAATCAATAATTAGTAAAATATGATTGAATTGTGTTGAGGATCCTCTATCATTGTCGTTAGTTCGTTCTTCGTCGGATTGTGCGCTTTTTAAATATATAAAAAAATAAATATATATATATATAAGCATTCAAAAATCAATTGAGATTGACGCCATAATATGGCACCAACTATTTGTTAGGACATATTCAACAAAATAATGTAACAATTTAGCTGTTCATTTTGAAACAAGGGAGTAATTTTTGCCTCCACCAAGTGTACCACACGCAGTGCACAAACAAAGATCTCTTGTAACATAAAAAAAGAATAGAAAAGGTTTGGAAATTGGGCTTATGGGAAGGAATGGGCTGGGCTAGAGCAAATATTATATTGGGCTTGGACTTTCACTTGTGCTCAAAAATTGAAACAAAACATGAACAACGTCAGAAGACTCATTCACGGCCATCGCTGTTGGAATCCCATTCCCTCTGAAAAAAGAAAACAACAGAAAATCTATAGCTTCCTCATCTTCGTCTTTACGGCGTACGGCCACAGCAGACTGGTAAGTAAACCTTTCTATCTGCAAGACTTCAGTGCTCTTTCTCGTTCCTCTTAGCTTTCTTTCCTCCCTGAAACTCATCTCACCCACAAACAATCTGGTTTGATTCATTCAATTCGCATTAGGTTTCTTTCAATTTGGGATGCAGGTGGGTTTCCCTGATTTTTAAGTTGTTACATTCTGTTTGAATTTTCATCTGGGTAGCAGCATTAAATGGGCTACTAATGAAAATAGTTATCAAGTAGTTTGGTGTATTTTAGTTCGCTGTGTTCTATTATTGCGTTTGACTGTATAACTTATGGAAGTCCCTCCAGTTGCCTTGTGTAGGGTTCAATTCTTGATAATTGTGTATGTATTCAACTGTTGTTCAAGTATTATTTTATGCCTCCTTGTATAAATTATTTATTTTCGACATGACCATGTAATCCATGTTCTTAGGTTTGATGAAGTGATTCTTCCTTCTTGGACTAAATGTTGATGATTGCATCATCAGTTAACTAAAGTGTTTTGAATGCCACACTTTTATGATTTGTATAAAATGGTGAAGAAAATGAAGGATGAGAGGTGCTATTAGGGAGGGCTTAGGAATTGGTGTCTTGTGCTCTCTTGTTAATCTGGTGCCGTATAGGTTTAATAATAGTTGTTGTTCTCAGTCTTCTGTGTCATATGAAGAGAAATTTATTGTGTTCTTCACTAATTTTACCTTAATTTTTTTTTTAGCTCAATATCAGAGAAATCCCAATCCATTTTCAAGTCCAATACTTGCGGAGTAGAGGCAAATATGGCAAAGCGTCTTATTTCAACCCTCAACCGTGGCCTACTTGGCAAACTGTTCTCTGAGTCTCCCACCAAAGTAACATTACCTTGTGACATATGTCTTTGATTGTGTATTTGATAAAACCATTGTTTTGGATCTAATAGTGGTATGTCTTGGTTTGTTGGTGTTGTTCGGGTTGTCCCATTTGGTATAGCTGAACTCAGGCAAGGCGGTGGTTGTGGGACTTGGTGGACAGGACAAAGCAGGTTACAGTACCCAAGCCACACAAGGGTATGTTTCTTTCGAGTGTTGCTCTTTTATTGCTACCATTTTGGCACGATGGTTTGCTTGTGTATAAGCTTTGGTATTTATATTGGGCCTTTTCAACTCTTTCTTACGAAAGGTATTTGGGATTTTGGTTGGATTTGAGCAGGTCTCATTATTACGATGGCGCTTTTGTGGATGCATTCTTGATGAAAATGAAGAACAACAAAGATCTTCTTATGAATAAGAAAATTTGGTCACGCAGATCTACTATTTTGCCAGAATTTGTGGGTGCAACAGTTCGTATTTATAATGGAAAAACTCACTTTCGTTGCAAGATCACTGAAGAAAAGGTTGGACATAAGTTTGGAGAATTTGCAATGACACGCAAACGAAGAATTCAAGCTAAAACTACTGGAGCAGTAAGGCCAACAAAACAAGGAGGAAAATCAGCAAAAAAATCAGGCAAAAAGTAAAGGTCTAAGAGCATACATATGGTGCACGAGAAATCCAATTCACATTTCATATTCACTCTTGTTTTGGTTTTGTAATGTTGAGCTTATGTTGAAAGTAGCCTTCTTAATTCTGTCTCATTTACGTGAAATTTGATACACATGAATGATTTGGTACGACTTTTCTTGTGGGGGGTTGTTTTAGATTGCAATTCTAGTGACTATCAATTAACTGTTGAAATTTTCAGTGAAAATTTCAGTGTGGTTTGTTGGTTAAGATATTAGAGAATCCCACAGTTACTTTGACTGGCCCTTCTCTCTTTCAGGTAAAATAGACCTTGAATTGCTTAGTCATTGTTCATGTAGTTTAATCACACTTTAGCATAAAATTATTGAGTGCTAACTGGAATTGAAAATTAAGCATTTAGAAAATTCTTTTGATAAAAGTTAAACAAAAAGTATGAAATTCAAAACAACCAAACGCACCACATAACTGGAATTGAAATGAAACTTGGTTACATAAGGAATCTTATATGGAAAAATCAAATTCCAAAAAACATTAAGAACAGTTGAACATTTTTTTTGCATAATTTTCTATTAAAGAGTGAATACACTACATGACCAATGACTAAGCAATTCACCAAGGTCTATTATTTCAAAGAAAGGTATCGAGCTTACTTATATGTACCTGAAATATGTGTCGCGTGATGTTTTTATTCCTCATTTTATAATATGAATTGTTGACATGATTAATAGAAAATGTGTAATGCTCAACAAAAATCTACATATTATATCATGAGTTATATAAGTATACGGCCACCCTGCGTTCTAGATGCACTAAAGTATTGCTCGGTACCAACTACTTAGCTTTACTTATACTAGCCTATTGACACCCCTTATTGCGTGTGCCAATTTACTTTTTTTATTTTTGTCAGAAAAAATTAAAAAACACAAGAAATAAAATTAATTTTTAATTTTAAAAAAAAATATAGGAGAAATAATTATCTGGGCCCACTACCATTTTCTATAACATCCACTTCTTCCGTTAACCATTATTATTTTAATTTATAAATTTTATATTTGATTTTACTATTATATCATTAACTATTAAATGATTTTTTTTGGTGAAATGGTAATTTCGTGTGAAATTTTTGATAATATCTATTAACTCTCTTGATTTTATAATAATAGAGATGTACACTAAAATATCTCAAAAAGACGTCATTTCATTTTAAGAATTTAATTCCTAAACTAAGAAACGACGCCGTATCTCAACGTTCAGCAAAAAAGAAAAAAAAAAGAAAAAAAACAAAAGGCAGACTTAAATATCGTCTTCTTCGTGAGACTGCCCCAAATTGGAGTTCAGTGGGCGAGCAGAACGTACAAACCCAGGCGCAAAAGCAAGGGGGAATTAGAGGGGACACAAAGGTAAGGGCAATTAGACAAGCACTTAGAATTAGAGGGCAACATAACATGTTAGAGCTTTGATGATGGGTGTGTGCTTAACCTGAAATTGTTCATTTCCGCCATTGATATGAAAGCTAATACCTTTGAATTGTATTCGTATTTCTAAACTTATTCTGTTTCTTTAATTTATTTATGGGTGTTTGATTGATGTACTACTCGTTCATATATGTTCTGCTTTGAAGTTGTGATCTGCTGTTTTCCATTTGCTTTTGGTTGAACTTGCTAAAATGGCATCATTTAATTTCAGACTTCGACTCTTGAAAGATACTCATTGCTGCTCCACCAACACTTGAACTCGAAATCAATCTTTCTGTGACTAAAAGATATGGGATTTGGAGCCCTAAGGTCCATTGTGAGACCTCTATCCCGAACCCTAATTTCCCGCACCTCCACCTGCTCCATTGCGCCATTTGCTGCCAGTTCTGTGTGCCCGAAACCTGAGCTGCGATTCATTTCTGGTGGCCAACCTCCGTGGTTCTTTCCGATTTCGAATTGTCTTCACAGCTTGACAGATACTCGGTTCCCAAAACGGCGACCCACAGACAAGCCTCGTCGAAAAAGAGCCAGCATTAGACCTCCAGGTAGGTTCTTTATCCTAAACCCAACTTTCCGAATTGTAGGTGAACTCTTATTGATTAGTTACCCCTTGTATATGATTGAACCGCTGGAAATTTTCTGATTTGTTTTCTGATTAAAGAAAAAAGAAAGTCTAGTGGTCAAGGTTGCCAATGCTGTATTGTTTTATTTACATTTAGGGTTTGGGGAAATGATTTAGTAAGAGATTTGGCTTAAATCTAAATTGATGTCAAATTTGAGTGTAGGACCATTTTCTGGGGTTCAGTATCCTCCTGGTGAACCAATAGTTCCTAGTAGACCCAATGAAGGAAGTGTGAAGAGGAGAAATGAGAAGAAACGCATGAGGCAGCGCCGGGCATTTATATTGGTGTGTATATCATGAACTTTTTCATTATTTGCTTTAGGCCCATGTTTTCTGTTATGGTTTTAGAAATACAAGTATGGTTTATGAAAATAGAAATGGAAGCAAATGATTACTGAAAATAACTAGGAAGTAGTCTTGCTTTGTGGTTTTACAGTTATAAATTTGTAATCATCTTAAGAAAATGCTCAATTTCCTACCAAAGCTTAACTAGAGGACTTTGATTCACAATGATAATAATAAATCAGACATTGCTCATGTTTTAGCTTCTGTATGAATAATGGAATACCAATTTGCTTACATTTAACTTAGATGGGGTAGATGGATGAGGAAGCCTTGATACAGTAGAATAAACTATAGAATCAGTAATGCATATAACAAAGCCATATTTAGTGACACGAATACCCCTATATTTGAACAAATCTCTGGCTCGCTTTTTGGTTTGATGAATAAAGTTTCCATCTGGTTAGGTGATGACTTTGATTGCACCGATTAGGAAGTTAGTGAATACAGGACGGTGTGCCAAGGCACGTAAAACAATCTTACGCTGCGGGAGTTGTTTTGGCCTTTGTAGATGTGACAACTCTACTTTTGAAATTGTGCAGGCAGAAAAAAAGAAGAGGAAAGTTCTGGTACAAGAGGCTAAAAGGAAGAAGAATATGAAGAGAGTTGAGAGGAAAATGGCTGCTGTTGCAAGGGAAAGAGCATGGGCTCAGAGACTGGTCGAGCTGCAGCAGCTTGAGGAAGAGAAGAAAAAGTCCATGGCTTAGAAGAATCTTTTGGTTATGGTGGAACCTTAGTTGCAGCCTGTAATGGTGTTTTTAGTTGCCCCTTCTGTTACTGGTGAACATCTTCAGGCTCGTTGGTTCCATTTTATCTGTCAATTAGTGAACCACTCTTCGGTTTGACGGCGTTTTGCTTTCTCCAATTATATAGAGGGAGAGGATAGAGAATAGCCGTTTGGTAAAATGGTTTAATTTAGTTTTGTAAACTGTGTTTTGAATTTTGATTTAGGGCTTGCGATTGCGAGATTAAGAAAGTAACCATTGGTTTTCATTAGGTCCTGTTTGTTGCCGGTTGAGATTTGAGAATTATTGTTTTTGATTCTTTCTGCAGTTGGATAGTTTTTGTTACTTGTGATTAATCAGAATTCAAAAGTCCGGCCTAGCATACCATGCATAGCTTGAAAGAACAATTGCGTATCAAATTTCAGTGACAGTTGCCATGCAAATCATGCTAAACTTCAAAGAACAAATGATGCGGATCTGAGCTTTCTACAGATTGCGGTTGATTGCATTTGAAAAAAGAGAAACAGAAACCATTACTCTCATCACTATCAACCCGAAATAACTAACAACAGAAACAAGTTGAGGAAAAGATAATAGTTTCTATATATTTGATGACGGTGCGAATTTGGAATCAGCATTGGGAAACAGAAAATGAATTGAGTAACAATCCGTGAACTATATTGAAATCTCAAACTACAATCACCAAGAGCAACAGCTACTTGTTGATACATCAGATTCAGCAGGTTTTTGTTTGAAGATGTTCTTTTTCACACCGGCTGAGCCCTCAGCCAGGAGACTTGGCGTTTCCAAAATCTGCCCATCAAATGGAACAACCGAGTCATCACAACAACAAACATCCAACTAAATCCAAAAACAGTTAGTTAATAGGCCACACTATCGTATTACTATGAACAAACATCCAAGTTGATGCTGACTATGAATGGTAACCTTAGAAAAATGGTTTGTAAGCAGAGCCAACGTCAATACAATCAAAACAGTCATTTCCGAATACCAGTACTCATCCTAAAGCACACATTTACAAGACATCTAATAATCATACATAACACAGAAGAAAGAGGGAATACAGCATTTTGCATACCTTTAAAACAAGCTCTTCAAAGCATTGCTCCACATTTACTCTTGTTTTTGCACTGCACTCAAGAAAAAGGCACCCATATTCCCTTGCAAATTCCATCCCCTCCTTTTTACTGACAGTCCTTTCACTTTCCTGCAAAGTAATATAAATGTGAGATGGATTCTTGATGACTAAAGGGTGAAGTCCTTCAACTTTAGGTATAATCAAAATCTTGAACTTGGTTTACTGTTTTTACTTTTTATCTATTAGAATTAGAACTCAGGATCTAATTATAATTGAATAGTAATTTTGGGGTTCAATTGTCATATTGGCTATAAAAACAGGCCTTATTGCAATAGATTTGGGGACTTTTGACTTTTGGCATATTGATTAAGAATTCAATTAGGTGCAGGTTATCCTAGTTTCGCCTTCCTCTTCTGATTATTCTACTTTTCCTTATTTCGAAGCTCTCACTCTGGCTGTCTATCTCAAATTTTCTGTCGTGTTACGTCAATACTTTCAAGTGTCTAACGCAAAATCCATTCTAAAATGACTTAATAAGCAGGTCAATGTATACAATCTATCGACAACAACTAGACCCAGAGTCCTATGTTCAGATACTAAGTGTCAGACAGGACATACCTTATCAACTTTGTTTCCAACAAGCAGCTTAATGCAATCTTGATTTGTGGAGTACAGGTCAATTTCTTTAGCCCATATGTCAGACAAATTCGTAAATGTTTCTCGTCGCGTTACATCATACACTGCATCAGATTAATAAAAAAAAAAATACTACAAAGTCCCATCAATTCTAAAGAAACACCTAACTTTTAAATACCATATTAACAGTAGCAAGAAGGGGTAATCAATGGATAAATATGAAAGAAACAGACATACCCATGATTATCCCTTGAGCTCCTCTATAGTATGAACTAGTAAGAGTTCTAAATCTTTCCTGTCCAGCTGTATTATGAACAATATTTTTATTTCAAGGGTTTATGTGAACTCACAAACACAAGAAAATTGAAAAGTCCTACAGCATCAAACCCAGTAATCCAGCTGACTTATGAATGAGCACAAAATTGTGGAAACCATATAAGCAATACAGTAAGAATTCATTATCTACTTAGACAATGAAAATTCCCAAAAAGGTACGTGATCAAGCAATTCATAATCTTAGCACAATAAACTTAATCTCCATACAAAATGTACAAATTATAATTCATAATATAAAAACTCATTACCTGTGTCCCAAATTGCAAGCTTCAACTTTTTACCACCAAGAGTCACATGCTTTATCTTGAAATCCACACCTACAAAATACAAATTGAACAATTACAAAAAATTTCAGGGTTTTCACAAATAGAAAATAAAAAAATAAAGATTGAGGGAATAATAAGATCACCAATAGTAGGAGATAGATCCTCAAAGGTATCGGAAGTGAAGCTCAAGAGAAGCGTGCTCTTCCCAACCCCAGAGTCCCCAATCAGCAACAGCTTGAACAAGTAATCGAACTCTGCCCCACTAGAAGACGTCGTTGCAGACTCCATCGAATCAAATTCGAAAGACAAAAAACCCTAGAAACCGTGAAGAAAAAGTAGAAGAAGAATCGAACGATTATTTAATAGGGTCTGAAACGGAAAGAAGACTCCTTGGAAAAGAAAGTAGAAGGTTTTAACTTTTATTGTTGCAGAGAGTGGAAGAAAGCGGACGAAGCCTCTGAAGTCTTCTAAAAAGTGACGGTAGGAATAGGAGTAGGATCTCGTGCTGCAAGGGAACAAAGTTTAATACTGCTACCGACATTGAGAGCCGTTGGATCACCACGTGGCGTGAGAATGAGGCTACGTGCTTGCTTCCTCTTTCGGTAACGTGTTTGATTAATTTAAATGTTAATATTACTTTCCGTAACTGTGTTTCCCTTGCAAAATATACGGAGGGAAATTTTTATCGTTCATTTTGTTTCGTCAAGCCTTTTTTATTCATTAATTTTCAAAATTAATAGTATCAAACAATGTGCTAAAACCCGCAATATATTGGCAGTGTGAGTTCGAACGAAATTAATATAAATGTGTATAAAATTAAAATTCGTAATTTATTTTAAATTTGATCGAGAAAATTTCAATAGTTTCAAAATCCAAATTAGATCATACCAAATGATTTGGGTTTGATTTTCAAATTCTAAAATTTGTTGAAATCCAATTCGAACCAATAAATTGTTTTATTTATTTATTGTCTTAGATTTGTTACTCTATAGTTGGTTAGTGGAAGAGTCACCAAAAACCTTTCTCCAATACCTAGTTGTTTTTATTATACAGAAAAGGGAAACCCCTAACACATCCAACACTAAGCAGGGTGCTCACTCGGAGTAGCTTGTCACCAGTTCTTATAGACAGAAGTGCGATGACCTAGATTCTCACTTCCATTTGCCACCAAAATAGCTTATCTTAGACTATGCTTGAAGACAATGGAAGTGATGGCAGAGGACAGGAACTTGACATTGTACACAACTTATTGAAGCCGCCAATTAATCGCATCAATCGCATTCATAAGAGTTTTTGAATCTCCCTCCAAAATAATGTGCTAAAACCCGCAATACTTGGCTTTTGTTGATAGTCATCATAAGTCGAGCCGAATCTAGTAAACAATTCTTGACAGAATCTGGTCGGGACTCACAAAGAGACAAACCTTAGGGTCTGCCAAAGGAACCCGTTGCCAGCCCAAGCTCATTAAACCCACTTAAGGCCCAAGCCAAGGGAAACCAAATGTGCTACCCATGACAGGACCCTTCCCGAATTTCCCTTCGAAACCCGGGAGAAGCCATGATCACGTCTGACAACTTAATAAAATTTCCAGAATACCCTTAAGTCCTTGTAATTAGTTACGAGAATTCTGCCAAAACTCTGGCAGAACCTCCCCTTGAGGAATGATTAACCGTATTCCACCTGTCAGACAAATGATCAAATAACACTCTCAAGTCCCAAAAACTCCAACAACTATCGACGTAGTCATAATTTACAATAAGTCCAAAAGGCTTATCAGAGCATCTAGGTAGGACAAGGAAATACAGAGATATAAATCCTACTCGATAGTCTAGGTAAAGGCGTAGCTAAAATTTAATGCCTCCGCCTCAAGATGTGCCATCGTCAACTCAACGGCCTGGAGAGGATTTAAAGCACGAAAAGTGTTAGTGGACAAAATAATCGTTTAAAACTATTTCTGAGGAAAACATACATTTCGGACCCCCCCCCCCCCCCCCTTCACGAGTAAAACAATGCATGCATAATATAAAATTCTTTTTAAAACAAATTCATAATGATAGTCCAAATATATACCGGAAAATCCATTGTTTTGGTAAAACACCGGTGGGACCCACGAAAACCCGAATAATGAAAACATCCCGTGGTTCACAACCCTGCTTTGAAAACCCTCCTCAAAGGAGTTTAAAAACCATGTGAAAAAACCTGAAGACAAAATATCATAAACACATCCCATTGCTCCCCGAATGGAATCCCGAGTCGTAGCTCGATATTCGAGCTGACTGACCCGGGTCCAACCCTCCACACAGCCGATATACCTCGAGTTGTGCAGAACCTTGTACTACGCGTAGACAGCCTCAACGACCTGCTGGAGAAATACCCCTCAACACCAGCGTCGGAGAACCCTCAACGATCTGGCGGAGAAAGACCCTCGACGCCAGCATCGGAGAAAACCTTGACCCTCGGGGACAGTAATTCAGTGAAAACCAAAATCCATGTTTTGAAATCCTTGTTTCTTGGCCTAAGCCAAATTCATTGAAAAACCGGGTTTATGCCAAAATCCAAGGAAATCACAAATCCGGGTCTGTACCCAAAAATCATGGACTCAACCGAAACCATATAAAACCCGAATTCATAAAGCCAGGTCATAGCCCAAAACGTCATTTCCAAATAATTATTGAAAGCCCGTGTCCAGTAATGATTTATTAGAATAATTTTCTCAATTTCGAAAATTTACCAAAAACAATACGTAACAAGAAATGAGTTCAAACATACATTTATGCATGCATTATAATTTACTAAACCAAAGTCCACTCACTGAACGTCCAATTAAGCTCAATCCCGAGTCGTACGCTCCTCTGAAGTTCCCGGAGCAGTATCGCCTGTCAAAGTAACAATCGGGATTACCAACGATAATTAAAAATCCTACATTCAGATTCCCTAAACCCCAGGAGGTCTACGCGCGTCCCCCCTAAAAACGCAGCCACCTCGGACGCCCAAAACTACCCCTAAATGATGTCTGATTGACCCGAAACATGCGCCAACAGGTCCGAAACGTCGAGAACTTCGAAACTCATATTCGCTGGAGCTCGAGGAGGAGCTCCACGCACTGCCACGCGCCGTTGCACGACCAGGACTCCTTCCCCCATGTGCGACTGCGCCATGTACTCGCCTTCTACCTCAGTCCATGTTACTGTTCACGCGACATATTCCTCCATAACCATCCTAAACTTCCAAGCTTCATATCTCCCTCATTTCACAACGTAATTTAACGTTCTAATAATGGAAATCTATCTACTCGAGCCAAGGAATCTAAATATGCAATTAGAATTAAGATTCATTTTCTGTGGTGGCCGAAAAATGGCCAGGAAGGTGGTGGTTACTGTTCACCTTCGAATCTCCTTCTCCTAACAATTCCAAGCTCGATGAAGGATATGGTTGAGCTCAAAATGAAGAGAGGAAGATGATGATGTGAGTGGTTTGTGGTGGTTTGGCCTAAATCGAAAATCAAAATTTGAGCGTTTAGGTGTGTTTCACGGTTTGGATGAGAAAGAGAGAGCACGGGGAGAGAGGATAAAATGTAGAAAAATTTGGAATAATGGGTTTTAAAATATTTTACCCGCAAAAATTACTAAACAGCCCCTGATCATTCCAGACCCACAACTCTCTCATATGATCTCTGTTTCCCCCGTGCCACTTGTCTACGAACTCGTGAGTTCGAGACCTATGCAACGGTCCCTGAAAAATTGCCAAATGTGTCTCTAACCAAAAAGTGATCTTCGAGCCCCTTATAAAACCAAGGGTAAACTCGTCATTTCCCAAATTAATTTACAAAAATTCACTAATTAAATTTCTGGGTCGTTACAACTCGCCCCCCTTAAAGAAATTTCGTCCTCGAAATTCATACCTGTCACTGGAACAAATATGGATAATGTGTCCGCATCAGTGCCTCGGTTTCCCACGTGGCTTCCTCCACGTTATGATTCCTCCATAGAACTTTAACCAGAGAAATAGTCTTTCTGCTAACTCCGCCAAAACCTCGAGGTAAACCTAGAATCCTAGTATGATACAATCGAATCTGGAGTCCCATGTAACCGTATGATCTCATCCATAAACAACTTTACGTACTGATCCATCTTGTAATCTTCCCTTACTAGCAAGAAATGTGATGACTTCGTGAATCTATCAACAATTACCCAAATTATATCATGTCCTTTTTGACTTCGTGCTCTGATACGTTGCGTAGGTCTCGAACTCACGAGTTCGTAGATAAGCGGCACGTGGGAAACAGAGATCGTATGAGAGAGTTGTGGGTATGGAATGATCAGGGGTAGTTTGGTAATTTTTGGGGGTAGGATATTTTAAAACCCATTATTCCAGATTTTTCTACATTTTATCCTCTCTCCCCGTGCTCTCTCTTTCTCATCCAAACCGTGAAACACACCTAAACCCTCAAATTTTGATTTTCGATTTAGGCCAAACCACCACAAACCATTCACATCATCATATTCCTCTCTTCATTTTGAGCTCAACCATATCCTTCATCGAGCTTGGAAGTGTTAGGTGAAGGAGATTCGAAGGTGAACAGTAACCGCCACCTTCCTGGCCACCACATGTAATGAATCTCAATTCTAATTGCATATTTGGATTCCTTGGCTCGAATAGATTGATTTCCATTATTAGAACGCTAAATTTCATTGTGAAATCAGGGAGATATGAAGCTTGGAAGTTTAGGATGGCCATGGAGGAATCTGTCGCGTGAACAGTAACATGTACTGAGGTAGAAGGCGAGTACATGGCGCAATTGCGCGTAAGGGTAGGAGTCTCAGCCGTCCACTGGTGCGTGGAGGCGCTTGGAGATCCTCCTCGAGCTCCAGCGAACATGAGTTTTGAAGTTCTCGACGTTCCGAACCTATTGGCGCAGGTTTCGGGTCAATCAGATATCGTTTAGGGGTAGTTTTGGGCGTCCGAAGTGGTTGCATGTCAGGACCCGTCCCGAATTTCCCCTCGAAACCCGGGAAGAACCCTGATCCCGTCTGACAACCTAAGAAAAGGTTCCCAAAATACCGTTCAATCCTTACAAATTATAATAACAATAATAAATACTTCCTCTTGTCAGACAAGGGACTTAAGCACTCAATAATTCCCGTAATTAACGACCAATCAAATACAACATAATATCAGAGCGTCTAAGTAGGATCAAGAGTAAAATTTAGATATCCTACTCAAATATACAACACAGCGCAGTCAGAATCCTAATGCCTCAGCCTCGAGATCAATGTTCGCGTCAACTCTACTCAACTGCCTGAAGGGGGTTTAAACACAAAAGTTGTGAGTGGACAAAAATAATCATTTATAAATTCCTTTTCGAAGTATTACCTTTCTTCCCCTCCATTTATAAAATCATGCATGCATAACATAAAACAATTTATCATATAAAAGCATCATATGTAAATCATCCAAAATTCACATTTATCTTTAAAACCATTTAATTGGACTCACATAAAATCTGTATAATAAAAATACCTCGTGATCCACAATTTGGTTTGAAAACTCTCTTCAAAGGAGTTTAAAATCATTTAATTTAATCTGGACATAAAATATCTCAAATTCAAATCATTTCGTTCCATCTGCCACATAATATCTCAAATTCACTGTTCCCGACATATTCATAACACACCAGGGTATCCCTTGAGATGTGTTCAAATATGTACAACTCTGTGTACCATCTGTAATGTCTGTAATATCTGTACTATCTGTACAATCTGTACTATGCATAGACAGCTTCGCGACCCGGCGGAGCAAGGCCCCTCAACACCTAAGGTCCGAACCCTCAACAACTGGTAGAGCAAGGCCCCTCAACACCAGTCAGAGCAACAACAATCATCGGGACGGGAATCAATGAATCAAATCCATACTTCGAAATCTTTGTTTCGCGGCCTTAGCCAAATTCTTTGCAAATATCATTTTATGGCCAAAATCGGTAAAATCACAATTATAGGTCTCAACCCAAATCACATACTCAAATAGTTACCACGTCAAAACGATATAAAAATCAAGTACAAAAACCAGGCCATTTCTCAAAACATACTTTCACTGAAATATTGTAAAATATGTGTCCAGTATCATTTCTAAAATCCAGAAATTCATTTCACTCATACTCAACAGTATTTAAATCAAAGATACATTTATGCATGCATTATAGTTTATAAATCAAAGTCCACTCACAAACCTGTTCAAGCAAGCTCAATCCCGACTGTACGCTCCCCTGAAGTTCCTGGAGCAGTATCGCCTGTCCAAATTAATAATCGGGATTACCAGCTAATAATAATAATCTTAAATATAAACCCCCTAAACCCCGGGAGTCTAACTATGCTGGCCTAGAAAACGCAGCAACCTTAAAACGTCTGAAACAACCCCTAAACGACATCCGATCGACTCGAAACCTGCGCCAACAGGTCCGAAACATCAAAAACGACTTGTCACGCGCCACCGTGACCTCAGACTCGGCCCCACGCGCCGATGGAAGGTCGGAACACGCGCCCTCACGCGCCGGCCACTCGCCTGCTACAGTACCCACGCGCCTGAACCGGTCCAAACCGGTTCGGCTCAAGCTGACCCGGTCCAACTCGACCCGACCGGTTCAACTCGACCCGACCGGTTCAACTCGACCCGACCGGTTCAACTCGACCCGACCGGTTCACTCGACCCGCCCGGTTCACTCGACCCGACCGATCACCGGCGACTCGCCAGAGAAGACGACCGGTTGCCGTCGCCGTCGCCGGAAGCTAGCCGGAGAAGATGACCTGCAGCGCCGTCGCCGCCGTCTGGTTTCGCCGGAATCCTCCATTTCCGGCTGAAACTTCAAGCTTTCCTAACTTCCTCAAAACTCAACCATTTTTCACAAATTTTATGTCTAAATCTATCTACTCGAACCCAGGAATCCAAAAATGACCTCAAAACCACAAACACGTACCTGTGCTAGCCGGAAAATCGATCGGAAGGTCCGAAACTTCCTATCCTCGGTTTGGCTTCCTCCGTAGTCCTCTCCTTCGATGGTTGGTACAGTTGTGATCGTGGGAAGGAGTAGAATATGATTAGTTGATCAAAACTGGAAGTTGGAGCCTTGAAATCAAAGTTGACTTTTGGTTTTTCTCTTGGTTTTTCTTCGGTTTCGGGTGTGGCTTGGGAGGTTTTGTCACAGAGAGAAAGAAAGAGATGAAGATCAAATGAAGATGAGGATGAAACAAATCAGATAAGTCTGATTTGTTAACAAAAATATCTCCCCTCCATGGAAAATTACCAAAATGCCCTTGCACATCTAGACCCATAACTCTCGTCTACGAACTCCGTTTTCCGCGTGCCACCTGTCTACGAACTCGTGAGTTCGAGACCTACGCAACGGTACCCAATACACCACCGAAAAGGTTTCGAAACAAAACTTGATTTCCATGCCCTTTAACAAGCAAGGGCAAAATCGTCATTTTACATAAATAATTTAATGAAATCCAATAATTGAAATTCCGGGTTGTTACAATCTACCCCCCTTAAGAAATTTCGTCCTCGAAATTCAACTCTATCCTTGGAACAAATAAGGATACTGCGTCCGCATTAGTTCCTCGGTTTCCCACGTGGCTTCCTCCACGTTATGATTCCTCCACAACACTTTAACTAGAGGAAAACTCTTTCTGCGCAGTACCTTCTCTTTCCAATCCAAAATTTGCACCGGTTGCTCCTCAAAGGTCAAATCATCTTTCAGCTCAAGTGGTTGCTCTCCCAATACGTGAGACTCATCAAACAGATATTTCCGGAGCAAAGATACATGGAAAACATTATGAACTCTGGATAATTCCGATGGTAAAGCAAGACGATATGCCACGGGTCCTATCCTCTCCAGAATCTCATACGGACCAATGTAGCGAGGACTCAGTTTTCCTCGTCTACCAAAACGTACAACTCCCTTCCAAGGAGGTAGTTTCAAGAACACCCAATCACCTACCTCAAACTCAAGGTCTCTGGTTCTACGGTCTGCATAGCTCTTCTGGCGATCCTGAGCTGTCTTCAACCTTTCTCTGATGATCCTTATTTTTTCCTCAGTCGTATCAACCAACTCTGGTGTTAAAAGTTTCCTTTCACCCACTTCGTTCCAGCATAACGGTGTCCTGCACGGCCTCCCATACAGTGCCTCGAAAGGAGACATCCCAATACTCGACTGATAACTATTATTATAAGCAAATTCCATCAGAGCTAGGTGTGAATCCCAGTTTCCTTTAAATTGTAGTACACAAGCTCTCATCATATCCTCCAAAACCTGGATTGTCCTCTCAGACTGACCATCCGTCTGAGGATGAAAAGATGTACTAAAATGCAAGGTAGTGCCAAAAGCCTTCTGCAAACTCCGCCAAAACCTGGAGGTAAATCTAGGATCCCTGTCCGAAACAATGGACTCTGGAGTCCCATGTAGCCGTATGATCTCATCAATGAACAATTTGGCATACCGACTCATCCGAAAATCTTCCCGCACTGGCAAGAAATGTGCAGACTTCGTGAGTCTATCAACAATTACCCATATCCCATCATGTCCCAGCTGTGTCCTTGGAAGTTTATACACAAAATCCATCATAATGTGATCCCACTTCCATTCCGGAATAGGTAATGGTTGAAGTGCCCCATATGGTTTCTGCCTCTCTGCTTTCACTTGCTGACACGTCAGGCATCTACTCACAAACTCAGCAATTTCCCTTTTTATTCCAGTCCACCAATAGTATTTCCTTAGGGTATGATACATCTTGGTACCTCCTGGATGCATAGCGTAAGCCGAACTATGAGCCTCATCAAGAATTTCCCTCTTTAGCTCCAACTCATTCGGTACGCACAACCGGCCATCCCTAACCAAGGCTCCATCATCCCTAAGCGCATAGTCCTGCCTGTTTCCAGCCTCCAACTCCATCCTGATAATGCACAACGTAGGATCCTGGAGTTGAGCCTCAATAATCCGATCAATCAGAACAGGCCTCACATGGAAACTAGCCAACAAAGCCCCCTGGCTATCCATGTCCAGTACTATCCCTGCTCTACGGAACTCTACCAGTAACGGTAAGTAGACTGTATGCAAATGGGCTAAAGAACCCATGGATTTCCTGCTTAAAGCATCCGCCACAACATTGGCTTTCCCTGGATGGTACTCTATAGTACAATCATAATCCTTTATTAACTCAAGCAATCTTCTCTGCCTCAGATTCAGGTCTTTTTGGGTGAACAAGTACTTTAAACTCTTATGGTCGGTGAAGATCCGACACGTCTCTCCGTACAAATAATGTCGCCAGATTTTCAATGCATGCACCACTGCAGCTAATTCCAAATCATGTGTGGGGTAATTCAACTCATGGGGTTTAAGTTGTCTAGAAGCATACGCTATCACCTTTCCATGATGCATCAACACGCAGCCTATACTTCGCAATGATGCATCACTATACACCTCGAATCCACCAGTATCATCAGGAATGGTCAATACTGGAGCAGAAGTCAACCTCCTCTTCAGCTCCTAAAATCCCTGTTCACAATCAACTCCCCAGTCAAACTTGACTCCTTTCCTCATCAACCGAGTCAACGGCCCTGCTATCGTAGAAAATCCTTCTACAAACCGTCGATAATATCCTGCCAAACCCAGAAAACTCCTCACCTCTGTCACTGTCCTCGGTTGCTCCCAGTTTGCCACTGCCTCGACCTTTTGGGGATCTACGCTGATACCCTCAGCCGAAATCACATGACCTAAGAATCCAACTTCGGTCAACCAAAACTGACATTTACTGAATTTGGCAAACAAATGCTTTTTCCTAAGCATATTCAGCACCAACCTTAAGTGCTTCTCATGTGCCTTAGCACTCCTCGAATACACCAAGATGTCATCAATGAACACAATCACAAATCGATCCAAATACTTTTGGAACACCCTGTTCATCAAATCCATAAATGCTGCTGGGGCATTAGTCAACCCGAAAGGCATCACCAGGAACTCATAATGACCATAACGAGTCCTGAAAGCTGTTTTCTCAACATCCCCTTCTCTGATCCTCAACTGATGGTACCCGGATCGAAGGTCAATTTTCGAAAAATATCTTGCCCCCTTAAATTGATCAAACAAATCATCTATCCTTGGCAAAGGATACTTATTCCGCACCGTAGCCATGTTTAGCTTCCGGTAGTCGATACACAACCTCAGACCACCATCCTTTTTCCTCACAAATAACACTGGTGCACCCCAAGGTGAAACACTTGGGCGAATAAATCCCATATTCACCAAGTCCTGCAACTGAGTCTTTAACTCTCGCAATTCTGCCTGTGCCATTCTATACGGTGCCTGTGAGATAGGTTGAGTACCTGGCAAAAGCTCTATGGTGAACTCAATCTCCCGGTGAGGTGGCAATCCCGGAAGATCATCTGGAAACACATCAGAGAACTCACTCACCACTGGAATATCCTCCACACTCATTGGAGTATCCCGAGAATCAAACACATGAGCCAAATAACCCTCACAACCTTTCCTCAGCAATTTCTCAGCGGTTAAAGCTGATATCACTCCACAGGGTAGTATCCTACGATCTCCCCTGAATGTAAGTTCCGGTAAACCTGGACTCCTGAAATCCACTCTCTTGTCATAACAATCAATAGAGGCATGGTGCATAGTCAACCAATCCATCCCCAGAATCACATCAAAATCAAAAATATCTAAGGGGATTAAATCTGCCTCTAATGCATGACTTTCCACTAACACTGGACAACTTACGAATCACGAGATTCGCCACTAACATATTCCCAGTAGGAGTACTAATACCCATGTCCCCCTGAGGACATCTCATAACCGAGAACACTCGCTCTAAACGAGTAATCCACTCTATTACATCATCTGGGCTAGAGTCGCCCATAAATATTATAGCCCCTAATCTCTGGGCTCTCTCAATGTCTGAACCCTCTGTAGCAGTCCTATTCTGAAGTACAGAAGTCAACGTATGACCCAATTGTTCCAGTGTTTGCCTCATATCAGGCTCCACTGCAGGTTCAGGTGTGTCCCCAATATTTTCCGACTGTTGACGGAACTCGCGTCTCGGAGGCTTTACGCTGTTAAGAACTATACCAAAATAATTGTACACGTAGTGTACAGTCTACAGGAATTTAACCTAGTGCTCTGATACCAATTGTCAGGACCCGTCCTGAATTTCCCCTCGAAACCCGGGAAGAACCCTGATCCCGTCTGACAACCTAAGAAAAGGTTCCCAAAATACCCTTCAATCCTTACAAATTATAATAACAATAATAAATACTTCCTCTTGTCAGACAAGGGACTTAAGCACTCAATAATTCCCGTAATTAACGACCAATCAAATACAACATAATATCAGAGCGTCTAAATAGGATCAAGAGTAAAATTTAGATATCCTACTCAAATATACAACACAGCGCAGTCAGAATCCTAATGCCTCAGCCTCGAGATCAATGTTCGCGTCAACTCTACTCAACTGCCTGAAGGGGGTTTAAACACAAAAGTTGTGAGTGGACAAAAATAATCATTTATAAATTCCTTTTCGAAGTATTACCTTTCTTCCCCTCCATTTATAAAATCATGCATGCATAACATAAAACAATTTATCATATAAAAGCATCATATGTAAATCATCCAAAATTCACATTTATCTTTAAAACCATTTAATTGGACTCACATAAAATCTGTATAATAAAAATACCTCGTGATCCACAATTTGGTTTGAAAACTCTCTTCAAAGGAGTTTAAAATCATTTAATTTAATCTGGACACAAAATATCTCAAATTCAAATCATTTCGTTCCATCTGCCACATAATATCTCAAATTCACTGTTCCCGACATATTCATAACACACCAGGGTATCCCTTGAGATGTGTTCAAATCTGTACAACTCTGTGTACCATCTGTACTGTCTGTAATATATGTACTATCTGTACAATCTGTACTATGCATAGACAGCTTCGCGACCCGGCGGAGCAAGGCCCCTCAACACCTAAGGTCCGAACCCTCAACAACTGGTAGAGCAAGGCCCCTCAACACCAGTCAGAGCAACAACAATCATCGGGACGGGAATCAGTGAATCAAATCCATACTTCGAAATCTTTGTTTCGCGGCCTTAGCCAAATTCTTTGCAAATATCATTTTATGGCCAAAATCGGTAAAATCACAATTATAGGTCTCAACCCAAATCACATACTCAAATAGTTACCACGTCAAAACGATATAAAAATCAAGTACAAAAACCAGGCCATTTCTCAAAACATACTTTCACTGAAATATTGTAAAATATGTGTCCAGTATCATTTCTAAAATCCAGAAATTCATTTCACTCATACTCAACAGTATTTAAATCAAAGATACATTTATGCATGCATTATAGTTTATAAATCAAAGTCCACTCACAAACCTGTTCAAGCAAGCTCAATCCCGACTGTACGCTCCCCTGAAGTTCCTGGAGCA
Source organism: Oemleria cerasiformis (assembly GCA_037349345.1). Lineage (NCBI taxonomy): Eukaryota > Viridiplantae > Streptophyta > Magnoliopsida > Rosales > Rosaceae > Oemleria > Oemleria cerasiformis. Next base: position 7,834,807 of record JAZGTL010000016.1, read on the forward strand.
GTATCGCCTGTCCAAATTAATAATCGGGATTACCAGCTAATAATAATAATCTTAAATATAAACCCCCTAAACCCCGGGAGTCTAACTATGCTGGCCTAGAAAACGCAGCAACCTTAAAACGTCCGAAACAACCCCTAAACGACATCCGATCGACTCGAAACCTGCGCCAACAGGTCCGAAACATCAAAAACGACTTGTCACGCGCCACCGTGACCTCAGACATCGTCCCCACGCGCCGACGGAAGGTCGGAACACGCGCCCACGCGCCGCCACGCGCCCTCACGCGCCGGCCACTCGCCTGCTACAGTACCCACGCGCTTGAACTGGTCCAACCCGGTTCGGCTCAAGCTGACCCGGTCCAACTCGACCCGACCGGTTCACTCGACCCGACCGGTTCAACTCGACCGGACCGGTCACCGGCGACTCGCCGGAGAAGACGACCGGTTGCCGTCGCCGTCGCCGGAAGCTGGCCGGAGAAGATGACCGGCAGCGCCGTCGCCGCCGTCTGGTTTCGCCGGAATCCTCCATTTCCGGCTGAAACTTCAAGCTTTCCTAACTTCCTCAAAACTCAACCATTTTTCACAAATTTTATGTCTAAATCTATCTACTCGAACCCAGGAATCCAAAAATGACCTCAAAACCACAAACACGTACCTGTGCTAGCCGGAAAATCGATCGGAAGGTCCGAAACTTCCTATCCTCGGTTTGGCTTCCTCCGTAGTCCTCTCCTTCGATGGTTGGTACGGTTGTGATCGTGGGAAGGAGTAGAATATGATTTGTTGATCAAAACTGGAAGTTGGAGCCTTGAAATCAAAGTTGACTTTTGGTTTTTCTCTTGGTTTTTCTTCGGTTTCGGGTGTGGCTTGGGAGGTTTTGTCACAGAGAGAAAGAAAGAGATGAAGATCAAATGAAGATGAGGATGAAACAAATCAGATAAGTCTGATTTGTTAACAAAAATATCTCCCCTCCATGGAAAATTACCAAAATGCCCTTGCACATCTAGACCCATAACTCTCGTCTACGAACTCCGTTTTCCGCGTGCCACCTGTCTACGAACTCGTGAGTTCGAGACCTACGCAACGGTACCCAATACACCACCGAAAAGGTTTCGAAACAAAACTTGATTTCCATGCTCTTTAACAAGCAAGGGCAAAATCGTTATTTTACATAAATAATTTAATGAAATCCAATAATTGAAATTCCGGGTTGTTACATTGCATTTTTAGGGGGGACGCGTGTAGACCTCCCGGGATTTAGGGAGTATGAATGTAGGGTTTTTAATTATCGTTGGTAATCCCAATTGTTACTTTGACATGCGATACTGCTCCGGGAACTTCAAAGGAGCGTACGACTCGGGATTGAGCTTAATTGGACGTTTGGTGAGTGGAATTTGGTTTTGTAAATTATAATGCATGCATAAATGTATGTTTGAACTAATTTCTTGTTACGTATTATTTTTGGTAAATTTCCGGAATTGAGAAAATTATTCTAATAAATCATTACTGGACACGGTCTTTCAGTAATTATTTGGAAATGACGTTTTGGGCTATGGCCTGGCTTTATGAATTCGAGTGTTATATGATTTCGGTTGAGTCCATGATTTTTGGGTATAGACCCGAATTTGTGATTTCCTTGGATTTGGGCATAAACCCGATTTTTCAATGAATTTGGCTTAGGCCAAGAAACAAGGATTTCAAAATATGGATTTTGGTTTTCACTGAATTACTGTCCTCGAGGGTCATGGTTTTCTCCGATGCTAGCGTCAAGGGTATTTCTCCACCAGAACGTTGAGGGTCTTTCTTCGCCAGATCGTTGAGGGTTCTCCGACGCTGGTGTCGAGGGGTATTTCTCCAACAGGTCGTTGAGGCTGTCTACGCATAGTACATGGTTCTGTATAACTCGAGGTATATCGGGTGTGTGGAGGGTTGGACCCGGGTCAGTTAGCTCGGATATCGAGCTACGGCTCGGGATTCCATTCGGGGAGCAGTGGGATGTGTTTATGATATTTTGTGTCCAGGTTTGTTCACATAGTTTTTAAACTCATTTGAGAAGGGTTTTCAAAGCAGGGTTGTAGATCATGGGATGTTTTCATTATTCGGGTTTTCGTGGCTCCCACTGGTGTGTTTACCAAAACAATGGATTTTCCAGTAAGTATTTGGCTTATCATTATGGATTTGTTTGAAAAAGAATTTTATATTATGCATGCATTGTTTTACTCGTGGAGGGAGGGAAAAGGTATGTTTTCCTCGAAAATGGTTTTAAACAATTATTTTGTCCACTCACACTTTTCGTGTTATAAATCCTCTTTAGGCCGTTAAGTTGACGAGGGAACATCCTAAGGCGGAGGCATTAAATTTCAGCTGTGCCTTTACCTAGACTATTGAGTAGGATTTATATCTCTGTATTTCCTTGTCCTACCTAGATGCTCTGATAAGCCTTTTGGACTTATTGTAAATTATGACTACGTCGATAGTTGTTGGTGTTTTTGGGATTTGAGAGTGTTATTTGATCCTTTGTCTGACAGGTGGACGACAGTTAACCATTTCTTAAGGGGAGGTACTGTCGAATTTTTGGTAGAATACTCTTAACTAATTACAAGGACTTAAGGGTATTCTGGAAATTTTATTAAGTTGTCAGACGTGAGCCGGGCTTCTCCTGAGTTTCGAGGGAGAATTCGGGAAGGGTCCTGTCAACCCGTCATGCCCGAGTAACGCTCAGTTGCCCACCAGGGTAGAGCTCAACCGACCATCTAAGTAGCGCCCAACCAGTGGTACAAGGTCACCACAGACAGCACCTGACACCTTTTCATCCACAGCTATAAAATGTGGACACTTGCCATGATTTCCATGGTAGAGAAGGTCCTATCAATTTGGGCCTCACACGCCATCTCAGGGAACTTGGGGGTGGGGGGCGAGATATTCCAATTTCCCAGACCCTAGGAATCAGCATTGGAAAGTAGGTGTCACTCATCGGTTGGCTCCCCCTGCGGCAAAAAGTGGCACGAAGTCCCTAGCAGGCAGTACCCAGCCCCGCGACGGGTATCGTATCCCTGGCAGAGAAGGTAGTAGCCCTTATTTCTTTTTCCTATAAATACCCCTTTACTTTCACAATAGATTTTAACTTCAAGTAAGCAAAGAAACCCTGTTTAAATATATTATCTCACTAGAACTATATCCTCTCTCCTTATCTCTAAACACTTACTTACTTAGGCATCGAAGATCAAGTAGCCGGAGCCACACCGGACTCCCAAGCTTGATTTTCCTTTTCCTCTTCATTTTCCTTCTCTTCGTCTTATTCTCCCTTAGGTACTTCAAGATAGGGTGAAGAGGGACCCACTCACAAGGAAGAAACCGAAGACTTACTGCCCAAGCTATCTTTAGCAGTCGTGGGAGGATATCTGACCACCTCGTTCATGGAACCTAGGAGATGTCCCATCACCCGAGGGACCTGCAGTTGTCGAGCCTGACCCACTCGTAAAAAGCTTTAATAAGACCATCGTGCTTATCATGCCTCTCTCCAAGAAGAACGTTTGTGACACTAGTGTTTCGGACACCAGCATATATAGGCATCCCAATCAAGACTTTAATTATAAAGCCAAACCCAACAAGCCAATTAGTGGTTTCACACCTCCCTACCAAGGTGGATTCCATGTAATAAATTTCTCGTACACCTTCTTAGCGTTCTTATTAAGATTAGCCTTAAAGAAGCTACGACTGATGGCTTCCACTGAATGGATCACCTTTACAGGATTCAGTTGCTTGTAACATAACCTAATTGTTCCTAGTCGCCCAAATTTTTTAGCACATAGTTAGCACTTGGCTGAGAAGCGAAAAACCCTGAGCACCATCTTTGAATGGATGAGACTTAAGCCAAGAGTGAATAATGTCATGGTAGGTCGAACTCGTCCACTACTACAGTGAGAGCATACTTGATGTAGAAAGGGACACTCCATAAAGAGATAATCCACTTCCACAATTTCAGGGTCCTACTCACACATACATCACACCGGGTCAATCTGATGTGCTAATTACTAACACACAATTTAATACCCTACAAAAGTTGTAGTAGAATAGGATATGCAAGAATCGTTCTACGCTAGGGATTAGAGGGCTAACTAGCTAACATGAAAGGAGAAAGAAAAGATAACTAAATAAAGTGATTGGGGGAGAATTGTGAGACTTGGATTTAATCTGAGGAAACTAATGTAAATGTAATGAAATCTAAGGTAAGGTTGATGGTGAGAAACTAGCTAAAGGTTCAATCTCCACACACCAAACACATGCACATGAATTAATTTCCAGAAATTTCTTTACAAACTAGTGAATGACAATGTCTAGAATCAATTGTGAAAAGCACTAATTAATCCTATTATTTTCTCAAGTCTATTGAATTAAACTTCGAGTCGCTTTCAAACCATTCTCTTCACGTCATCTAATCATGAACTGCAAGTTAAATGAACACGTAGAGAACATTAAGCTCTATGGAAAATTTAGACATTATCTAGGCAAACACAACTATGAACTGCATCTTAGTTGAACCTTGGTTTTTCTTAACATACCAACGTCCATTGATAATTGCTACTTAGGAATATAGGATCATAACTATGAGATGAAATTCTCTTATATTCTAGCATCAAATCCCAGCATGCTTACTAAGTTTCTGACCTAACAAACATATAAGGATAAGTTCTCCATAAAAAAAGATAAACAAAACACAGCCACCAATAAACAAAGAAATTCTGAATTTAATCAATCCATTGAACACATGTTTGGGGCTTTGAAATCACCCTTAACTAAAAAGAGAATTAGCTAGACATATCCATTATGTTTGAAACACAATACATAATCAAATATGAAACTTGAATATGAAAAGAAGGGATAAGAAGACTTATGACAAAGCCACGGTCTCAACTTGACTCGTTCAAGTCTTGGTTCGATGCGTGCTCATGGTTGGAATGATGGTAGGTGGTGGATGTGGTCGTTGGCTTGGCTGGGAATTGAGGCTGAATTCTTTGTGTGGCTGAGTCGCTGCCAAGTGAGGTAGAGAGGGAGACGTCGCTGGCTGGGTTGGTGCAAAGTGTGGCTGCGTGGTTGAAAAGTGAGGGAGAGAGAAAACGCTGCTGCTCATGTGTCCAAGGTGTGGCTGCGTTGTTGCAGAGTGAGTGAGAGAGAACGCTGCTTCAAATTTGAGGGAGATTGAACGCTCCTAAGTGGGGTGAGCGAGATAAAAACGTTATTTGCTAGGTGAGTTACTGCCCAAATAAAATCATGGAGAGCGAGAGACGTTTCTGTTATGTGAGCAAGCGTTTATGTTTTTCTGAGGGAGACCGTGAGACATTTTAATTTTTTTTTCCTTGTGCGCGTGTTTACTGCCACCTGCTCCCGCTGTGTTTGTTCCTTTCCTCTTTTTTTTATTCTTTTATCTTCCTTTCTCTAATTAAAAGGTTTCCCTAACAAATTGGGCCTCTAATCGTCCAAGTCCGATAAGAATTAGAAAATTTGAAATAGAAGGAACGCTAAATTCCCGTGCAGCCTGATATTGCTGTACTAAAATAACCATAACTCCTTCTAAAAAATTCCAATTCACGAACCGTAAAATTCTCTAGAAACTAGACTTCCGTATTTATCAAACAATATATGACCCATCATCTAGTTCTTCCCGAACAGGTGTAGTTAATTCCGAGAAGTTGGCACATGTGCTCAAGTCAGTTTCAAAGTTTCCTCTTTAGATTTTCAAAACAACAATTAATTAACTCATTTTGTAACTTTGCTTCCAAAAATCCTACAAAACACGAAAATAAGCTAAGTACTAAGAAAACATAGAAAACATGCTAAGAAAAGCATAAGAAAACAAAATAAAACGTTGCATAAATATGCTCCTATCAAATTCCCCCACACTTAGCTTTTGCTAGTCCTCGAGCAAAACAGAAACAAAGAATGAAAGAAAAACAGAGACTCAATGATTCAACCTAAACCTTCCAACATTTGTCTGAGAGGTTTTCAATGGATCATGACATATTAAGATTCATCATAAGCATAAGAATTGGTCCACATGATTCGAGAGTTAATACACATTCATAGAAATCATACACAAGCTCACAATTAAATCAATCAAAGCAACAATACAAAGAGAGATACATGCTGAATAGAATTAGCTCAAAAATCTCACGGAATACGCTCTAATTTTACCTCATATTTTATGGTTAACTCACTCTTCCTATACTAGTTATATGTGAGAGGATTGATGTAAAAGGGAAACAAATTGCTCACATATGATGTGACAAGAAAGAATGGCACTTTATGAAGTTTTTCTTTTGAATATGATCTCATGAAAGGAATGCTACTACTTGAAAGTAAGAACAAGTGACACCATATGCTCTTACTTCATTCCAATCTCCACATATTGATATAAACTCAACAAAAAGGATCAAAAGGTCTTTATGCAAATTGTAATGGGGCCAAAGGGTTAGGGGTTAAAGAAAGAATGAATATGGATAACACAAGGTTCTTAAAAAAATAGTAGAAACATGCAATGACGTTAGAGACATAGGAACTTGTATCGATGATCAAGGATAAAAATCATATAGGCACCGAGCAATTACATACACTCAATGGCCGATTTCAACATTATGGACCATACTTCAACAATCAATACATGAACGGTCAAGGCATAACAATTTAAGCACAATGCCTATTTTATTTTTTTTCCTTTTTTATTTCTGGTGCACACTCCAAACCGTGTACAATTCTTATCTCTTTTTTTTTGTTTTTTTTTTGTCTTTTGAACATTCCTCCAAACTTGCTCATTTAACACTCCTTGATTCACAATTAAGTCTCTACAAATTATGCTTCACTAAACTTTAAGAAAAAGGGTAAGGATAAAAGTGTTTAGGCTAGGGGAGGAAGATGAAGGTTTATGAAACAAAAAGGCTTAAACAAAGGCTCAACAGGGATTTACCTAGAAGAAAATGTATCATGGGTTAAAGGCCATTTGGCAATGGTGGTAATCTAGGTGCCTTCATCATCTCAAGTATGTCATGCAAATCAATTCAATGCCTCGAAAATAACTTAGTATCAGTTCTAGCATTTAGTTCCAATGATGATAAGCAATTCAAGTAGCAACCAAGTAAAGAAAGATGAGCTTATGCAACAACTTAATTAACATGAAAGTGATAGACTAAACAAATACAACTCTCTCAAACAAAGGATAAAGGCTCAAAAGCTCACAAAGGGTTGTATTGAGCTTCATTCAATTAAGCATGTTATGGGTACCACTTACTTGGGTGATTACATGTGATTTTGCATATGATAACCATGGATAATTGAGTATTAAACCAAAGACTAATTTCAGACCTAGAATCATGCTTAGAAATCATCTTAAAGTCATGCAATTAAAAACCAAATCTCATCATTGGGTTGGAAAGAAACCTAAGACACAAAAACTACCCAAAGTACACTACTAAAACCGACACAAACTAAGAAAAAAACAAAGTTATCAAAATTTTTTTGTAATTATTTTATTTTGGACCGATGCAGAAATCAATGGAAAACACAAGTGTTTCCCCCTCACACTTAAACCTAACATTATCCTCAATGTTTGAATATTAAAGCACAAACAATGAAGCATTTAAGGAAGGAGAAACAAGCTAGCAATGACACCCACAAAGAAAATAAAAATAAAATCAAAACAAACGAAGGCAAAGTTAACGATAAAGAAAGAAAGGGTGAGAGAAAGCAAATCTGATTGTCATTGGTTGTAGAGTGCCAAAACTGTCATCATCCTCTTCACATGGGTTGTCTCCAAAGAAGCGCTTGCTTTAACGTCATTCAGCCGGACGATATGTCCAATCAATTTTCAGAAGGAGTGGCGGAATGGAGTGAGATGTCCTCCACATCATGCTCCACAAAAGACTCACAATAGGGCTTCAACCGATGCCTATTCAATTTAAACTCCTTACCCATCCTCATACTTTGAACCTGTAGGCACCACGAGGGAAAAAATGAGTAACAATAAACAGACCGACCCATCTAGAACATAACTTACCAGGAAATTGTCGAAGACGAGATTGGAACAACAAAACTTTATGTCCGACAACAAAAGTCTTTCCACATATCATGTGATCATGAAAAGCTTTCGTTTTCTCCTTGTAAATCCGAGCACTCTCATATGCTTCATTCCTAATCTCCTCCAACTCATTCAACTGCAATTTCCTATGCAGACTATCAATGTCCATAATGAATGTCTTAATCGCCCAATGCGCTCTATGCTCAAGTTCCACAGGTAAATGGCATGGCTTCCCATATACAATACGAAATGGAGACATCCCTATAGGTGTCTTATAAGCAGTTCAATATGCCCACAAAGCATCATCTAAACGCACACTCCAATCCTTTCGGCTCAGGCCGACAATCTTCTCAAGAATCCCCTTGATCTCCCAATTGGCAACCTCTGCTTGTCTACTTGTCTGAGGATGATAAGGTGTGGAAACATTATGTGTGACATTATACTTCTTAAGTAGAGCCTCGATCGTACAATTACAAAAATGGGATCCTCCATCACTTATAAATGCTCGTGGCATTCCAAACCTTGAAAAAATGTTAGAACGAATGAACTCTGCAACAACTTTGGAATCATTAGTCCGGGTGGCTTTTGCTTCCACCCACTTTAACACATAATCTGCAGCAAGCAAAATATAAATGAAACCATGAGAGGAAGGGAATGGTCCAATAAAATAAATGCCCCACCCATAAAAAATTTCAACCATGAAGATAGGGTGTTGCGACATTTAATCTTTAGGGCCTAGATTACGTGTCCGTTGGCACCGGTCACAAGTCACACAGAATATTCTACATCCTTAAATAGAGTAGGCCAATAAAACCCACAATAAAGAACCTTATGGGCTGTCCTTTGAGTTCCAAAGTGCCACAAGCATAAGAGTGGCAAAACGTTAGTATAGATTGAAATTCAGAGTCGGGCACTCACCTTCTAGTCAACTGGTCTACACAATGCTTCCAAAGATAGGGGTCATCCCAAACAAACTACCGAGCCACCTTATTAAGCTTATCCTTTTGAGCACGGGGCAAAGTATCTGGAATCTGTTTGGAAACAAGGTAATTCACTATGTTAGCATACCATGGTTCACATACCTCAATAGAAAGTAGTTGCTCATCCGGGAAGCTGTCCTAAATCGGCATAGACTCTTCATCATGCACTAAACGGCACAAGTGATCTGCCACCACGTTTTCGCTCCTTCTCTTGTCCTTGATCTCCACATCAAACTCTTGAATTAGAATTATCCAACGAATAAGTCTCAGTTTTGCCTCCTTCGTGAGCAAATACTTCAAAGCTGCTTGATCAGAGAAGATAATTACCTTAGTTCCAAGCAAGTAAAACCGAAATTTTTCTAAAGCAAATACAACATCTAAAAGTTCTTTTTCAGTTGTGGAATAATTCAATTGAGCATCATTAAGTGTTCGGGAAGCATAATAGATGACATGGGGACGTTTGTCCCTCCTCTGGTTGAGAACATCTCCTATGGCGTAGTCCGATGCATCACACATGAGCTCAAATGGTAGACTCCAATCTGGGGGTACAATGATAGGTGCCAATGTCAACAACTCTTTCAACTTGTCAAATGCCTTCTTGTACTCTAAATCAAAAACAAAAGACACATCCTTATGTACTAATCAACACATGGGTCTAGAGATGGTGGAAAAGTCCTTGATAAAGGGCTGATAGAACCCTGCATGTCCAAGAAAAGAACGAACCTTCTCACCAAAGTAGGAGAGGGTAAGTAATGCACAAGGTCTATTTTAGCTTTATCTACTCCAATTCCCCTAGCTGACACTACATGTCCCAAAACAATACCTTGAGTAACCATAAAATGACATTTTTCCCAATTTAACACAAGGTTAGTATCAATGCATCATTTCAGAATCAAAGTAAGATTATCCAGACAATGGTTAAAATAATCACCGAATACACTAAAATGATCCATGAAAACTTCAATGATTTTCTCTTCAAAGTCCGAAAATATACTTACCATGCACCTCCGAAAAGTAGCTGGGGCATTACACAATCCAAACGACATCTGTCTATAAGCAAAAGTGCCAGATGGACAAGTGAAGGTAGTCTTCTCTTGATCCTCTAGAGCTATGACAACCTGATTATACCCAGAATAACCATCAAGAAAACAATAAAAATCATGATCGGCTAACCTTTCAAGCATCTAATCGATGAAGGAAAGTGGAAAGTGATCATTCTGAGTTGTAGCATTCAGCTTCCTATAATCAATACAAACCCTCCAACCGGTTTGTACTTGCGTGGGTACCAACTCATTCACCATATTCTTCACCACAGTTATTCGAGACTTCTTTGGCACTACTTGAACTGGTGAAACCTATTTGCTGTCTGAAATAGGGTAGATGACACCATAATCTAGGAGTTTGATAACGTCATTCTTCACAACTTCCATCATGCGAGGGTTGAGACTGCGATGAGCCTCTCTAGTGGGTTTTTCCCCCTATTCCAGAAGTATCCTATGCATACAAGTTATAGGGCTAATACCCTTGATATCGGCCAAGGTCCATCCTATAGCTGTCTTGTACTCCTTTAGAATATGAATCAGCTTCTCATTCTCTAATGCCGAGAGTGCTGATGAAATTATCACCGGCAATGTCTCGTCGTCTCCCAGGTAGGCATAGTTCAAGTGATCCAGTAATGGTTTATGTAACGACCTGAAAATTTAATTATTTAATTTTCGTAAATTATTTTGCAAAAGGACTAAAGTACCCTTGGTTGTTTAAGGGGCTTGAAAGTTAATTTTTGTTTCGAGACACTTTTGGTTGTGTTTCAGGGACCGATGCGTAGGTCTCGAACTCACGAATTCATAGACAAGCGGTACGTGGAAAACGTAGTTCGTGTGAGAGAGTTTGTGAGTCTAGAATGTTCATGGGAATTTTTGGTAATTTGGGCTTCGGTAGATATTTTAACCCAAGTAGATCATATTCTCTCATTTTTCACTCTTTCTCTTCGCGACTCACCCCACACCCGTGCGACCGAACCCAAAAAAACCCAAGAAATTGGAACTTCGATTCAAGGCAACCTCGTCCGTTTTAGTTCCACTAATCGGACTCTCCTCCTTCCCACGATCACAGACGTACCAACCATCGCAGGAAGCAGCCGCGGGAGACCCCAAACAGAGGAAAGGAAAACTGAAATCTTTCGATTGATTTTCCGGCCAACACATATATATGTTTCGTGTTTAGAGTTCATTTCTGAGTTCCTGTCATCGAGTAGATGGATTTAGACCTAAAATTTCTAAAAAACGGTTGAGTTTTAAGGAAGTTAGGAAAAAATCAACCTCGACCGATAATGGAGTTTTCTGGTGATGGCGCACGGCGGAGCGGTCATCTTCTGCAGCGATGGGTTCGGTTAGAGGGGGCTGACGTGGCATGCCACCTAGCAGCGATGTGGAGCCACATGGCAGCCATGTGGGTGCCACCTGGCGGTCGAGTTAGCTTTGAGTCAACATCGAGTCAGGCCGAGTAGGCGGGTGGAACACTGTAGCATGCGTGGGACACTGTAGCAGACGCGTGAGGTACTCTAGCAGGCGCATGGCCGGCGCGTGGTCTAGCCTTCTGTCCGTGTGTGGTGGCACGTGGGACCAGTTCTCAGGCCACGGCGATGCACATTGATAATGTTTCGACATTTAGGACCTGTTGGCGTAGGTTTCAGGTTGATCGAACATTGTTTAGGGGTAGTTTTGGGAGTCCGAAGTGGCTACATTTTTAGTGATGCAAGCGGACCTCCCGGGGTTTAGGGAGTCTAAATGTAGGCTTTAATTATAGTTGGTAATCCCGATTATTACTTTTGACAGGCGATACTGCTCCCGGTACTTCGGAGGAGCATACGGCTCGGGATTGAGCTGATTTTGATGTGTGGTGAGTGGACTTTGGTTTATAAATTATAATGTATGCATAAAAGTATATTTGATTTAAATTTTGTTATGTATTGCTTTTGTCAAATTTCCAGAATTGAGAAATTGTTACTAGACACGGGTTTTCAATGTTACAGTGAAACTGATGTTTTGGGATGTGGCCTGGATTTTTTGACTCTGTTTTTATGTCGTTTTGACGTGATAAATTTTGTGTCCATGATTTTGGGTTTCGACCCGTATTTGTGATTTTAGTGGATTTGGCCATAAACCCAGTTTTTTAATGAATTTGGCTTAGGCCAAGAAACAATGATTTCAAAACATAGATTTTGGTTTTCATTGGATTTTTGTCCCCGATGGTCAAGGTTTTCTCCTACTGGCGTTTAGGGTCTTTCTCCGTCAGATCGTTGAGGGTTCTCCGACGCTGGTGTCGAGGGGTATTTTCTCCACCAGGTCGTTGAAGTTGTCTACGCGTAGTACAAGTTTCTGCACAACTCAAGGTATATCGAGTGTGTGGAGGGTATCAAGCTACGGCTCGAGATTTCATTCGAGAAGCAGTGGGATATGTTTTGATGTATGTTTTGATGTATGTTTTGTCTCTAGGTATGTTTACATGATTTTAAACTCCTTTGATGAGGGTTTTCAAAACAGGGCTGTGGACCACATGATGTTTTTATTATACGGATTTTCGTGGGTCCCACCAAGTGTTTTAACAAAAGATGGATTTTTCCGGTAGATTTTCGGATTATCTATATATTATACTTATCTACAAAGGGATTTTATGTTATGCATCCATGGTATTACTCGTGGAGGGGGGAGAAGGTATATTTTCCTCGGAAATGATTTTTAAATGATTATTTTATCCACTCACAACTTTCGTGTTTTAAATTCCTTCTAGGCTGTTCTATTGACGTGGGCATATCCAGAGGCGGAGGCATTAAATTTTCAGCTGCGCATTTACCTAGATTATCGAGTAGGATATTTATTTCTATATTTACTTGTCCTACCTAGATGCTCTGATAAGTCTTTTGTACTGCTTGTAAATTGTGGTTACATCATTGGATGGTTGACCTTATTGGAATTTGGAGTGTTATCTGATCCTTAGTCTGACAGGTGTAAGACGGTTAACCAGTCCTTAAGTGGAGATTCCACCGTTATTTTTGGCAGAATTCTCATAATTAATTGCAAGGACTTAGGGGTATTATGAGAATTTCTTTAGGTTGTCAGACGGGAGGAGGGTTCTTCCCGGGTTTCGAGAGGAAATTCGGAAAGGGTCCTGTCAACTTGGTATCAGAGCACTAGGTTTAAATTCCTGTAGACCGTACACCTAGCATACAACTAATTGTGGTATTGATGATTTATGGTTCTTTTCAGCGTAATGCCTCCGAGACGCGAGCCCCATCAGTGGTTTGGAAGCGGTGAGGACACACATGAACCCGTAGTAGAGTCTGATTTGAGGCAGACCCTGGATCAATTGGGTCGGGCTTTGACTACAGTACTTCAGGGTAGGGCTACTACTGAAGTGTCTAACATTGAGCAAGCCTAGAGGTTGGGGGCGACAGTATTCATGGGCGAGTTAGGCCCAGATGATACGGATGAGTGGATTACTCATTTGGAACAAGTGTTTTCGGTTATGAGGTGCCCTCCGAAGGATAGGGTGCGGTTAGCCACATTTCTTCTTGGTGGTTATGTGTACCGCTGGGGGGCATGTTTTGCAGCTGTCAAGCTGGGATATCCATACTTTTACTTGGGAAACTTTTCAGGAGCGTTTCCTCGAGCAGTTTTATCCTCGCTCGTACCGTGATGCCAGGGAGGCTGAGTTCTTCCAGCTACAACAAGGGGAAATAACGGTGACCCAATATGAACAGAAATTTCTTGACTTGTTACGCTTTGTACCGGCTCTGGTGGCAACTGAGATGGATAAGTGCCGACGATTTGAGCATGGACTGAGAAATGAGGTTCGGGTACCAGTAACTACGGTGACCCATACTTCTTTGAGGGCTTTGTCAAAGGCTGTTGCTAGGGTAGAGTTGAGTTTGCCAGCTCAGTAGCAGTTCAGTGGTTCTAGGCGAGGCCGGGATCGCTGGAATTTCGGGGCCTCTAGTCAAGGACCATCCAAGAGAGGCAGTTTTAGTTATGGATCTTCTGGGGGTGCAAGATCCGGCTCAGGCGGTGGCGGTGCCGGTTAGGGACATCAATCATCCGCTCAGTCTAGCGGGGCTTCAATGTAGTCGACCGAGAGACAGAATGGCATACCTGCACAGGTGGGTGATGAAGTGTTTCCTTCTTGTTTAGTCTTGCGATGAAGTGTTTCCTTCTTGTTTAGTCTTGCTCGGATCAAGAGTCGAGCCAGGAACTTTGTCTTACGTGGAATAGTCAACCTCCACATTCTATTCAAGAGGTCTGAATGTGGATCGGCACTAATATCTCTATTCTGGAATTTAGAAGTTAACTTTAATAGAGAACTCTCTGGAAGGACTTAGACCCCAGATAAAATGATCTTCCTTCAGTTCTGTTTCAAAAGGCAACGAAAATGAAACGGAACCGAATCTTGTGAACAACGTGGTTAGGAAAATAGGATCTAAGCAAAGGTAAATTCCCAACACCATTATAGATCAAATTAGCTACCGTTAGAAACCAATTTAACTCATCTAGTCTACTTTGGTCTTTAAGTTTAGCCAGAGGGTTTGGGATACAACCCCAAAAGTTTATACTCTTTCCATTGCCTACCATCCGCCAACGGATACCTGTGAAAAGGAGAATTCTGGCTTTAAGAATATGTTTCCTTGATTGAGAATTGTTTGATCTTTAGAGCGCAAGCAGAAATATGAATGATGTTAATATTTAGCTCTGACTGATTAGGCATACCTAATATGCTTGCTTTTGGGAAGGCCATCTTCCCAGCAGGAGAAAAAGTATTACGTTTCCAACCCGCCATCTTATACTGAATCTTCACCAAAAGCTCATTGGAATTAATAAGGCCTGTCTAGAAAAACATGTTATTAATACCAATATATTTTCCTATGGGGAGCTTATGTTAAATTCCTAGAACATTAACAATTGCATTCTAGAAAAAATTTGGAGAGTTATTAGAAAAATAAAGAGAAGACTTATGGTAATTAATCTGATTGCAAGAGATTTTCGAGAATTACTATAAAATTTTCAGCACATTCCTTGCAGCATTACGTCAGTAGAGGCGGACCGAGCAAGGGGCGCTAAGAATTCTTTTTAATGTATGTTTGGACGTTGAACTTTAAAGCACCAAGGAATTTATGGTGAATTAAAAGAAATGTACTAAAAAAATTGAATAGAGTGATTGTAACTAACTAGTTGAATAACTAGCAATGAAGCACATGCATTACATGGGCACAACAAAACCAGTGAGTCAAGGGATTTACAAAGTAACACCTTGAGGTGTTACTTACTTTACAAATCCCTCTGACATTGCATCTAACCATTTGAAATTGAAATCTCTTTATACGTTAAAGTTCGTTATTTTAAATAATTTAGTCTATCTCCTTGAAACTTCGAAGTTACCATCAAAACATAGGGAATCATGACGTTGACACATGCATTAAGTCAACCGTGCCCACGTTGCTCTCTATATATTCGGTGAAAATCTATGATGCACCGATACATATACAAATTGAGAATTGATATTTGAAAACACTTAATTGACCATATCAATTGGACTATCTGATGTAGCAATAAATGAAAGATGTTATTTCAATAAATTAAATCACATTGTATTTGTTTTATGTGGCAAATAGAATGTCACATCAAGTGTGTCAAATAATGTGATCAATTAAGTGTGTTCAAATAACAGCGCTCATATGAATTTGACGATACGATATGATACGATACGTCAAATCTTCAAAAACTAAGATATAATATGGCAAGGATACGATAATTAAAATAATATATGATTTAATAATAATAATAATAATATAAATGAAAACACAAAGTAAATTCATGTCATAAAATTAAAATACATTAACTAAGTCTATATAACAAAATATTGACAAAAAAAAAGTCTATATAACAAAATAAGACACACAAATAAATTATGAGTCTTAATGCTTAGATTGTGGATTTGTAGGTCTTGTTAGATTATGAGACTAATTTAAAATAATTACAAATTAGAATCCCAATATATATTTTTTAAATTTGAAGAAGAAAAACTTAAGTTCCTTCTAAATATACTTTTTCATTGTATCGTTAATCGTGTTCGAAACGTGTCCGAGTCCTGTCAAAGAAGTGCCGAGCCGTATCCACAAGGATACGACATGTGGCGTGTCCCTCGATATTCCAATTGTTTTGTATCGTGTCAGCGTGTTCGATACTCATGTGTGCGCTTTCTTCTTCTCTTTTTTTAATTTCAAAAACCCTAGAAACGACCTGATTTTGGGCCAGGTCACTTAAAAAAAAAGGAAAAACAAATTTAACAAAAGGCTTCTGTTGTTCGACAATTTCCTCATCTACTCAGCGCACATCTGAGACCAATTAGGACTCACAACTACAACGAAGCCAAGCTCACAGCCTCGTGTTTTCTCTCCCACCGCCGTCGCCGCACACATCATCGCCTGGCATCAGCAGAGCCGTCGAATAGCTCTGCTATTGATAAATCGAAGTAAGTTATTCGTAATTGCAAAATGAATTGTCAGATGGTGACCAACACACTAGAAGTATTGGAAATGAATTGTTAATGGCGTTTTGCGATTTTGAAAGAATTTGGCTTGGCAGTTTTGCAATTGTGTAATTGATAGTGTTGCTGCACGTAATTGCATTACAGGTAGTTGGCGTTCAAATTGTAGTGGTAGAAATGTTGGCATCAAACCTACCGAAGTGCCCCTTCGTTCCCACTCGCTATGTGCCCATCTCTCCATCTTTCCAAATCACCTGCAGTGTATCGCAGCTGCAATCGGCGGAAATAGTGAATGGGAGAGTCTGCGAGAGGAACGAGATTCGTCTTGGTTTGCCTAGCAAAGGCAGAATGGCTGCCGACACTCTTGAACTCCTCAAGGACTGTCAATTGTCTGTCAAGCATGTCAATCCCAGACAATATGTTGCACAAATCCCACAGGTTCTTGCTTAATCGCACTCTCTTTCATTCAAATTCACATTCTCTTTTTGGTTAAGAAAAAAAGAAAATTTATATCCATTTCCATGAATTTCTGCAGCTTTCCAACCTGGAAGTGTGGTTTCAACGGCCTAAAGACATTGTGCGAAAATTGTTGTCTGGAGACTTAGACCTTGGCATAGCAGGTTTTGATACCGTCAGTGAATATGGACAGGTAGCTATATATCTGTTTTTTCAATTTAGCAATGTTAGGTTGTGGAGTTGTATATGGAATTGGGTGCTATATACCTTTGGATTCTCCAGCATGTTGAGTTGACTAGTAAACCATATATTAATTTTGAATTTATGAGGAGCATTGGCTGTTCCTGTTCAGTCCTGAAAGCAGGCCATCGCCTATAGTCTCAAGCCTTTTTGAATTTTGTGAGATGGTTAACTGAAAATAACTTTTTCTTTTGTGGAACTCTTTCATTCGTATATTGTTAGAAAATGGTCCATTATTTTAAGAATATTTTGTAATTTATTGTTTTTGTTTTCTAGAATGAATATGAACAACTGCAATAATATTTAAAGCTTATTACTCATATGTTTTTTGTTCAAAGAGAAGGGAAAGCTAATCATCTAAAGTTCTCTTTTAGGGGAATGAAGATCTTATCATTGTTCACGATGCTCTTGATTATGGGGAATGCCATTTATCCCTTGCAGTGAGTTATTTTTTATTTCCAAATAGCCAACTCCAGTTATTTCACTTCTTTTACCTTTAAGAGCCTTCAAGTATCCTTTGTGTTTTCTTTTTTTTCAGATTCCAAAGTATGGGATTTTTGAGAATATAAATTCATTGAAGGAGCTAGAACAGATGCCTCAATGGACTGTAGAGAAACCTCTGCGAGTTGCTACTGGCTTCACCTATGTAAGCAATGTGCTTAAAAAATTTCATTATATTATTCTTCACTTCCTATTTTGGTAGTAAGTTTCTTTCGTTAATTTGCTGGAAACAAGGGTTCCGTTCGGATTTAATTTTTGTTGTCTTCCATTGCAGCTGGGTCCTAAGTTTATGAAAGAAAATGGATTGAAACATGTGAGTTTTTCTACAGCAGATGGAGCACTTGAGGCAGCTCCTGCGGTAAGAATATACTTTTTCAGAGTAAAATTCGGCGCATGGTTTGAATTTATGAGAAGCTTTGATCCTGCTGCTCTATAATTTGATTCAATGCTCTCCGTATAAAGCATGACGAATACTACGCATTCCCAGTCTTTTAGTGATAACTGTTATGATAACTAATATGTTCAATGTATTGTTTCCTGATTCCTGTCGAGGAAAACATGGGCTCGTTTTCTGTTAATTAGTTATTTTTTTCCATAAAATTACTTCCGGTTCAGAAGTGTCCAGATCTGGCATCTTTGCCTCTTATCGTTCAGGGTCCTCTAGAACTGCAAAACTTTTTGCTTATAAATAACTTTATGCATCAACGTCTAATCAATATGTTGTCTCACTGAAAATTACAAGTTGTCTGGATTCTAGCTGTTGCTTTTTAGATTATGATATTGTTGGAAGAGACTGAATTCATACTTTAGTTTTAGATGAGCATACATTCAAATCACATAATGAGCTAGTTGATTCAGGGGATGGTATTCAACCTTTTGTAAAATGTAGTTTGGGTGCTATTATTGGCCTTGGCATTTGAAGCTAGGGGATTTTACTAGTACTTGAATACCACCTGTCTCTCTTTCAAATTTAGATGGGGATAGCTGATGCAATTTTGGACCTTGTGAGTAGTGGGATAACACTGAAAGAAAACAACTTGAAAGAGATTGATGGGGGAGTTGTGTTGCGAAGCCAGGTAAGCTTTTCGCTTTATGGCTCATCTTACCACGCATGTTATCATGTATGCTTAAGCACATGCTACTAGCAGTAGCTGGTTTAACACCCTGATCTTTGAGTTTCTGTAGGCAGTCCTTGTTGCAAGCAAGAAATCGTTGATCCAGAGGAAAAGTGCACTTGACACAACACATGAGATTCTTGAAAGACTGGAGGCGCACCTAAGGGCAGAGGGTCAATTCACGGTGCGCATTTCATGTCTCTAAACATCAAATTTCTACTGGTTTTTTTGTTTTTCTTTTCACACATTCATGGCAGGTAACTGCAAATATGAGAGGAAGTAGTGCAGAGGAAGTGGCTGAGAGAGTCTTGAGCCAGCCATCATTATCTGGTTTGCAGGTGAGGTTTGAAATGAAGCATCACTTTCTAACCATGAAGTCATGAACCATAAGTTCAAGTTGTAGTATACCGTAATAACTGGTCTTTTTCAGGTCATATATGTTACTTTTTCGCTCCTATGAGTTTCTAAATGATGTACATTGTTAATCATGCAGGGACCCACCGTAAGTCCTGTTTTCTGTAAACGTGGTGGAATTAGAGCTGATTACTATGCCATAGTTATATGTGTACCTAAAAAGGCACTCTACAAGTCTGTACAACAACTGAGAGCGGTGAGCCATGATAATTTACTATAACTATTGCTAAATCAATGTTGTTTTTAACTGAATCCTTACTTTTCCATTAGCACCCTCCTATTCATGCAGTGAAATTCTTCTGGCTTCTATATCTATCTTTGTAAGACTTAAGAAATTAAATAAAAAAAAACTAAACAAATAAATAAGTCAGAGGACGGCAGTTGGACTGTTCAATCAGAGGTTTAGTTTCTTTGGTTTAAAAATATTGTAGGAATAAGGAAATTGGAATTTGAATTGGCTCTTCTATGGGTTTTTGTGCAAGCTAAATTTTTTGGTTATTTAATTTGACTCACAATAACATTGAAAATTGGTTTGAACTTTGAACTAGTTTCTAGTATTCAGTTAGTCGTGGCTTTATCATGTAGGAACAGTGCTTCTAAATTAGAACTGGTTCGAACCTTCTTTGCCTTCCTTTTAGCTGTATATTACTGTGTGCCTGCCACTTGTACACATGGCTTATTATTAATGTTATTGTATTTTACATGGTCTGTTATTGTATTTTACATTATACCATGTTTCATTGTACATTTTGTTTTCCTTAGAAACTGCCGTTTAATCTCCTCTCTACAATTTGGTGCAGATTGGAGGCAGCGGAGTTTTAGTTTCCCCTTTGACCTACATTTTTGATGAAGAAACTCCAAGATGGCGTGAACTTCTCTCAAAACTTGGCCTCTAGGTCTCTGTAGTCGATCCTCCTGTTCACCTGTGGGGTTTGTTGTATTTTTGTAGGCTGATATTTAAGAGTTTGGCATGTAATCAGAGTTGTGGGATAAAGAAGATTTTTGCTAGTTGTATGGGATTAGTTTTTCCTCCTATTTTGGACACATTTTTGCAGTTTATGATTCAAGTCTCTGATAGTCTGTCGAATAAATCGTTCGGTATCTTGGAACATTCGATTCTGGATGTCGATTCTATGCTTATCTTCGGTACATCCAGTTTTGGCAGTCATGAAAATATTAATTCTATTTAGGGTAAAAATAATTAGGGCCCTTTTTCTTTTGAGTCCCTGTGCCGTCGCAGAGACTCAAGGCCGGCCCTTATATTGTTTAATATATTTGATTTTTAAACTCAGCTTTTGTACGGTGTTTGATTATCATACAACACTCGTTCTGTGTGATTATTACTGATCACTCATCATGTTCATTCAAGCAACGTTACTCTCATTTCAAATAATTTTTTTCCTTGCATATACTTAGGATTGAGTAAATGTAATTTTTTTCATTGATAATTCGATTGGTGGTATCTAATCGAATCCCAAAATGATTCCATTAACATCGTCAAGCATTATTCTTGAGCAAAGAAATATAAGAGAGAACAATTTCTCCCTACTGTACACGTAAGACTCAGTTAGGTATGAGCATAATCTCCCATGGGCATTGTTTTTATGGACTGAAATTTAATTGGGTATAAAATTATAAATTACCTATCATGATGTGTTTGGATGAAGAACTTTGAAATGTCAAGTAACTTTAAGTGAAGGGACTTTGAAATGATGGAATTTACAAATTGACTTGTTTGTCTAATCAATTAAATAGAGGGATTTGAAGATGAGATTTCTTATAAATATGAATTTTTTATCATTGTCATTTAAAAATTATTCGTTGTTCATGAAAATTATCCTTATAAATTCAAAAACTATCTATTACTCTAAAAAATTATCCTTATAAAAAATTGTTACAACTTGTCCCGGAATTTCAAGAGTGAAAATTTTAAATTACCAAATTACCCTTCTATCTCAATAATTGAATTTCTTTAATGATTACTAAGTTAAAAAACGGAACTAATTCGAGAGTTAAACTCCGATTTTTACATATATTGAGAATGTGGAAGAAAATTTCCGAAGACGGAATTTGAAGCGAGAAGACCGAATTCGTTAGAATTTTTCGTTAGGAATTAATTGTTTTCAGAAAAATTAGAAATGTTATTTAATTTATTTTTCTTTAATCCTAAAAACCCAACCACCAATCATCTTTCACCATTTTCACTCTCTCTCATGCCTATCTTCTCTCTCCCCGACCCTCGTCTCCTCCACTCTCTCGCTGCGACTCCAACGCCCATCGCCATCACTGCTTCCAAACCAGACCTCGACCAGCCTCATCATCCCCCTTGAATTCATCCCCTCTTCGAGAGGATTCCATCTCTGGCCTCCATCATTGTCGAGGCTCGTTGTAGAAGACGAGGAACGACCGAGAAAAACCCAGAGCCTCCTATGTCGCTGTCGACGTTCCCAACGGACCTAGGCCGTGAGGTCACCTCCAATCACTTCGCTTGGGCAAGGCGAAGCTGGCCCTATCCTTCGTCACGACCACCGTTGCTCGTAGCTCAAGAATCGAGGGGCGATAGCCCGGAAAGTTCGAATCTTCTCGATCGTTCTCTGTGCAATCCATGTACTGCCTTGAGAATCCAAGCCCAGATTCGTGCTCCCGGGTTCTTGTATATGTGTTTAGGTAGTTGGATTGTGGAATTTGGTGAAGTTGCAAAGATGACATCTTCGGGAAAACAATAAGGCGCATGATAAGTTTAAGTTCCGCTATATAGGTGTAACTCCAGCTCTTGCCCAAGTTCCATCTAAAAGTTCTTGGAATTTTTAAAGTTCCACTGTTTTAATTGCAAAAAAAGTCATTTGGCCCGTTGGAACTTTAAATTCCTTCAAAAGTCCAAATTCCTCATTCAAGTTCTCCATCCAAACACACCCTTAATAGGCAGAGAATTGGTATACCCATGGACATCTACAGTATAGGTATACCCATGGACACCTAGAGTATAGGTATACCCAAGAACACCCAATACTTTTTGTTTTTTTTTGAGAAATGATATTTGAACCATCTCAATTGACCGCATTAATTGAATCATCTCAATTGACCACAGTAATTGAACCATATCAAATGACCACATTAATTGAACCATCTCAATTGACCACATTAATTGAACCATCTAATGTGATAATTAATGAATGATGTTATTTCAATAAATTAAATAAGCTTGTATTTATTTTTCACTTATTACTCAAAATGCTCCCTGAACCAGATTTAGAATCTCAATTTTCTCATCGAACAAGAAATCGTAACAATGTGGTGCCAGAATCCCCCTTCTGTCATGTCTATTGCACCAAAAGTGAAACTTCGTTACAAATGGCGCTTAGAGTGCTTATGTGGCACCTATGTGGCAAGGACCTGGCCCACGTGTGGAACCCACTATAACGACGTGGAAAGGAAGAGGGCGGAACCAATTCGTGAAAATGATTTGGGGAAAAAAGCTAGGGTTTGTAAAGAAGATTGAAGAGGGCAGAAACTTGAATCAATCAGGTAAAGGGTTGTTGGGGGTGTCAATCGGACATCAAGGCAAGTTGAATCTCTGAAGAAACCGAGGATGACAATCCCTCGAAAACCCGGTGCACATCAACCTCAATATGGTAAGTTTGAGTTTTGAAAATTTGAAAATTTGAAATATGAAATGGTTTTGGAAGTTACTGGTCCTATTTGGTTCAAAGATTCAATGTTTTGGTTGGTGTTTGTGTAAGCCTTTGAAATATGAACTTTTTTAATTTTGTTGGCACTTAGTTGTGCTTTATACAAACACAATTGTCTAGTAGTGGGTTTAGAAAATGTGAACTTTTTGAAAATGGCTGGTGGTGGGTTTATAATATGTGATAGTTGGATGGAAAGTTGTGATTTTGATAGTGTGTAGGATTTAGGGTGGGCATTTTGGATTAGAGTAAAGGGTTTAGGGTTGGGCTGTTTGGAATAGAAATTAGGATATAGGGTAGTGTATTTTGGATTAGAGTTGATTATGTGATATTGCCTTGAGATGTGATGTTAGATGTGGGTGTGAGTGTTGATTTAGGCACTGAGTTGTGGATTGCCAGTGAATTGTGATGTTTGGAGTGAGGTTTTAGTGGTGTTACTTGCATTAAGTTGTGATGCTAGGTCTGATTTTGGATTTGAAGTGAATTGAATTGTGATTGCTTGGTGAAGTGAATGGGATTGTGATTGAAGTGAATTGTGATTGTGATTGTGATTGGGATTTTGATTGTGATTGAACTGAGTTATGATTGTCATTGAACTCAATTATCATTATGATTGAACTTAGTGCTGATTTTGCATGATATGGATTGTCAAATGGGACGCATAAACTTGGGGTTTACTATGGCTTTGTATTTGATTAGGTCCGAAGACGAATAAGGAGCACTACCCATGGAAATGAAGAAGGCATGACTACCCATACGCAAGATTCTTGCTCAAACACTGTGCTAGCAAATACAAGCACTGCCCCAAGGCAAGAATCTTGCCCAAATCTTGTGACACCAACTAATCACACTGCCCCCACTGCCCCGAGGCAAGAATCTAGCCCAAATCTTGTGCCAGCAAGTACCAGCACTGCCCCCACTGCCTCATCTCAAGTACAACCGCGAAAGAGGCTTACAAGGGCTGCATAGAACAATCAAGCAACCACCACACTTGCTGCCCAACCTATACCTGTGCATCCAAGCCCTACCACTACTCAGCCAACTGACAGTTCACAACAACAATCACCCGTATTAAGTGGAAGGAGGATGAGATTCAAGTCGCCTGCAAAGCGTGTGAAGAAATAGTTGGTTTAGTGTTTAGTGCTTAGTGGAAGGACTTGTTTAGTGGAAGGACTTATTTTTTTGCTTTGCTTAGTGTTCCAAATATTGTGACCCTATTCTGTTTAGTGTTTAGTATGCACCTAATTGCCTTAGAGGTGCTTCTTTTGTTTGAATGACAAGATGGTTTGTGAGGGTCCAAATTTGGTTTGTTATTATCAAAGTTTGATTTATGAATGACTGTGATAGTTTCTCATTCTTAATTGATCAACTTCCATTCTTTCTAGATATCAAATGCATTGCATAAACATCTTACATAATTCCACAATCCACCAAACTAACTTTTACATAATACAAAGCCCTAAACATAACTAATAGTGCCATCCACATAAACATAACCTAATACATAGCTAAAGTTAATGATTGAAGATGATTCCAACCACTAAGACCCAAGTAACCAAGAGTGCAATCCAAAGCTTAGTCACCTTCCTATTTTCATTCAACAATTGCTCTTCAATTCTATCAAGCTTCCTTAACAACCCCCGGAATTATTTTCGTTGACCTCTTGCACATTTTCGGATCAAACCACTCCCAAAACTCACAACCTTTCTCTCTACCTCTACCTCTACCTCTACCTTATCCATTCTGCTACAAAACATATTAGATATTCAAACAACAAACCAACAATCAATCAAAACAACAACAATCAAAACATCAATTTCCTTTTCATTATCCCTTACTCCATGACAGTTTCTCATAAATCCAGCCAAATTTTATTCTTATTGACCCAACCAACAATTAAAAAACAGCTTCCTTTTCATTATCACTTACCCAATCAAAATCAAGCAACTATTAATACCATAACCCATAAACCAAAATCCCTTTCAAATCCATTTTTTCTAACAAAACCCATAATGAAACCAAATATTAAACTCCATTATCACTTACCCTAGCATCTGGACAGACAACAAACCTCTGGCCTGGGTTTTCATCCGTCCATGATGTTTTCATTCTCCCCATTTTCCCACAAAAGCATCTTCTCGGTTGCATATTCATTCCACTTTCCTCCATATCTGAATCTCCCTTTTAACTGCAAATTGATTGATGATCTTGGTGTCTTGTGGTTCACAAACCTTTATAAAGGTCCAATTCGCAAGTTTTTGGTGGGATTACTGCTAAATTTTTTGAAATTTCCATCCCTAGGGTTGCGATTTCGCCTGGATTGGGGCTAATTTTGCCTCCCCTATTTCTTCCCATCTCCATCCCCAACTCGTCCTATTGAATACTTTCCAAGTCCTTGTCACATAGGTGCCACATAAGCACTCAACGCCGTTTGTAATGGAGTTTCACTTTTGGTGCAACGGACATGACATGAGGGGGGGTTCTGGCACCACATTGTTACGATTTCGCGTTCGGTGAGCAAATTGATATTATAAATCTGGTTTGAGGAGCATTTTGAGTAATAAGCCTTTATTTTTTGTGGTAAATAGAATGCCACATCAAGTTTGGTCAATTAATGTGGTCAATTAAGATGGTCCAAATAGCAATGCTTTTTTTTAATAGAATAATATGATTACATTGTATACATTGAGTACCGACCTCACAATTGACCTCTCACATAACAGGTAGAGAGAAATACACTAGATTGTAGTACTAAGTGACCTCAATACGTTTGAAGTAAAAAACATTTCGTTCATTCTCCAAAAGTAAAACATGTCCATTATCCCTCATTTTATTATAAAAAAAAAAAATTAATAGTAAAAAAAATCTATAAAAAATAGTAAAATATTCGTTGGTACCCAATACCCATTAGGCAGGGGATGGGTAATGTCCTTTAAAATTGAAAATGGTTTGTATAAGGTTATGGGCCCATTGTACCCTTGTTAAGTATAGGCATACCTATACCGTTCCAACACCCATTTGACAATCTCTACTCTCAATGCTCAAATTGTAAAAAAGTGTTTATCTTGATAAGGCATAATTATTCTCTCACCAACGTTTCTATATAAAAATGAAAAATACAAGAAAACTAGACGTTACTTCTCTTAGTAACGTTTCTATATAACAATGACAAATACAAGAATATTAGGCACAGGGCCAGCCCTAAAGGCAGTCCGGCAAGGCAACTGTTTCGGGCCCTATCTCGATGGGGTCTCGAATTTTTTTTATATACATAATCGATATGTTAATATGATATATAGTAAGAGTAATTCATAAATAATTGTAGTTACTTAATGAGCCAAGTTGGTAGTCTTGTTTTTCTTGTGTCCTCTATAAAGGTTTTAAACTTTTTCTTGTTTTTCTTTTATTTCCTCTTTTGACTTCAAGGCCCATGTTCGAATCCAGGAGCCTTTTGGGGCTTTTTCAAAGTTTTTTTTCTTTTGTTTCTTCTTTCGGCTTTAAGGCCCAAGTTCGAATCAAGGGCTTTTTTTTTTTTTTTATCCTTTACCAAATAGACCACTAGCTTCCTACCTTAGTCTTTTTCACTTATTTTTCCAGCCATTTTTCTTTTTCCTAAAACCATAATAACCCTTTTTTTTCCTTTTTTATTTCCCCCTTTTGTAACTTGAATCGAATAATTTTTCCTGTTGTGGTTCGTTAAACCCTACCCTCCTCTATTTGTTACTTTTTGCCTCTCTAAACGCAAGATGTGTGATATTTAAGTAATGTTTTCCCTATATTTATTAAGTATATGTTCTTTTTTTTGAGAAATAATTAAAGACCTTAAGTATCGATTTGATTACATTAGCTTGATAATTGTTTCTTGTCATAATTATAATTTATGAAAATTTTCATATTTAACTAGTCTTTTACAACTCTAACTGCGGGTCCTATTTTAAAAGTTCGTCTTGAACTCCCAAAATCTTAGGGCCAGGCTTGGTGGCGATGTGGGGGGAGGAGATGGATTGAGAATGTTTAAGATGGGTAGGTAATGAGTGACGAAATGGTGGGGGCACATATTTCACCTTTAGATCATTATTGAATGGCTCAGATTAGAAGCCATGCGTGTAATATATGCAGGGTCGGCCCTGAGGGTAATTGGGCTAGCCGGCCACCTCGGGCCCCTACCTCCAGGGACCCCCGAAATTTTTTTTTATACATAGTTGTTAATGTTATGTTAATTTAATATATAATTATCTTATTTCAGTAATAATAAAAAAATATTCCTTGGGCGAGTTGGATAGTCCATCTTCTTCCTTCAAATAATGCCTAGTTCGAGTCCTAGTGAGGCCTCTGCGAGGCCCTAGCTTTTTTTTTTTTTACTTTTTCCCTTTTGGTTTCCGTTCAAAGAGGCCCCCGTTCGAATCCCAGCGGAGCATCTTTTGGTTTCCCTTGCCTTTTTTTTTTCTTTTGGTTTCCCTTTCCTTTTCCTAAAAACAATATTTTTTTTCCTTTTTCTTTAGTTTTCTTGACAGGATCCTTCCCGAATTTCCCCTCAAAATCCGTGAGAAGCTCTGCTCACGTCTGACAACACCTGAACTGAAAAAAATCCCTAAAATATCCTCACCATTTCAAGAAAGACTTTACGAGAATTCTACCGAAATTTTGCCATAATATCCCCTGCAATCGGTTAATCCGTCTTTTACCTGTCAGACGAAGGATACAAAAAAAAAAATACAAAACCAAACAGTCCAGCTACAACCACAAACCCGAACTCAAACTACCAAGCCTTCAAATAATTTACATTATCCAAAAGAGGATCAAAGTAATTAGGTAACCTTTAATTACATAAACTAATGAAAGTCCTATGTGACTGTAGCGCAGCGAAAGATGATGCATCCTCCCTGTCTCGTCGGCTTGCTTCGCTACGGCCTGGAGGGCGCCAAAACCAAAACAACTGTGAGTGGACAATAAACCATATTGAAGCATACACACGATAATAAAGTGATGATAATAGTAGCAAACAAAAATATAAGGGTAATCCGAACAACCCATCTCGTGGTGAATCAAATTAAGACCGTCCATACAGACATATATATATACCTACAACATACCGAAGTACCATTCAATTACATGGATGGAACCTTCGCCAAATCCAACTATACCTGTCATCGTAACAACTTGGCCGAACATAATAATAATTTTAACCACAAGTTTCGAGGAAATATAACTTTTCCCCCTCCGTAAGTATAATCATGCATGCATATAATAAAATACTTTTTAATTCGATATTTAATTAAATATAATTACGAGGAATTAGCGGAAAACCAATTATAAAATAAAAACTTGACGGGACACACGCAAACATGAACAATGAAAACATCCTGTGGTCCATAATGTTTATTTGAAAACCCTCCTCAAAGGAGCTTAAAATCATGAGAAAACCTGGACACAAAATACTGTAAAAATATCCCATCATCCCCCGAATGTAATCCCGAGCCGTAGCCCGATATCCAGAGCCATCCAACACGGGGACAAGCCCTCCTAACCAATGTCGAAAATATCTCAAGCAATGGCTAGAACTCGAGAGGTCCAACCCGGGGACCTACTCTCCACATAGCCAAAAATACCTCAAGATATGTGGACGTAACCCTGTACTACGCGTAGATAGCCTCAACGATCGTATGGCGGAAAATACCTCACGCCACACGTTGGAGAAATAACCCTCATCGAGCACATGATGGAAAATACCTCGACATCATGTGTTGGAGAAATAACCCTCAACGAACACATGACGGAAAATACCTCGACGTCATGTGTCGGAGAAAAACATGAAACCTGGGGATGGTATACATAGTGAAAACCGTAACGTAAATCCAAAATCCACTTTTCAATTCCTTATTACCTAGTCTTAACCAAAATCATAGAAAACCCGGGCCAAGAGCCCAAAATCCAATAAAACTGAAATCCCGGGCCTAAGCCCAAAACCTCATTTTCAAATCCATTATTGAAAATCCACATCCAAAATCATTACCCTTAGTCAATAATAAACCAAATAACCCAACAAACTTTAGTTACCGAATCTCATAATTATAATAAAACATTCTTA
Organism: Oemleria cerasiformis; assembly: GCA_037349345.1. NCBI lineage: Eukaryota > Viridiplantae > Streptophyta > Magnoliopsida > Rosales > Rosaceae > Oemleria > Oemleria cerasiformis. The sequence goes on from JAZGTL010000016.1 coordinate 7,863,887, forward strand.
ATTTGGAAAATGCATACGATAAAAAATTCAATAAATCCATTTAAATCCATGTCCTTAGTTTCCGAGCCTTAAGGATAATAGTATAATTCCTAATAATTCCTCTCCATTCCCACAACTCATAATCCATAATATTACATTTAAAACATAAAATTACGCATGCTTTGCAATCTAGGAAACCAAGTCCACTCACCTCAATGTCCGTTCAAATTCATCTCCAAGCTATTTGGTCCCCCGTGACACTCGGAGCCCCCACGCCTGTCAAAAATATTGCTTGGTATTATTAAACAATAATTATTAATTTAAAATCCGACTCCCTAAATTCCAGAAGTTCACACGTGCCCTAAATACGTACTAAGTAACTTTAAACACCCCAAAATAGCCCCTGAATGAACTCTGATTGACCCGAAATCTACACCAAAAGGTTTGAAACGTCGAAAACATGTCTACATGTGTTGCCTTGGGCCAAGGACCGGCCTCACGTGCCGCCACGTGCCGACGGAAGACTGGCAGCTTGTCCACGCGCCGCCACACGCCGGTTGCAGTGCCCACGTGCCCACATGCTAGCTGATTGGACGCTTACTAGGTTACCACATGGCTGCCAGGTGGCTCCCACGTCGGCCTCCTGTCAGACCCAGTCACCAGACACCTTGTTAGAGATGACGATCGGTCCGCCGTGAGCCTTCATCCCCTGTCGCCGGAAAACGCCATTGAAGGCTGAAAATCCAAGCTTCACAACTTCTCCAAAACTCAACCAAATCAAACGTTCTAATAGTCAAAATCCTTCTACTCAAGTCCAGAAATCCAAATCCGAGGTCAAAATTGAGACCCTTTACCTGTGGTGGCCAGAAAATGGCCCGAAAGATTCAAAGATTTTCTCCTCCTCGATTCTCAACCTATGGTGGTCCTCTATCCTTGGGATTTGTATGGTTAGACTCATGAGGAAGCAATGAAGATGATGGTGGTAAAATTGATGGCCGTCGTGGCCGAAATCGGAAGTCCTAGGTGGTGGTGGTTTCGGTCTTCGTCGAGAAAGAGATAGAAGGATTGAGAGAGAAGAGAGAAAGTGGGTACTAAACAATTGGGGAAGAGAGAGAGAGAGTGACATCTTAAAAATATCTCCTCTCTCCAAAATTACTAAATTCTCCCTGAAGCTCATAAACCCATAACTCCCTTATACGGGCCCCGATTTTCGCGTGCAGTCTGTTTATGAACTCGTGAGTTTGAGACCTACGCAACGGTCCAAGATAAACTTCCAAAAGTGTCCCTGAACAAAAATTAACTTTTCGAACCCCTCCTAAACCTGAGGGTAAACTTGTCACTTTTTAAATTAATTTTACAAATGTACTTTAATTTTTAAATCCAGGTCGTTACATTTCTCTTTTCCTAAAGCAAACCAAATAATTTGTCCTAAATCAAACCAAATAACTTTTCTATGCAAAAAAAAACCCAAATAACGTTTCCTAACTCAAACCAAATAACTTTTCCTAACTCAAACCAAATAACATTGTTTGGTAATTGGTTTTTATCATAATTTTAATTTTGTGACTTTTGATATAAAAATAGTTTTTTAAAAGTGTTGGAAATATATATATATATATATACAAATATACGGACACTTTGAGGGTTGAAAAATTGTGGGGCCCCAATTTGAGGGTTTGCCTTCGACTCCCAATATCTCAGGGCCTGCCCTGAACATATGGTAGAAAAAAATTCAAGCAGAGAAGTCACCTGTATGCATAATGTTTGCATCTCACCCTAGTGGTGCCTCCTCGTTTCATCCTTTCAATTTATCGATTTTTTTTTGTACATATATTATAACCGAAATTGTTTATTCTCTAAATCATCATTAGAAAATCATCTTCGTAAGAAATCGACAAGATTAGAAATCGTTTAGTCATTCATATAAATCAAAATAGTCAAAGGTTTTGGTAACAATTAATATTTGTCATTTACTAATACTGTTCTCTATGAGGATCTTAATTTTACCAAAACCGTTGGTTTAGTTGATACATATGGATGACTAAACGACCTCCATTTTTGTTGTTTTTTTGCGGCGATGATGTGGAATGAATATTTTTGAGAATGAACAGTTCCGATTATGGTATATGCACAAAAATAATTCGATAAATAAAAAAGATGGTACGAGGAGATATACATAGTGGGATGCAAATATTGTCCAATTATTAATTTCCAAATCAATGAATGAACTTCGAATTAATGGTTCCTGTTGTAGGATATCGAAATAAGAGATTAGGGTTCGAAAGTTAATTTTTTTGCATTTTTGTTTAGCGTAGTAAATTGAATTTGTTTTCAATATTCAATTCATATCTGGAAAAAAAATATTTTAAATTTAATTTTAATTTCATCCAAAGAAAATATTTATTTTTAAAGAGCGATGATTTCAACAAATCGGGCATAAAAGTAAATCTAGACTTCCCGAAAACCCATCATTTCAAGATCAGTTAAAAACCAATGGTGTACTTCCTCCATTATATATTTTGAGACGGGTAGAAATAGTTTGTAAGTTGCACGTGATTTAGAGAGTGAGGAAGAAACGGAGGAGGACTGAAAATTTGGAGATGGACGTAAGCAAACCAGATTAAATGGAGGAGGAGTACACGTGTCCAAAATCACTGCCTTCGTTTTCTTCTTCAGTTGAAGAAACGAGTCAACAACCTAGATTCCGGGAACAAGAAGATGCAATTTTGCTGGTATATACGTTAAATTACAGGGAAAAAGAAAGACATTAATGGACATGCATGCGAATAGTTTGACAAGTATCACAACTCAACCGACACAGGTTTTTTTTTCAGTTTTAAATAATTTTCTTGGAGACACAGAAGTGCTGCAACTGATGAAACAAATTAGTTTCAAATTAAGAACTAGTGTTTATTAAGCCTCCTGTAATCAGTTATTCTCTGACGTGGCACTTGTATAATCAACCACTGAGTTTAATTCTAGAAATTAATATAAATACCCCACCACCAAATACACAAAAACCTCAAAATGAAGCAGCAAAATTCAAAACACATAGAAATGGAAGAGCAAGTGGAGGTTGTGATCGCCGGCGCAGGCCCGGCCGGCATAGCAACCTCTGCATGTCTCAACCGGCTTAACATCTCCAACGTCGTACTAGAAAAAGAAGATTGTTATGCTTCTCTTTGGAAGACAAGGACATATGACCGTTTGAAGCTTCACTTGGCAAAACAGTTTTGTGAACTTCCCCATATGCCCTTCCCTCCAAATGCACCAAAATACATCCCTAAGGATGCCTTTGTTCAATACTTGGATACCTACGTGTCCCAGTATAAGGTAAACCCTAGGTGCAACACATGTGTCGAGACGGCTTTTTACGACGCCGAGGTGGAGAAATGGCGCGTTGTGGCCAAGAACACCATTTCGGGGGTTGAAGAGGTGTACCTTGGGAGTTTTCTTGTGGTTGCAAGTGGTGAAAATAGTGAAGGTTATATTCCTCAGGTGGAAGGCTTGGATGAGTTTAAAGGGGAAGTCATGCATTCAAACATGTACGAAAATGGAAGGAAATATGGCGGCAAAGATGTTTTGGTCGTCGGTTCTGGGAATTCCGGCATGGAAATTGCTTATGATTTATCAAATTGGGGTGCTAATACTTCCATTGTTGTGCGTAGTCCGGTAATTAAAACTCCTCCTTATTCCTTACTGAAAACTAAAATCGGAATATTTATTATCAAACAGTCCCATAGAGTTTAATTTGTTTTACAACCGAAATGATTTCTGATAATGATTTCTTGTTTATTAATTCCAGGTACATGTTCTGAACAAGGAAATCGTGTTCGTTGGAATGGTTTTGTTAAAATTGCTCCCAGTCAGCGTAGTCGACAAGTTTGTTGTGAGTTTAGGAAAAATAAGGAATGGAAATTTGTCCAGGTATGGGGTTCGAAATCCGAAAGAGGGACCTTTTTTTCTTAAGGCAGCTAAGGGCCAATCCCCTACCATCGATGTTGGCTGCATCAAGAAGATCAAGACTGGAAAAATAAAGGTAATATATTACATAATCCTAATTTATATATATATATATAGTTCATATTTTCACTACAATTCTTTGATTTCACTGTCGATGTATGTTGCATTAGTGAAAAATAATTAATTAATAACGTACGTGGCATGAAAACCACATCAGGTCTTTCCATCCATAACAAGCATAGAAGGAAACGTAGTCAGATTTGACAATGGCTGCTTGAATTGGTACGATGCTATAATATTTGCTACAGGCTACAAAAGCACCGTTCTAAAATGGTTCAAGGTACTATATATTAATTATTTCGAATATTTATTTATAGCTTTTTTCGTATATATGATCTTTTATAATTAAATAGATTATTTAGTAAAAACGCTTTCTTTTGGTTTTTTCTTTCTGATTATGAAGGATGATAACGAGTGCTTTGACAAAAATGGGATGCCAAGAAAAAAGTTCCCAAACCATTGGAAGTCAGAAAACGGCCTTTACATTGCTGGATTCTCAAGTCGCGGATTAGCGGGAATTTCCTATGATACACAGAACATAGCGAACGACATTAATTTTTGTTTGAACTTCCAAAACAAGAAAAGGAATTGATTGTGCATGCACGATGGTCTCTCAAGGCATGAACTACCTGCATTTTCACCAACATAATAATAGATCGAATATAATAAAAATCAAGTATAAATAAAGGATGCCAAGTTTCATGCTTAATATCCTTTAATGGATGTTTTAATTTTCCCCTTTCCTGTGCGCATGAATGTTTTTTTGTTTGGTTTTGTGTATGCATGTAAATTGAGGTATATATCGCTGAAGTTAGACGAGCTAGTTTGAATTTCCTCCATCCTTTAATTTGACCTCATTTGTATCAAAAGTACGGAAAAACGAGAGAGGTACTTTTGGAATTCCAAAAAAAAATTATCTCCTATTCTTCTGAAGAGGAGTGTAGGAAAACTTTTATTAATTTGTAGTATTTATATAGTCCAAAAATAAAGTTTTATGGAGTTTGATAAATATTTTAGTGTAAATTATGCTTTATCAAAATTTATGATTTGTCTAGCCTCTTTCCTTTGGATATCTACCGATTTTATACAACGTTTAAAAATATAATTTGTGGTTTTTATATTTTTTAATAGACTCAATAAAATTCAAGTATTCTACCAATAGGTAAATTCTAAGGTGTCCTTCATTAGAAAAGGTTATCCATACCCTTAATGACATGACCCGTCCTGAAAATAAAAATTAGAAAATGAAATTAATTAAATAACCGGTAATTACGAATTTGTTTGTCTTGTGGATTTGGGCTAAAGTACGAATGTGGACTTTAGAATGGGCCCAAATAAGGTTATTGGGTCGTGAATTAAAGTTTGGAATTACAAAATTGCTCATTTTGCCCCTAAACCCGAAGGCTCGGAAGTCACTTTTCAATCGAAAACTCTTTTTGGAAGTTTCCTTGCACCAGTACGTAGATCTTGAGCTTACGAGTACGTAGACAAGTGGCACAATCGGAGTTTGAACGAGAAAGTTACGGGTCTAAAATGGTAGGAACGTATCGGTAATTTTGGAGAAAGTTTAAATTATAAAAGGGGGTTTTTCTCTCTTCCCCTCATTGGTCAAAGTCTCTCCCTCTCTCCTCCCTCGTGCGTCTCCCCCTTTATTTCCCCGCAAGAACACCGAAACCCCCCATAGTCATCACTGCCGTTCGACAACGACCCAGACCCTCCAACCAATACCATCCTCTACGTCTCACTCTCACGAACCCAGCCGTACCAACGATCGGGGTCTTCGACCACCATATGCGGCTCAGCGAGCCGGGAAAGGAAGTGGATTTTGCGCCTTTCATGGCGATTTCCTGCCACCACAGGGAATGGTTTTAGATTTGGACCTCATATTTGGATTCCTGGGGATTGAGAAGATGGATTTAGACTATTGGTTTGCAGTTTTTGGTTGAGTATTGAAGAAATGGGAAAAAGTTTCAAAACGGCCAACAATGGCGATTCCAATCAGGTGCCGGCGAGGGGGGTTGGCTGAAGGTAGGGGTGACTAAAGGCTGCAGTCGCACCCCCTAAGGAGTTCAGGGCGCATGGGCCCCACCCCCGACTTCCGGCAACTCATCTTTTGTGTAATTTGATATTCTAGATCCGTTGGCGAAGGTTTCAAGTCCATTGGAGTTCGTTTGGAGGCTGTTTTTGATAATTTTAGTCGCTTAGAATGCGTTCTTAGAACGTGTGAACTCCCGGGGATTGGGAGTTAGAGTTAATAGTTTAAATGAATATTTATTAATATTAATTGCCCTGTTTGCGAGACATTATGGGATTTGAGAATTCGAAGGATCGTATGGACCAAGACGAGGCTCAAAGAGGCTTCCGGGAACGACCACCTCGAAGTACGTGCAATAGGGGATCATGTCGGGTGATCTCTCCCCGACGTACTGTGAGTGGAATTCTTCCCTAAACTCATACGTATATGAATGTATAAGATTGCATATGTGATGATGGGAATGTGAATTGAGTAAATATAAACTGAATTGTTTGGAATGCTTAATTTTTTATGTGTATGCTTATGGAATTGGGATGAATTATAGTGGATTGCATATGATGACTGTGTTGATGCATGGTGATGTTAGAAAGCATAGAATATGCCAAGGGTTAACGTTAGGTTCCGGCATTGATTGATTTTCTTATTGGAGGGTTATAACCCCTATGCAATTTGTGTTAATAATAGAAAATATATATACCATGCCAGGGGTCAGGCTAGGACCCGACATCTATTAATTACTATACTTTGAGGGCTATGCCGGCTGATGATATGATATGATAGCCGAGGTGTCATGCCGGCTTATATGATATGCCAGAAGAGGATTATGCCAGCTGATGATATGATATGTTAGCTGAGGTGACATACCGGCTTATGTGATTTGCCAGCCGAGGATTATGCCGGATGATGATATGATATGATAGTCGAGGTGACATGTCGACTTACGTGATATGCCAGCCGAGGGTTATGCCGGCTGATGAGATATGATAGCAGGTGATATGCCGGCTTCTGTGATGTGTCAACCGAGCGTTATGCCGGCTGATGAGATACTATGATAACCGAGGAATTATGCCGGCTTGCATGTGATATTGTAATAGCCGAGGGTATATGCTGGCTTATATTTGATATGATGATAGTCGATGATTATGTCGGCTATTACAAGATGTTATTCACTCTGATGAGATACGATAGCCAAGGGACTTGCCGGCTTATACGAGATGACGACGGGCGTCACGACTAGTGATCAGAATTGAGGTACCAGCGAGGGTACATTCCATTATCGAGGTAAGTGGGTATGGTATGGGCGGTGACCCCAATTAATGTTATTATGGTTTGTATGTACGCTGTGCCCTTGAAATGATCGATACCGTCATAGAGTGACGATGTTATCGAGATAGTATTATTTATGCTATCCATTAGAAAAAGATATGTTATATTCAACGTGTAAATATTTAATTGTGATTGGCTTGTATATGATAACCTGTTTGGCATTTAGCCCTATGGGGTTATATTATTCAATTATTAAATTAATTATACTGTTGAATATAAAGTAATGCCACATGTGATGACCCGAGAGCTAAGGTGCCATGAACAATACCGGGTATATGGTGAGTATGATATGGATTGTACGTGTGTATAGGGTAAACTTTAAAGGTATTGCAGGTGAAGCCTTCTAGTGTGTATTTATAAGCTTGAGAAACCCTTGTGTACCAATAATTAGGGGCTAATTTATGTTCTATAAATCATGTGTTTCACTGAGAAATAATACGGCCACTCATCTTTATGTTTTACATCCCTCAGGTTCTAGCAGGAAGATTGCGGGTCCGAGGGAGGATTGTATCAGCACTGACACCATACTGTAAATCAAGGTACTATCAGTTTAGTACTAAATGCTTTATTTATGATCATCAATTACGTGTAAGCATGCTCTGGGTTCCGCTGTGGTGGTGAAATAGGGTAATTAGTAGTTACTAGCACCGTTTCACTAAACTTACTAAAACGCATCGTTTTAGTTGAGCTTTCGTCCCCTGGACTCGACGTCCAGGTGTCGGCCAGCATCCCGGTATTCTGGTTATCTAGTAGAATTTTCAGGACAGGGTGTAACACTTAATTTTTATTTAAATAAAAAATTAATTTAGGGTAAGGTTGGACTTACATGATCATGGTTCGAAGTTACATCGTTAAGGTAGATTTACACAAATCAAGGTTACAGATTACGGTTCAATGTAGGTGAATTATACGATCATGGTTGAAAGTGACAACATTTTGGTAGATTTACACAACCAAGGTAGCAGATTACACTTCAGCGTCACAAATTTACAACATCAAGGTTAAGTGAAATTTCAAAGAGAAAGTTCATATTACAGAGTAATGTTGGAATTACACGATCATGGTTCGAAGTTCTATCGTTAAAATATATCTATAGAGTAAGGTGAATTAAAGAGTAAGGTTGGAATTACACGATCATGGTTCGAAGTTCTATCATATTACAGAGTAAGGTGAATTAAACGATCATGGTTGAAAGTTACAACATTTCGGTAGATTTACACAGCCAAAGTATCACCAATTTACAACATAATCTCAAAGAGAAAGTTCATGTTACGGAGTAAGGTTGGAATTACACGATCATGGTTCGAAGTTACATCCATAAGGTAGATTTACACAATCAAGGTTACAGATTATGCTTCAACGTGAAAATTACACGATCATGGTTGAAATACAACATTTAAGTAGATTTACACAACCAATGTAGCATATTACACTTCAACGTCACCAATTTACAACCACAACGTTAACTAGAATCTCGAAGTGAAAGTTGATTTTACGAAGTACGATTGGAATTACACGATCATGGTTGGAAGTTACATCGCTAAGGTATATTTACACAATCAAGGTTACATATTATGCTTTAAAATAGGTGAATTACATGATCATGGTTGAAAGTTACAACATTTAGGTAGATTTACATAACTAATGTAGCATATTACACTTCAACATCTCCAATTTACAACCTCAACGTTAACTAGAATCTCAAAGTGAAAGTTAATTTTACGGAGTAAGGTTGAAATTACACGATCATGGTTGGAAGTTACATCGCTGAGGTATATTTATACAATCAAGGTTATAGATTACGCTTCAACATGGGCGAATTACACGATTATGGTTGACAATTACAACATTTAGGTAGATTTACACAACCAATGTAGCAGATTACACTTAAACGTCAACAATTTATAAGCTTAAGGGTAAGTACAATTTTGAAGAGAAAGTTCATGTTATAGAGTAAGGTTGGAATTACATGATCATGGTTCAAAGTTACATCGTTAAGGTAGATTTACACAATTAAGATTACATATTACGCGTCAACGTAGCATAATTACACGATCATGGTTCAAAGTTATAATATTAAGATAGATTTACACAACCAATGTAACAAATTACACTTCAACGTCACGAATTTACAACCTCAACGTTAAATAAATCAAATAAAAAATAAAGGGTATGGATACCCTTTCTTGATAAAAGGTATAGAAGACTAATCTCTACCGATATTTATTATCATATAATATTCTCTATAGGAATTATAAGTAATTAAATAATACAAACTTTACATGAATTTATTTACTCTTTGAAGAAAAAAATAAAAATAAATAAAATGAATAAAATATATTTGAAAAGCATGCATGATGCCTAGCGGTCCTAGCCTCTCAATCTCATTGATCGTTAAAAATTTTATATTTTTGTAATTATTTTTGTTGTATTAGAAATATTATTTTATTTTAATTTAGTATTAATTATGATTTGATTATAAAATTCTTCAAAAAATATATATATATATATATATATATATATATATCAACTTATATAATTCTATATCATTTTCTGCAAAATTCAATATGACTCTGCAAAATTCTATTGTGTAACTCTCTATAATTTTGTTATTAACTCTGTAAAAGTTTATGAAAATCAATAAATCTGTAAAATTCGATAACTTAAAAAACTCTACAATTATCTGTATAAATCTAAATTCAATACACCTCCCTCAGTATTTGTTGTAAAGTAAATAATATGATAAGAGAGAAAAATTAGAGAAACTAAAATGCGTGTAAGTGTGTATTATTTCCATTGGGTTTGTCCCTATTTATATGAGATACAAATGATGAATACATAGTAATATAATCTGATTGCTCATTAATTAGTTTAATCGAATCTGTGATTACATAAATCATTCTTCAATCAATCAATACTAATTGATTAAGTTGTGGACAACACATAATTACATATATATGGTTTATAATACTCTCCCTTGGATGTCCACCAATCAATGACAGATGCCTGGTTAAGACCTTGTATAGAAAAAATTAATGGGAAAAAATACAAGCGAAGGAAAAAGAGTACAACTTTGTTGTGTCATTGAACACGGTATTAGATGCGCTTAATGTTGCCTCGTTAAAATCTTACTAGGGAAAACCCAATGAGATAAAAACCTAATCGAAGGAAAAAGAGTAGAATGCACTTAATGTCCTTTTGTGTGGAGATTTGATGGATGCTCCTCCGATGACAACAGACTTCAATCTTGAGTATTTGATAATCCAGGGAGTAATGATCTTATATCCATCTTTCGCAATATGAACTTCAATAGTTATCTGAAGATTGCATTCCTGTTTAAGATACAATAACAGGAATATATAGACAATTATTTCTTAATAGTGATTAGAATCAATAGACAAGTAATATGCTCATATAGGTAAGAACATCATAAAAGATAATGAACTTATATTTTAGTTGTATGAGATCAAGATCTATGATAAACTATTTGGCATAATTATAGCCTTGCCAAAAATATTTGCTTTAATAGCAATTTCATTCATAGGCTCATTAACACCCTATGAGGGTATATTTCGATTGAACGATTTGAATTTAGATTTGGATTTGAAATTCCTTTATTTTAAATTCACTCATTTTAATTACGTCATTTTAAATCAAACTGTTTGGATAACAAAATTTTATCCTTAAATTTCAACTAAGGATTTAAAGAACAATCAAAACTGAATTTCAGCTAATTAAAATCCAAAATTATAAATCAGAAATAATCATTTAATTATCATATAGATGAAAAAAATTAATAAAAAAATATAAATAAATTAAGCCAATTGGTCGCCTTCCCCGCGACCTCGCCGGGCCTCTTCCCCAACCATTTCATCTTCCTCTTAAATTCATCTTCTTCAACCATGAATATAACTAACAATTAATAGAAAACAGAAGAAAATGAAATCAAGCAACCATAATCTGCGACGACTTTGCGGCGCGGCGAGGACAATGAGATTATGTTGAAAGATGAAGATGATGATGACGGCGATGAGACCCATGAAGATTCGCTCGCATATGAAGATTGATTCCGATGACTGTGTTGATGAAGGGGAGGACGATGAAGGTTATGTCGCATGATGAAAATGAAAATGATGATGGTGATGAGATAAGGTGCATCATAACACACAAAATGGATCTTCTTCGTCTAGATCGGAAGCTTTGGACCAAGGAGGGGAGAGAGTCATGAAAATGGCCTTATTCTTTGTTTAGGACGCAGGCCCATGCTTCTAGACATCCAAATTTCCTGTAATTTTTCTAAACGAAAATTCTGTTGTTTTCATTGAAATTTATTTACATTTTTGAACAATAATTTCAGAAAGCATGTTAAACACATCATGTATTATATGCACCTACTTTGTTTCTTCTTTGGCTCACTACAAGGCGCAGGTCCGTTGAAAGTAATATAGAAGTATTAATGATTATAATTAAGGGTCTTAATCTGGTAGACTTTGTGATAGGTGCATAATACTAATACCTGAGTTACTTTAAATCATTATTATATTTATAAAATTTTGTTTAATTATATTTGTAGATTTTGACTTTATTTCTAATGAAATAATTTAGGCCGCAGAGTTACTTCCACCAAAAAAAACTCTTGATTGTGATAATGCCAGGATCTTCATTAGATAATAAACTACACAATGTGAATTTTATAGTGCCGGAATTTTTTTTTTGTTTTTCTTTTCCTCAATTTTTGGGCGATGACTTCACAAACATCGCTTTCATGAATATTTTTATTTATTTTATATAAAAATACAGTAGTTAATTTATAAAAATTTATAATTATATAAAATAAAGACAATTTAGATCATAATAGATTGCAGATATATAGTATGCGGTTATAAAACACTTTATCAATCTCACTTTATGAATTTTTCTTTCTACAAATTATAATGTCTTTATTAAAAATATGGTGCTTTTAGAAACCTCATTTCTACTCAATATTTTTTAATTTTTTTTCATTTATTCATATGATTGATTGTTATATGACGTAGAATCATCATTTACGGCTTAAATTTTAAGTATGTATCTCAAATTAGTCAATCGAAACTCCAAATGATTGTTTTATACCTAATTAATCAAGGAAAATACTAGGGAAGTCACATTAATTAGTATACTACATTTGTAAATCGCATACTAATACAGAGAGGACTCATTCACATACTAATATAAACGGATCCTACTTGTATGGTTGGGTCTTATCTATATTATTATGGGGTTTACAAATGTAATCTTAATCAATCATATCAATAAATGTAATCAAAATTGAAGAAAATTGTGTATAAGTGAAATTTTTTATTATGCGTCCTACTGTTAATAAAAATAGGATCATGTATAGAGAAACTATATCCATTCAAATATTGTGCATGACAAATAGTGTAGATTATTTTTATCCTTTTATTAATAATAAATTATGCAACAAGCTAATAAAATTTTAATTTAAAAAAAAATTATCTGTCTCAAAAAACATTTAATTATATTAAAAAGAAAGTTTAAAAGTTTTGGGAACTAAACGAATTTAATAGATCGGTGTCTAGTTATCGACAGTTCTAAACATATTCGGCTTATAGCATTGAATATGTTTAACATGTTTGGTATCTTACGTTGATAGGATGGTCATAAATTCGTTTAAATCGGAAATCAATTTGAATCAAATCGTTATAGACATTATAGTTTGAATTTTGACCAAATAAAATATAAATTATTTGAAAATTCAAGTCGTACCGTTATTAATAATATAATTTCAGTTTTACAATTTGAAAATCCTTTTAATCCAAATGAACCGTTAATGTATTTACTTTATTTATTTATTATCACTTGACATTGTCACCTATAATTGATTAGTGGAAATGATAATCATGTAGGCTTTCTCAGTTTCCAACACACACTTGACTAAGAATCTTATTATTTTACAGGAATGCTTTTTCATTTTGAAGCCCTGACGTGATTATGTATTTGGCATTTGTTTTATTAGATAAGGGTTTAAATGTAACAAATTTGTTCTTTTTTTTATCTTGGACCGTTTTGTGCATTTTTAATATTTTGGAACACTTTAATGTGAGTGATATAAATACTCATCTGTGATCTACTTTTGGTAATAGTGAATTTTTTCTGTGGCTCTGCCAAAATTGGATGTAGGCTTTAAGGCCGAACCATGCATGTGCTTCCCGTATAATAAGTGGTATAAGAACTCCGGGCTCGACTTGGGATTGTGTGTTAACACTTGTGAGACATTTGAATATGTCGGCAAAATATGAGATTAATAAGTTCAATGGAAGAATTGCTTTCAGCTTGTGGCGGTTGAAGATGAGAGCTCTTTTGGTTCAACAAGGGCTACTCAAGGCCTTATCGAGGAAAGAAGCTATGCCAGAATCGTTTTCTGATGTTGAGAAGCAAGACATCTAGGACTGGGTACACAGTGGGATTTTGTTGTCGCTTTCGGACGAGGTCCATCGTGAGGTGGCCGATGAGACAACATCAGCTGGTTTGTGGCTTAAATTGGAGAGCTTATTTATGACCAAATCCATCTCCAACCGGTTTTATCTCAAACAACATTTCTACACTCTTCGTATGTCTGAAGGTACACCTATCCAAAACCAACTTGATGAGTTCAATAAAATCATTATGGATTTGAAGTCTATTGATTTCAAAATTTATAATGAGGATTATGGTTTGAAATGATAAGTTAAGAGTTTAAATGTTCCGATTATGATATATGTATAAAGATTATTCAACAAATCAAAAGACATGTACGAGAAGGCAACCCCATAGGGGATATAGAAGTATTATCCTGTAAAAAAAAATTAGGAATTCAAAAACTAAAAATTTATTAACCGTTATTATTAAACTATATATTTAGAGCATATCCAACCACACTCAATATTTTTAAGTCAAATTTTAACTAAAAATATTATAAAGTTGGTTTTGAAGCTCTCTAATTTTATTCAAAGACAACCATATTCCACATATTAAATGATTTTGAAAACACCTAGTTTTAAATGATTTTGAAAACAATACATTAAAATCTAATAAGTACACCAAAATTTGTTTAAACTCTATTAAAATTCTTATTTAATACCCCTAGATTTGAAAACTCCTTAAAATCATTTAAAATTTCAAATAGAACACACCACCCTAAGAGTCATAAATGTTATTTTTGAAAAATCATAAATAAAAATAACATTAAAATACTCTATATAAGGGTTGTTAAAATAATAATAAAACTGCTATAAGGGTCCATTTGGATACCCATGGATTTGGACTTGGATTTTGATTTGATGTAATGACCCGGACCTTAAATTTAAGTAAATTCAGAAAATTTGTGGAGAAATGACGACTTTACCCTCGGTTTAAGAGAGGTTCGGAAGTCATTTTTTGTTTGGAAGTACTTTTGGAGGTTTTTCTTGGACCGTTGCGTAGGTCTCAAACTCACGAGTTCGTAGACAGGCGACACGCGACAAACGGAGTCTGGATGTGGGAGATATGGGTCTAGAAGCTTCAAGGGCATTTTGGTAATTTGGGAGTTAGATTTTTTTGGGGAAAAGGTAAGACCCACTTGGTCCTACTCTCTCTCATCTCTCTTGATCCCTCTCCTGTGCGACTAGAACCGAACACCCCACCCCACCATCGAACCATTTCCAGCTCGTTTCGACCAAATCAAAGGTCAGCCACTGCCTCCTCTCATTCTCACGAGTCGATTGGGGGAAAGTTTGAGGTGGGAGTGTTGTCATATACGGTGGATCAAAGAGGAGAGATGGACCGAAACTTCACGACCGGATTCTGGCCAAACCAGGTACGATCTCGAAGTCCCTACTTCATTTTCGGGTTCCTGGCTTTTAGTAGATGATTCTACATGTATAAATCGTAGAAATCAGTGCAGGATAGAGGTAGCTAGAAGCTCGACGAAAATGGAAATTTTGATTTTCTTTGGTGAGTTCCAGCAATCTGGTTCGACGCTATAGGCTGACGTGGCAGCCTAGTCAGCTGACACATGGTGCCATGTGGAGCCATATGACAGCCTAGTCAGCAGACACGTGGTGCCACGTGGAGCCATATGGCAGCCCAGTTAGCAGCTGAGTTAACTAACACATGGTGCCACGTGGATCCACGTGACATCATAATCAGTAGCTAATCAGCAGTTAGTCAACCGCTAAGTCAATTGACGTCGTCAACAGTTGACAGAATATGCTAATGCCGCTAGCATATTCCTTTAAAGGCTAACGATGTCATAATAGATCCCTAAGACCGTTAAGTGGACAGAATATTCCGATTTCGTCAGAATATTCTGTCATTCTGACGGAATATCCTATCCGAGTTGACGGAATATTCCGCTAGAGCGGCCGAATATTTCGCGGCAGAATATTCCGCCGTTACTGTTTAGGCGAGTGACGCAAGCGTAGGGGCGTGTGGCCGGTGCGTGGGTGGCCGTCGATCTTTCATCGGCCCGTGGTGGTGTGTGGGGTTGATCCTCGGCCCACGACAGCGTGTGGTGATATGCTTTTGACGTTCCGGATCCATTGGTACAGGTTTCAAGCCCATTGGAGGTCGTTTAGGGATTGTTTTAGGTATCCAAGTTATGTTGTACGTGGTAGAACGTGCGTGAATTCTCGGGGTTTAGGAGTAAAGCCTAAACTGAAATTGAGGGTGTGTTCGGGAACGAACGGACATTGAGGTGAGTGGACTTGGCTTCCTAGGTTGCGAGGCATGCGTATTATTTATGTCTAATCTAATGTTAAGTGGGATATATGGTATACTAATGGTTAAATGTAAAGATTTTTGGATATGGATGTTCACTAGTGGATTTGAAAATGTGGTTTTGGGCTTATGCCCGGGATTTCAGTTTTATTGGATTTTGGGCTCTTGGCCTGAGTTTTCTATGATTTCGAATAATACCAGGTAATAATGATTTTAAAAACGTGCTTTGGATTTACGTACAATTTCATATGTATACTATCTCCGAGTATCTTGCTTATTTCTCTGACACATGACTTGAGGTATTATCGGTCGTGTGCTCGTCGAGGTCCGCATATCTTGAGGCATTATCGAATATATGGAGGGTTATTTATCTGACATATGACTTGAGGTATTATCGGTCGTGTGCTCGTCGAGGACCGCATATCTTGAGGCATTATCGGATATGTGGAGGGTTATTTCTCCGACACATGACTTGAGTTATTATCGGTCGTGTGCTCATCGAGGTCCGCATATCTTGACGGAATATCGAATATGTAAAGGGTTATTTCACCGACACATGACTTGAGGTATTATCGGTCGTGTGCTCGTCGAGGTCTGCATATCTTGAGGTATTATCGGATATGTGGAGGGTTATTTCTCCGACACATGACTTGAGGTATTATCGGTCTTGTGCTCGTTGAGGGTCCACATATCTTGAGGTATTATCGGATGTGTGGAAAATAGGTCCCCACGTGGGACCTCTCGAGTTCTAACTATTGCTTGAAGTATTATTGACGGTGGTTAGGAGGGCTTGTCTCCATGTTGGAGGGCCTCAGATATCTTGCTACGGCTCGGGATGAGCCGGGACATTGAGCTATGGCTCGGGATGAGCTGGGACATTGAGTTATGGCTCGGGATGAGTGGGACATCGAGCTATGGCTCAGGATGAGCTGGGATATTGAGCTATTGGTCGGGAAGAGCCAGGATATCGGATTACGGCTCGGGATGGAGTAAGCAAGTCTCAATTCAATCAAGTATTGAATATTGAATTGAATCAATCATTGAGGCATGAATGGACTTCTATACAAGTTCAGGGAAACAGAAGCCTGACCAGATTATCATACTCAGGGGATGGTAGAATGTTTTAAGAGAGGGATATACCGGCTTATGATGGTTATTATGTGATAGCCGAGGGATTTGCTAGCTCATGATGTAACAACCCGGAATTTCAATTATTGGATTTAAGTAAATTATTTATGTAAAATGACGATTTTACCCTTGGTCGGTAAAGGGCATGGAAGTCAAATTTTATTTCGAGACACTTTTGGTGGTGTTTTGGATATCGTTACGTAGGTCTCGAACTCACGAGTTCGTAGACAGGCGGCACGCAGAAAATGGAGTTCGTGGACGAAAGTTATGGGTCTAGATGTGCATGGGCATTTTGGTAATTTTTGACTTGGGGTAGATATTTTTAACCCCCAAATCAGATATTATCTGATCCACCTCATTTCATCTTCATCTTATCTTCATCCTCATTCTCTCTCTGTGACAAACATTTCCAAAACACACCCGAAACCGTACGAAAAACACCCGAAAAACCCATAAAGTCAAGTTTGATTCAAGGCTCCAACTTCCAGTTTTGATCAACTAATCGTATTCTACTCCTTCCCACGATCACAACCGTACCAACCATCGTAGGAGAGGACCGCGGAGGAAGCCGAACCGAGGATAGGAAGTTTCGGACCTTCCGATCGATTTTTCGGCTAGCACAGGTACGTGTTTGTGGTTTTGAGGTCATAATTGGATTCCTGGGTTCGAGTAGATAGATTTAGACATAAAATTTGTGAAAAATGGTTGGGTTTTGAGGAAGTTAGGAAAGCTTGAAGTTTCGACCGAAAATGGAGGATTCCGGCGAAACCAGACGGCGGCGATGGCGCTGCCGGTCATCTTCTCCGGCCAGCTTCCGGCGACGGCGAAAGTAGCTGGTCGTCTTCTCCGGCGAGTCGTCGGTGACTGGTCGGGTCGAGTTGAACCGGTCGGGTTGAGTGAACTGGTCGGGTCGAGTTGAACCAGTCGGGTCGAGTTGAATCGGTCGGGTCGAGTTGGACCGGGTCAGGTTGAGCCGAACCGGGTTGGATCGATCCAGGCGCGTGGGTACTGTAGCAGGCGCGTGGGCGCGTGTTTCGACCTTCCGTCGGCGCGTGGCGGCGCGTGGGGCCGAGTCTGAGGTCACGGTGGCGCGTGACAAGTAGTTTTTGACGTTTCGGACCTGTTGGCGCAGGTTTTGAGTTGATCGGTCGTCGTTTAGGGGTTGTTTAGGATGTTTTAAAGTTGCTGCGTTTTCTAGGCCAGTATAGTTAGACTCCCGGGGTTTAGGTGGTTTATATTTAAGGTTCTTATTATTAGCTGGTAATCCCGATTATTAATTTGGACAGGCGATACTGCTCCAGGAACTTCAGGGGAGCGTACAGTTCAGGATTGAGCTTGCTTGAACAGGTTTGTGAGTGGACTTTGATTTATAAACTGTAATGCATGCATAAATGTATCTTTGATTTAAATACTGTTATGTATGGGTGCAATGAATTTCTGGATTTTAGAAATGATGCTGGACACATGTTTTACAATATTTCAGTGAAAGTGTGTTTTGAGAAATGGTCTGATTTTGTACTCGATTTTGATATCGTTTTGACGTGGTGACTATTTGAGTATGTGATTTGGGTTTAGACTCATAATTGTGATTTTACCGATTTTGGCCATAAAATGATATTTTAAAGAATTTGGCTTAGGCCGCGAAACAAAGATTTCGAAGTATGGATTTGAATCACTGGTTCCCGTCCCGATGGTTATTGTTGCTCTGACTGGTGTTGAGGGGCCTTGCTCTACCTGTTGTTGAGGGTTCGGACCTTAGGTGTTGAGGGGCCTTGCTCCGCCGGGTCGCGAGACTGTCTATGCATAGTACAGATTGTACAGATAGTACAGATGGTACACAGAGTTGTACAGATTTTAACACATCTCAAGGGATACCCTGGTGTGTTGTGGATATGTCGGGAACAGTGAATTTGAGATATTATGTGTCGGATTGAACGAAATGATTTGAATTTGAGATATTTTGTGTCCAGATTAAATTAAATGATTTTAAACTCCTTTGAAGAGAGTTTTCAAACCAAATTGTGGATCACGAGGTATTTTTATTATACAGATTTTATGTGAGTCCAACTAAGTGGTTTTAAAGAGAAATGAGAATTTTTGGTGATTTACATATGATGTTTTAGTATGATAAATTGTTTTATGTTATGCATGCATGATTTTATAAATGGAGGGGAAGAAACGTATTTTCTCGAAAAGGAATTTATAAATGATTATTTTTGTCCACTCACAACTTTTATGTTTAAACCCCCTTCAGGCAGTTGAATAGAGTTGACGCGAACACTGATCTCGAGGCAGAGGCATTAGTACTTCGACTGCGCTGTGTAATTATATTTGAGTAGGATATCTAAATTTTACTCTTGATCCTACTTAGACGCTCTGATATTATATTGTATTGTATTAGTCATTAATTACGGGAATTATTGAGTGCTTGAATCCCTTGTCTGACAAGTGGAAGTATTTATTATTATTATATTTTGTATGGATTGAAGGGTATTTTGGGAACTTTTTCTTAGGTTGTCAGACGGGATCAGGGTTCTTCCCGGGTTTCAAGGGGAAATTCGGGACGGGTCCTGACACATGATATGTGATTTGACAATATGATAGCCGATGGACTTACCGGCTTATATGATACGATGATTACTATCACGGTTGGTGACCAGTGGCTGAGATATGTGGCGAGGATACTTTTGTCATCAAGGTCACTAGGTGGTGTGGGCGGTGACCCGAATTGACGAGTTGTGGGTGGTTCGCACGAGGGCGACATTTTGGTTATTTTGTTTTACTTGCTAAGGAAGTCCTCATGGATACTTTTGTGAACTTCTATTGCATCGTTCGTCTGACAGGTAGATGACGATCAACCGAGGACAAGGGAGGTTCTGCCTGGTTTTCAGTAGAGTTTATTTTTTTGTACGGTGTTTATTAAGTAGTAAGGGTACTTCAGGTATTATGTTGAGATATAAGAAGTTGTTAGACGGGAGCAGAGCCTTTCATGGATTTTGAGGGGAAATTCGGGGAGGGTCCTGTCATTTGGATTTGGATTTGATCCAAGTAATTTGGGTTAAGAAATAGGTAAAAAGTGATAGCATTAAATTTGGGTTAATAAATCACTTGTAGCTCTTTCTCTCTTCTCGGATTCAGGAGCTCCAAGTAATTTCTCTATTATAAAATAATGAAAAAACTAGTGAGGTTGGGGTTGGATTTAGGACATGGTGAACTAAATTTAACTTAGAAGCTCATTTAACTAGCTCATTATTGATGCTCTTGTACTCTTCCTCGACAAAAAGAATCAAATTACCATTTTGTATTTTTGTTAAACAAAAATATCGTTTAATGTTATGTAAAAATTCTTATACTCTTCCCTTAATATCATTGTATAATAATAAAAAAATGTGTTCTATATAAAACATTAAGAAAGGCTACTAATTTGTGGGTGGAATTAAGAAAGGCTACTGATTTGTGGGTGGGTGTAGGGTACTAAAAGGTCCGTTTCGATACCCATGGATTTGGATTTGGATGTGAGCTCTTCAAATCGAAATTCTTATGTTCGGATATGGATGAATTTTTGGGTTTGGATTTGGATTTGATCCAAATCTATACAGGATTTTATAAGTTCAAATCTATGAATTTGAAATGACTTTTAAAACTAGTCATTTGAGTGGATTTGGTTCTCTAGCACGACAAAAAACATCTTTATTTTCATCCTTTTTTTTCATCAATTTTTCCATCTTTTTTTTTTCATCCCTTCTTTTTTTTCATCCTTTTCTTTCATCATTTTTTTTTTTGTTCATATTTCTTTTTTTTTCTTCCTTTTTTTTTTCATCATTCTTTGTTCCTCTTCTCTCTTTCCCTATGTCAGCTTACATTTCTCTCTTCTCCATCTTTGTCGCCCATTTATCTCCTCTCCTCTACCACCCCTATTTTCTCCTCCTCCTCTACCACTCATATTTCTCTTTCCTCTTCCTCTTCGTCCCTTCTTTGTCCATCAATCCTTCTATAGGTTATAAATCTTCACGTAATATTCACAAACCACCAATTTCTTCAAAAAATTTGATCATATTATTCTAACGAACTAATAATTGAATTAGGATAAGATTTTGGTGGCCTTTAAATATTGAATAATAATTGAATTAACAAAAATATTTGGTGCCACTTAATTGCCCAAGAATCTTCTGAAAGCTTGCTTACCAATTTTTTTTCCTTAAACTACGTAGGTTTTGACACATTTTTCTCAAGGATCATCAATAATTCGACACGGCATCGGGGCATTGGGTAATGATTGGAACATTGGGTCATTTCATGGTTATCATCAACTACGAAATCAATTGGCTCTATCTCTTGCTTTAAGTAGACACTAAAAATGTGCTAAAATAAAAGTAATTTGATGTAGTTCTAATGGAATAATGTGTTTGCTTTACCAAATGCTTTTGTTTGGCAAGGGACAGATTTGATGTAGAGGGAAGGTAATAACTAATAAGTAACGTGTGTTTAGTTAGTGTTGTGGCTAATAAGTATGATATATGTTTAGTTAGTGGGAAGGGACAGATTTGATATTGCATTCTATTTGTATGATATATTTATTCTACATATATATAAGTGTATTTTATAAATATTTTAAATATAGAATATCAATTATATTATTTATCTATAAACTATATTATAGCATGTTAAGTTGAATATATTGATTAAGATATATGGAGTTTTATACTGTGTTTAGACATACAAAATTTCATATACCGACGTAGACATAATTATGTAACAGTTAGGGAATTTCATAGTTAAATTATGGAAGATCTTTCATTGGACTTATGGAATTTCATACTTAAATTACCTTTCAACCTTCAACAGGCTATAAAAGAATCTCCTAAAGTTTAGAAGAAGAGAAAAAAAACCATTTCACAATTTAAAAAGACAAAACCTAATATTAATCATGCAATAGAGTAAAGGCTAGTTTAGTAATGTTGTAATTTTTTTAAAGCTTACTTTTATTGCGCTTCATAATAAGTCGTTTGTAAATTAAAGCAGTTAAACATTTTGTAAAATTTATTTCTAAAAATATCGTTATTATGGAAAACAGTATTAAAGTGTTTGGTAAATATTTTAATGTAAAACTATTACAGATGCGAATAATGACTATAATGGATATGATGTTGAAATGTAAGAGGTAGTAGTAATTGTGGCCAAAGTGGAGGCAGAGGGTGGAGGTTGTGGTCAAGGTAGGAATAGTGGGGTTGGTGATGGTGATTGTGACAGGGTAGGTAGAGAAAGAGGTGGAGGTGGATGTGGAGGAAGGGGTAGATGTTGTGGTGGTGGAGATGGAGGTAAAGGTGGTGGTGGTGTTGGAGGTTGTGGTGATGGAGGTAGAGGTTATGATGGTTATTGTGGAGGTTGGATGTTTAAAACAAAAAATAATATATTTTATTTTTACCAAACATTTTTGTATTGTGCCATAATCGAATAATCAGTTTGGAAGAAGGAAGAAAACAATGTCAAATAGAGAATAAAACAATTATGCCACCAAAATTAAAAGTAAGTCCATTCCCCCACCTTTTATAAATTAAAAAAAAAAATATCTAAATTTTGAAAAAAGTCGTTTAGACAATTTGGGGGAAGAAGTCTAGTGCTAATTCTTGTGGAAATTTCTTTTTTAAACTACTGAAATGGAATATTACTACTAAAATTGCATTATCCCCTGAACTTGTACAATATGCCAAATTTCCCCTTTTAACTTTTTTTTTTATACCAGTGATATGATAGTAATTATAAATGATAAAAAAAACCAGAGCCTCATTTAAAACCCACAACAAAGTTATTTGTGGGAAAAGAGTGCTCTAAATAAAAAGAAAATGGGAAGAAAAAAAAACTACATAGTGGCCCCTTTCAAGTCCAACAACATCCAACAATCATAAATTTTTTTACAGATACAGATAATTACAGAATTTTTTTGAAGTGATTGAGTTTTACAGATTTATTGATTTTCATAAATTTTTACAGAGTTAATAACGGAATTATATAGAGTTACATGACAGAATTTTACAGGGTCATACTGAATTTTATATAATGTGATTGAGTTTTGCAGAAAATGATATTTTTACCAAAAAGTCAAGAAAATTATTGAGTTTTGCAGAAAATGATATTGAGTTATATAATTTTATATGTATTTTTCTTTGAAGAATTATATAATCAAATCATAATTATTTTTTTGCTAAAATTCTCTTACTAAATTAAAATAAAATAATATATATAATATTCCAATTTTTTTGGGCAATATATAATATTTCAATTACAAAAATATAAAAACTTTTAACGACCAATAAGATTGAGAAGTTAGGATCGCCAGGAATCATGCATGCCTTTGAAATATATTTTTTTTTTGTCTTTTTCTTCTTCAAACAATAAATATATTCATTTAAAGTTTATATTATTTAATTACTTATAATTCCTATAGAAAGTAATATTTGATAATAGATATCGGTATGATGTAAGGACTCTTCCCAAATTTTGCCTCGAAATCCGCAAAAAACCCTTATCCCGTCTGACATATCTTTTTCCACAAAATTACTACCAAGAATACCCTTAATTCTTAAAAATATTAAATAAACCTTATAGGGGTTCCGAAAGAACCTTCTCTGTACTTACTGACTACACCTACCTGTTAGAAGCAGGATAGTTTAGTAGTTAACAAAATACCTCGGAGGACCTCCTCTGAAATCTAACGAAATAACTGACGTGTCACCCTCTTGTGAACCATCAAGAACTAGTCAATCTGGGTCACCACCCACACCAACCCACTAACCCCGATGACGAAGGTACCCGACTTGGTTGAATTGAGTCTCACTGACTCACTCCGAGTCATACTCGATATCCCGGCTCATCCTGAGCACCCCGAGTGGTAACTCAATAACCCTACTCATCTTGAGCACCCCGAGTGGTAACTCGATAGCTCTGCTCGTCCTGAGCACCCCGAGTGGTAACTCGATAACCCTGCTAGTCCTGAGATACCTCAGTCCTCAACGATATGGTGGAGAAAGATCCATCGATCGCTAACATTAGAAAACCACTCGACGATCTGGTGGAGACGTACCCTCTAACGCCAGTCGGAGAACCCTCAACAATGTAGCGGGGAAAGACACCCTCCACACCAATAATCCGAGAATCCCGTGGTATAACCCAAAACATAGAAATATGCATACCCCGTGATCTCGGGAACCCAGTCCGTTCATAGTACATCCAAGGTATCATCTCATGGCAACCCCAGCCCCAAGGAACCCTTGATATAAACATATCCCCGCTCCTATAACTCTTCGAGTCAAAACCCTCTCCGTTGGTTGACCAATACTGCTGGGATTACTCAAATGGGACTCAAAACGAACTCATATCGCCTCAAAACCATCAAAATCCGATTCGGAACGTCCCAAAACCCTAGCCACGTGTCGCTGTGACCTCGAAATCAGTCCCACGCGCTGCCACGCGCCGGTAGAAGGCCGGAACACTCACCACGGCCCTCACGGGCTACCACACGCCCCCACACATCGACACTATTCACGATAGAATATTCCGTCAACCTTGATGGAATATTCCATCAAATATGACAAAATCTCCTAACGGAATCAGGATATTTTGTCAACCCTGACGGCGTTAGGGTTCCGTCAACGCCGTCAACCTTTAACGGAATATGATAACGTCGTCAGCATATTCTGTTAAATCCTTGATGGCGTCAGTTGACTCAACAACTTAGTTGGTGAAAGGTGTCCTCTTTAAGGGGAATAAAAAGGCTTGGTCCAGGGTTCAATCCTCAAAGATGCTGGAGCTAGGGGATTTTCGAACGGGGATAAGCTAATAATACCAATTGTGCCGGAGGATTCCGGGTGGAGGGGATTCCACTAACGACGTCATTGTGCCAAGGATTCGGGATGGGTCGATACATATGAGACATGAATTTTGTTGAGCCTATTGAAAAATATAAAAACTGCAAATAATATTTTTTAAGCCTTGTATAAAATCTATAGAAATCCGGAAGGGAGGCTAGAGAAATCAAAAATTTGCTAAAGCATAATTTACACCAAAATATTTGTCAAACTCCACAAAACTCTACCATTTAATGAAGTCTACAATATTCATTGATCTTTAGAATACACCAAACTTTTATGGAGTTATAAAATGTCATGATTGTATGCACCTTAACTTTTAATGACTTTATAAATCTCTATAAAAGTATAAATTGATACCTCAAATTTTTACTAACTCTTTAAAAGTCATGATTGAATACATCTAAACTTTCAGAGACATTTCAACTCTATGAAAGTCTTAATTGAATACAGCCCCCTAAAGATGAATTAGAAGCTTGTGCAAAGCGAGCTAAACAATGAGTAGACACGTTAGAATTATTATTAATCGCCAATATTCCCCCCTATGAGTTTGTTAACACATATTTACCTAATTTTGCATTAAGTTTGTCGCATTTTAAGTAAGAAAACATATCAAATGCTATTGGTAAATGAAAATTACTCATAATTAATCATATTTAATGACCATTATATGGCTTTTTTAGACAAAAATAATTGGATGAAATGTGAGTAAATATAATGACAAAGGATAAATTAGCTATTAGTATATTAATAATAGTAGGAAGAAATATGCTGAAATAAAAATTTAGGAGAAAAAATGACAATAGACTGTAAGTCTTTTTTTTTTTTATCAAAAGGAACTTTCCATTATATCATAACAAAAAATAGTACGATCATGCCATTAATATCAAACTTAAAAGGATAATAAAACCAATAAGTTAATACGGCAATATTAAAGCAGACAAAAATAACACAAACAACTAAACAACTCACATCTCTAAAATTAAGAAAATTTTAAACCAAACCCACAAAAGTCAAAACAACTAAGACCCTATAATCATCCATAATGCTAAAGGATTACATCTACCACATGAAACGGCATCGCCGTCAAACCCATCACATATGGCCTTGAAGAATCTATAGAGCCTGAGATAGATTTGAGGAAAACTCTAAAGCGTATAAGACAGATCATCAATTAACGAGATTTTATAACAGAGATTGTAACAGATGAGTCCATATGAAACGCTTTTAAAGAATTCAGAATAATGAAATGCAAAATTTAAAAATTCAGATATAACTTTAAAATTTGGTGTGAAATACAAGATAATAAGTTATAATTGCTCAGAAAATTATATATATAAGAAATCTGATCAACTTGACTCGTGTTAAATGGGATTATAAATTGAGTTGTATGCGAATTTTACCCCAAACCCATGCTAATGAATTCAAGTCCCCTAATTTCCTAAATGAAAAAAGAAGTGGCCCTCTAAATTATGGAGCCAACTTAACTTGCAAAATCCCCTTTCAAGGGAGGAAGAAAATCCAGAAACTTGTAAAGCCTTTGAAGGCGGACGAAATTAACGAAAGAAGCTCCAATGGTTGGTGTAACGAGACAACCTGATGAGTCGGAGCTTTTTGTTGTTTGGCAATTGGTATTGGCCTTCTTTCTTTTTATAAAGACAGGACAAAATAAAGTATCATTAATCAAGCAATAATATATTCCACTTTAGGATTTATGGACGTTACAAGATATCATTATACTAGCAGAAGCAAAAAAAAAATAAAAAATCATTAAGTCATGAAAATGTAAAAGAAATAGGAAAGGGACATACTAGTCTTTTCAATCAACCATAAATATAAAGAAAATGAATTGGAGTCTAAAAGCCATGGTCGTTATATGGGCGGAATTGGATGTCTATTACCAATTTACCATTCAAATTTGTATTCATTTCAAGGTGAACGTGTTTGTTACTCCCATTATTAATACTTAATTTTTTTCAAATAGATATGATAATTAAAATAATTTATATTTTAAAATATGATGTAACGTTCATTATTACAAAGATTATTTTTCACTTATATGTATTAATTAAATGACGATTTATATATAAAAATCTTAACGGTTACTAAAATTATCGATTTTTTTAGCACATGTGGATACTAAAAGATTCCCAATTTGTTCGATTTTTTTACAACAGTATGATTTTTACAAGATGCTTTAAAAGGTAAACGACATAAGAATAGTTCTGTAACAACAATAGAGAAGATAAGCACATCCATCTTAACACAACTATTTTTCCTTTCTAAATAATATTTGTATTCCACTTTAGTGGTGTTTGCTCATATCACCCTTTAGATTAAGATCATTTTCGTAAAAATCAACAAAATTAGTGGTCGTTTAGCTATTTATATATATATATATATATATATATATCAAATAAATCAACGATTTTGGTAATAATTAAGATTTTCATTATGAACCGTTCATTTAGATAATATATATAAATGGCTAAATAATCTATAATTTACTGATTTTTTACATAAATAATGTTAAAATAATAATTTAAGAATTAAATGACTTCGATTATAATATATATATGATGATAATTAAATAAATTGAAAACGCGAAACAAAAAAATTATCACCAATATTTGATACAAATATTATTTTTTTCTTAATTATTAACGTAATGTGACAAAATCGTTTAAGCGCGTGAATGACTCTCATTAATAAGTAGCAAAGCTCCTACTGAGAAGACGGGAAATAAAAATGACAGAGAAATTAGGGGAGAGGTGGAGCCCACTACCAGCCACATCAGCCTCCGTCTAGAATGCCTTGACTTTTAATTTTCTTTATATGAGCCCCAACCCTCCTACATCTGTCTGTCATATCTCCATTAAAAACTTGGGTTTCAAGAAAATGACAAAAGCACCAAAAGAAAAAAAAAGGGTCGGTGATGATGACGCCTAGCACCCGTACCCACCCACGTGGCAATCTCTGCTTCTACCACACTATTACTACTTTGTACAACAAACCTCACACAAATCCCATTTTCCTATTCTCTCTTTCCACTAATTTCCATCAACATTTTCCTCTCAAAATTTCCCAGGAAACATACACCATGCTTGATCCCAACACAGACCAAACACATGAACACACTTTCCTATTCAACAGTGGCGCAGACCAAATTAGGAGCGGCACAAATTATGATACTTGGCAACCCATGAATAATTACGATTCCCGGGTGCAAAAAACAGCCCAAAATTATGCAAACTACCGGAGTTGGAACAGCATGGGGCCTCGGATAAACGAAAGTAAAATCCCCGACGATGACGGGGACGGTGTTTGTTCGCCGCCGTTGTGGAAACCGACAGGTCGTGCGAACAACTACCGGAATCTGTCCCCTGCTTCTCGGGCGCAAGCGATTGCGGGGGGACAGAGGGAGCTGATGGAGATGGTTAAGAACATGCCCGAGTCCTGTTATGAGCTTTCATTGAAAGATCTTGTTGAGCACAATAACAGGCCATTGGTGGATGATCAAGAAGAAGAAGAAGATCAAGATCAAGAGGAAGATGAAGATAGAAGCACGGAGATTTTGGTAAAAAGCAGGGGAATTCATGGAGATGGAGGGCAAAAGAGGAACCAGATGTATGAGAGGAAGAAATTGGTGATGAGAAGTAGGAGCATAGATAGTGGGGGGTTTTTATTGAAGGTTTTTCCAATTTCTTTGGGGTTGGGGTCTAATAAGAAAAACATGACGAAGAAGAAGAAGAGTGATTGTGTGGTGATGGGTGGAAATAGTAATAATCATAATAATAATAATACAAGTGCAAAGGTATCTCCTAATCCTTGTAAGGCACAGGTGGGGGTGGATGAAACTGTGAAAGGGGGTGTGGATAGTGATTGGTGGAAGATGAAGAGGCTCTCTGTGTCATCAGAAAGAAGTGAAAGTGGAGTTTCTAGTATTAACAGTGGAAGCATCAAAAGCAGTGGCAGAAGCAGCAGCACCAGTAACAGCACTTGTAGTAGCAGAAGCAGCAGCACCAGGTACCATTTTTATTATTATAAATGCATTTAAATTGCATCAATTTTCTATGTCTATTATTATTAATTTAATTGTTTCATTCGTATCAAATTTTCTATGTCTTGGGGTTTTTTTGATACAACAATCTTTTGCCAGTTCAGGCTAAAGGGAAAGTTTATTTATTTATTTACTTACTTTGTGTGCACTGTGATTAGTTTTTCGATTAAAAAAGAACTCTGATTTATTTCTAAGAAGTAAGAAATTTCATGATATTTCTTCCGTCAAATTTTCGATGCGGTTGAAGAGAAAGTGCAGCATAATATTTGTTAATAATAAATATTGAATGATTCTTTTTTGTTTGAAACAGGGGGGTTTTGATTTTATGGATTAAATGAAAGAAATTATTAGATAATTCAAAAATTACCGCAAAAGTATTTGGAAAATGGGGTAAAAGTAACAGTGTAACACTGTAATTGTCCTCATCCTAGAATTCTTACATGGACTATGTAATGGCATCTATGGAGGTCAAACTGGAAGACGAAGTCCATGATAAAGGATGGAAACAGGGGAAAAAGAAAAAGTTGCATGCATTAGAAAGTGAAAACGAATGGTTGCCAATTGTCACGACTAAAGCAGTAAAGCTGAGCAAGTTCGGAGGGTCTTCCCAGGATTTGGCACCATTAGAAAATTGTTGGGAATTTTCAAAGAAAACTATAATATTCCAAGGAACCCTTTAATTTCCAGATATTTGGCAATAATTCCAAGATATAATAAGTTCTGGGTGGGTAATATATCAATTTATGTCCATTAGTGGAGCCTAAGTAAAGATTATGAATAGACAGTTGGAAGTTCGAACCATCCTTTAATTTTGTATTTGATTATTATATTTGCAGGCGCAAGCGTGGTGGTGGCTGCTGGTCGTTCATCCTGCTCAAAAAGAACAAGAGGGGGCGGGATTGAATGAATTATGAGCTGCCTTCTAGATCAAAGTTGGAGATTATATTTACTAAATGTTTGTGTAATTATCTCGCAAATAATAATAATAATAAGAATAAAAAAATACTCAGCTAGATATGGTAGAATATTACAAAAGAAATTTGCTTGGCTTATGTATGGTGTACAAGGTTTTTGAAAGAGTTGATATATCTTTGTTATTATTAGTGGACAGATTATTTATTCAACATCTGCTTGCTGTGCTGAAGTTGAGACCTGAGTGTTGCTTTCAATTGCGTAGACGCTTCAACACTCTAATAAATTCTATAGCATATATCATATATGTAAAGGAGAGGAAAATTGATCCTACTTGAATTTTTGTACTTGTACAAAATTAAGGCCCAGTAATGAATCATAAATTTATTTTTATTTAATGACACATAAGCCGATTAAGGCGGGACCGGTAGATGGTGACATTGTCAATAAATATATATATATAAATATGTCCGTTGGGAGTTTGTCATCAAACAAATAAAAGAAAAATGAAATAACGATATTTTGAATTTTCGGGTCTGTGTCCTGTGTCCTGTGGCTCCATATATTTATATTCACATTGGAAAAACGATAGTAGATTTAGGCCTCGAAAGCGGGATGACTCAAAATAAAAGAATGAGATCATTTCAGAATTGTTGTCCATATGGATGAGAGTATATACAATAAACTAATTCATGACAATGGTGGACTATTTGTTTGATATTGATTCTCAAACAATATGTTTTAATAAGTTGTTTAAATTTCGCAAGGAGAGATTATTAGTGAATTGTTTGGGTGTTGCAATTATAGACCATTTAATTATAACCATTAAGGCTTTATGTTTCATTTTGTGTGGGTTGGAGTACTTTAACGTCGTGTATATTTCACCTACGTCGTACCTATTTCATCTATGTTGTGTCTAATTCATGTTGTGCTTATATTGTATTGTTTCTATCGGGTTAAAAACTTAAGCTCATGCCAATTCATTTATTTTATCGTCAATTCGTATCAATACTCATATCGTACTGTAATTTATTTTTATTGCGTTCAACCAGTGCCATGCCCGCTTGACACCTCTATCCCATAGTGAAAGACTGAAAACTCCTCAAGTTGCTTTGGAGTAACTTGAAAGAAAAGAATGATGATTTGGAAAATCGAGTAGAAAATAATAATGAAGTATAAATGTTTCAGGTAGGCACCAAGTTTTCTTACACCATGCCACATTTCCCTTTTTTTTTTTTGATACAAACATGCCACATTTCTAAGCTTGGAAGGATCGAATACATATGAATATTAGAAAACACACAAAATAGAATAATGATCATTCCATTCTGTTCCTGACCAAAATATTAATTAATATAAAATCTGTCAAAATATTATTGTGATATTTATATATACATATTTTATGTAAGTGCATATCATGCATGGACAGTGCACCAACCCAAATAATGATGATGTGTATTTAATTATTTGGAATATGGGACTCTGCATTATGGATTGATCATCAAATTATTCTACTTCTATTGTCACTAATTGGTACTATTAATACTTATTTTTTCTCAGGTCAATCTGTTCTAGAAAAGTTTCACAAATGTAAAGAGCATTATTTCTAATGAATTAGCTAAATAAGCTTATAAGTTAAATTGTAGAGAGAATACTTAAAAGTTTAACTACAATCGCCATATTAGCTATTTATTTCTGAAAATAACTTAGGCTCTAGGATATTCTAATTTGAGGAGAGAGACATGGCTCCTAGACTCCTAGTAACTACATAAAATTAACAATTTTTACTTTAAATACTGTTGATGCAGAAATCGTCCAGACTTGTAGAATTCATTCTCGATTCCTACACACAGTAAAAAGAGACAAACGGGGTTAAGGTTGAATTATGGAGATGACGCATAAGGCCCAGCACAATAGTGCCCACTTGGAGCGTGCAGACATGGAAACTTGGAGGAGGGGAAGTCGGTTCTAACGCGCATAAAGGATAAGGAGGCAAATGGGATGTTTGTGACAAGCCAACTGCAGAATAGGCCCCACAGAGGTCTACATGGCAAGCCAGATCAACTAATAACCACCTATAAATGGAGAAGAAGCCTTCTTCTCAAGAGACAACCAATCAATCAATCAAACAAACAAATTGATCAAACTCAATCAATTTCAAAACAACTGCAAACCCTCAAAAGTTTCATTGTTCAAAGGCTCGCCTCTTTAGGCACAACCTGTTTCTTCGATTCAAGATCAAGATTCAGTTATCTCCTCAATTCTTCTCTCAGTTCTTAACCCAATAACACAAAGCTTTCCTTCATCCCGACTACTTCCCAAGTTAGTCTTGAAGATCACCAAACACTCACCTTATCCCGACTGCCACTCAAATCAGGCTTTGAGGCATCCAAACAATCAACCTTCGACGTCTCAACGTCTCTCGAATGCTCTACCAACCTATGGCATGATTCCGACTGATGTTCATTCAGTTGATGAATTATTGAAGATCATGCCTCCCTAAGGCTTGATTGCGAAGGAAATAATTTACTTACATCACTTGTAATTTACTTTCTGCATTTCAATACTAATGCATTTACTCTTTCAGTATTTGTACTTTACTTTCATCGCAATTTAACGGATTTTCTTAAGGAGAGTTAAGTATTCGGAATATATCAACCAGTGTCTTTTATGGCTGCCTCTAAGTCGTAAAACCATCTATGTGTTTTGGTCCAATACTATCATCCTGACCTAAGGAAATCTGCATATCTAATTGCCAATTAACTAAATAATAAGCTGCTAACATGAACATCTTGGAAATCACATGAACTTGGACTAGACTGGAAAGAAAATTTATTAAAGTCCTTGGATACATTAAGAAGAAAGCATAGAAAAGAACAACGCAAGCTATTTGCCCACTTGCCTCACAATCACTTGATTAAAAGAAAGGTTCTTGGACCGCAAACGGAACCCATCTCTAAACTATCTAGTAGCAGTCTCTATTAGTGGGACGCCTACTTTGAAGGCAGTTAAGGCCTACTTGCTTCTTGGTCAGCCCATTTAGGGAAGGACCGTGGCTCAAGGGCCACTTAGCCCACAACTTTCAACCCAACTCATCCACACAGTCCACACAACTCATCACTAAGAGAAACCCACACGAGCCAGCTCCTTCTCCAAGCTCGGATTTCGACGGAGATCCACCGAAGTCGACCCTAGCCCGTTGTCGCAACTTTTTGGGCAGAACATAATCTGGCACGCCTAGTGGGACTATTTTTAGTGCATGTCCAAGTTCAAATACTCCGAGCGACGTTGAGATGCTAAAGGAAGATTTGTGAAAAGCATTTCCCGAGAAACGATGCATGAGTTATCACTACCAGAAACTGACATGGAGACTCCCCGTGAAGGAGAGGTTGAAGAGATCACCAACTAGGAGACAACCAAGGAGACTTGATGAAGTTCATCAAGGATTGCCTATCCCTCATTTGCACACAAATAGAGGCCCTGAAGCGTCAGGTCGAAGAGCTTTCCAAGAAAGGGAAAGCTAAAGAAACAGAAGCGAACGTCCCGCCCTTAGAAGCTTTGAGCCCTGACAAAGGTAAGAAAACTATGGGATCTGTGACGTCAACCCTTGAACCGCTGATCTCAGAGCCTATCTTCTCAAATGAGACTCCGGAGACAAGCAAGAATTGCGATGGGATGTCAAAGGATGAATTAGGGATGTCTTCCAAATACCGATCACCTATGGTCAGTCGGGAAGAATCAAAAGTTAGAATGTCCAAAAATATCCAATTGGAAGCAAAAGTGAATTAGAAAACTGGAGGAAATCTTATCCAAATGACACAGGACCAGAAGAGGAATTTGGGCCTAACTAGAGGCCACTCCGTAATCCAGAACATCAGGCCATTATGAACAAGATGGCGGAAATAAGACGAATGATGCAAGGCCAAGCAGTGCCTCCGAGAAGAGCAAATGTCCCGGTCTATAGAAAGCCTTATCCACCTTATGTAGACCAAGACAACCCATTCCCAAGAAACTTCAAACCACCAACTTTTGCACTCTTCAATGGAGATGGCAGCACTTCGTCCTTAGAGCACATTGGAAGATTCTCAGCACAATGTGTTACTGTAGAAGAAAACTCTTACCTCAAGCTCCGATTATTCAGTAGTTCCCTCTCTAGGGATGCTTCTCTTGGTACACTTCATTACCAGAAGCATCCATACACACTTGGGGGCAAATGGAAGCTAAGTTCCACGAGGAGTTCTACAGGATTGAACCAGAGATCACAATCAGTGATCTAACTGCAATCAAGCAGGGAGAGTACGAAACGATTGAGAGTTTCATAGCCAGGTTCAAAAGAGTGCAGATTCCCTTGAACAATGCCCAGATGGTGGCTATTGCACAAAGAGCTCTAAGGTTTTCCCTTAAAAAGAAATTTGATGATACTACCTTTTCTAATCTTCAGGAAATCGTAGTATCATCGATCAAGTTTGAAAGGTTACTGAAGGAGGAACAAAGACAGAAGCACAACTCTAAAGTACCCTCTTTTATAAAAACCCGATCCCTGTACATCAAGTGGAGCACAAGGAGATCGAGGAAGAATCTCCGACATATGAGGAGGGGCAGGAACTAGAGATTGCAACAGCCGAGATCCAAACCACTGGAAAGGGACCAGTAACCCTTACATCATTGGTTAAGCCTGCTCGGGAACAGAGGCTAGTCAATCCAACTGGAGGTTACTTCGCAAACAAGGTACCATTTTTCAGCTCGTACTCGTTCGACCTTACTAAAGCTTGAGAGATCTATGATGAGTTGGTGAAAGCGAAAGTAATCAAACCTGGTCCCAAACAGGAGATACCTAGGCCAGAGGACATTAAAGAGAAAAAATTATGCAAATGGCATGTTTCACCTCACCATGCTATAGCCAACTGTGTCCAGTTCAGGGACACAATTCAAAGTCTAATTAACCAGGGGCACATTGCGTTAGGCCCAATTCCTAAAGCACCAATGGGAGTAAACACTAATCCTTTCCCAGTGGCATCAGTTAATATACTCAATCTTCAATGGCCTCAATCTAAAAAGAAGCCAAGACAGTAAGTGAGGATCAACCAAAATCTCGAGAAGAAACTCAACAACCCGAGAAGTTGCTTGCTACAATTGTGGCTGGAATAGTAATGTGCAACAAATGTAGGGCAGAGTGTGTCCTAGAGATCCCGACCCAGGTGCTAAAATAGACCTGGAACTTAAAGATTCAAAGGATCGTGTGGATAAGGATTTCCTCAAGGTCCCAGAGACAAACTTTGGTCCACATAGTCCCAAAGGAAAGCTACCTCGTAGCTCTATTTTCCAGAGGTTGGGAAACATCAAAAGAAAACATGAATGGATCACTAGTCAAGAGACTAGGGGGCAAAATAACCAGTAGAGTTTTAGCGGCAAGAGACTTACTCTTCCAGAGCAGGCGGCCTAAAAACAAGGTCCCAAAATGTAACAACCCGGAATTTTAATTATTGGGTTTACGCAATTATTTTTGTAAAATGACGATTTTACCCTTGGTTGGTAAAGGGCTTGGAAATCAAGTTTTGTTTTGAGACACTTTTGGTGGTGTTTTGGATACCGTTGCGTAGGTCTCGAACTCACGAGTTCGTAGATAGGTGGCACGCAGGAAACGGAGTTCGTGGACGAAAGTTATGGGTCTAGATGTGCAAGGTCATTTTGGTAAATTTGATTTGGGAGAAGATATTTTAACCCAATCATTTTTCATCTTCATTTCATTATCACTCATCTCTCTCTCTTAAACATAAGCACCCACATCGAACCCGAAACCGTGTGAAAACTCACCCGAAAAACCCACAAAGGCAACTTTGAATTCAAGGCTTTAGCTTCCAGTTTTGATCAACTAATCGTATTCTACTCCTTCCCACGATCACAACCGTACCAACCATCGAATGAGAAGACCACGGAGGAAGCCGAACCAAGTATAGGAAGTTTTGGATCTTCCGATCGATTTTCCGGCTTACACAGGTACGTGTTTGAAGTTTTAAGGTCATATTTGGATTCATGGGTTCGAGCAGATAGATTTAGACGTAAAATTTGTATAAAACGGTTGAGTTTTGAGGAAGTTGTAAAGCTTGGAGTTTCGGCCGAAAATGGGGGATTCCGGTGAACCAGACGGCGGAGGAGGTGGTGGTCCGGTCATCTTCTCCGGCGACGGAGAACGGAAGTCCGGTCGTCTTCTCCAGCGAGTAACCGGTGACCAGTCGGGTTGAGTTGAACCGGTCGGGTTGAGTGAATCGGTCGGGTCGAGTTGGACCGGGTCAGGCTGAGCCAGATTGGGTTGGACCGGTCCAGGCGCGTGAACACTGTAGCAGGCGCGTGACCGGCGCGTGAGGGCACGTGGGCGCGTGTGCCGACCTTCTGGCGGCTCGTGGAGGCACGTGGGGCCGAGTCTGAGGTCACGGCGACGTGTGGTAACTAGTTTTCGACGTTCCGAATCTGTTGGTACAGGTTTCAGGTTGATCGGACGACGTTTAGAGGTCGCTTTGTGTGTCCAAAGTTGCTGTGTTTTCTAGAAACAGCATGGGTAGACTTCCCGAGGTTTAGGAAGTTGTTATATAAGAGTCTTATTACTAGCCGGTAATCCCGATTGTTATTTTTGATAGGCGATATTGTTCCGGGAACCTCAGAGGAACGAACAAGACGGGTTTGAACTAGCTTGAACAGGTTTGTGAGTGGACTTTTGTTTTATGAACTGAAATGCATGCATCAAAATATCTTTGTGTAAATACTGTTATGTATTGTGGCATTGAATTTCTGAATTTTAGAAATGATTACTAGACACATGTTTTCCACTATTTCGGTTAAAGTGTGATTTGAGAAATATCATGGTTTTTGGACTCCGTTTTGATATCGTTTTGACGTGGAAATTATTGAGTCAATGATTTGGGTTTTGACCCAGTTGTATGAGGTTATCGGATTTGGTCATTTTTAGGGAGGCCAGGACCCGGGACGAGGATCCGTTATTAGCGGTGAACCCGGTGAATCTCCAAGATAAACATTGATTTGAGGGAGGCTAGGACCCGGGATGAGGATCCGTTATTAGCGGTGAACCCGGTGAACCTCCAAGATAAACATTGATTTTGAGGGAGGCTAGGACCCGGGACGAGGATCCGTTATTAGCGGTGAACCCGGTGAACCTCCAAGATAAACATTGATTTTGAGGGAGGCTAGGACCCGGGATGAGGATCCGTTATTAGCGGTGAACCTGGTGAACCTCCAAGATAAACATTGATTTGAGGGAGGCCAGGACCCGGGACGAGGATCCGTTATTAGCAGTGAACCCAGTGAACCTCCAAGATAAACACATTTAAGGAGGACCAGGATATGGGAATAGGATTCGCTGTTGGCGGTGAACCCAGTAAACCTCCAATATAATTGGTGATTGATTCTCCGACTAGCGTCGAGAGTTTTGCTCCGTTGGTTTGTTAAGTGCTCCGACTCTGGCATCGTGGTGTTTTGGCTCCGTCGGGTCGCGAGGATGTCTATGCATAGTACAGAGAGTTGTGATACAAGACTAGCACACCCCAAGGGATACCCTGGTGGTTAGTGGATGTGTCGGGAACAGTGGATTTGAGATATTATGTGTCTAGGTTGAATTAAATGATTTTGAACTCCTTTGAGGTTGATTTTCAAACCAGACTGTGGATCACAATGTGTTTTCCTTATATGGATTTTTTGTGAGTCCTACTAAGTGGTTTTAAAGAGAAATGCAAATGCCGGTGATTTAAAGATGATGTTTTTATAGCATGAACTGTTTATGTGATGCATGCATGGTTTTATAAATGGAGGGGGAAAAAGGTAATATTCCTTGGAAAACGATTTATAAACGATTATTTTTGTCCACTCACAACTTTTGTGTTTAAACCCCCTTCAGGCAGTAGAGTTGACGTAGACATTATCTCGAGGCAGAGGCATTAGCACTCTCGGCTGCGCTATGTAGTTGTACTTGAGTAGGATACCTAAATTGTATCTTTATCCTACTTAGACGCTCTGATATTGTATTGTATTTGGTTGGTAATTACTTACGGGAATTTTGAGTGCTTAAATCCATTGTCTGACAAGTGAAAGTATTTATTATTATTATAATTTGTAAGGATTGAAGGGTATTTGGGAACTTTCCCTTAGGTTGTCAGACGGGATCAGGGTTATTCCCGGGTTTCGAGGGGAAATTCGGGACGGGTCCTGACAATTGGTATCAGAGCACTAGGTTAAATTCCTGTTGACCGTACATCTAGTGTACATGTGAAATTTGGCATTAATGATTTACAACTTCTTTTCAGCGTATAATGCCTCCGAGACGTGAGTTCCGTCAACGGTCGGGGAATGGTGGAGGTGACCATGAACCTGTAGTGGAGCCTGATTTGAGGCAGACACTGGAACAACTGGGTCAGACTTTAGCTTCTGTACTCCAGGATAGGGCTTCTCATGAAGTCTCTGATATCGAGAGAGCCCAGAGATTGGGGGCGACGATATTTATGGGCGAGTCTAGCCCATATAAGGCTGAGTAGTGGATTACTCGCTGG
Source organism: Oemleria cerasiformis (assembly GCA_037349345.1). NCBI lineage: Eukaryota > Viridiplantae > Streptophyta > Magnoliopsida > Rosales > Rosaceae > Oemleria > Oemleria cerasiformis. The sequence goes on from JAZGTL010000016.1 coordinate 7,902,506, forward strand.
GAGCGGGTGTTTTTGATTATGAGATGTCCTCTAGATGACAGAGTTTTGTTGGCCACATTTTTGCTAGGTGGTTCTACTTACCACTGGTGGCACTCATTGGAGGTGTCAGGCTGGAATGTCCATACACTTACTTGGCAGACTTTCCGGGAACGCTTCCTGGAGCAATTTTACCCTCGCTCACACCGGAATGTTAAGGAGGCCGAGTTCTTGCATTTACAGCAAGGAGACATGACTGTGGCCCAGTATGAACAAAGATTCATAGCGCTGAGTCGCTTTGCACCGACTTTGGTGGCGACCGAGATAGACAAGTGCCACATATTTGTAAGTGGACTGAGGAGTGAGATTCAGTCAGCAGTTACGTCTATGGATCACACTTCCTTGAGGACTTTGGCTGATGCTGCAGCCCGAGTAGAGTTGAGTTTGGGTTTCCCAATTCCGCAGCAGTACAGTGGTTACAGGAGACGTCGAGATCACTGGACTGCCGGAACCTCTAGTCAGGGACCATCTAAAAGAGGCAGTCATAGTTCTGGATCTTCTGGGAATGCGAGATCTAGTACAGGCAGTGGCGGAGCTGGTCAGGCACGACAATCTTATGCACAGTCTAGCGGTGTCTCAGTGCAGTTCAACAGAAGATAGGGTGGCAGATCTAGTGGCTTCAGTGATTCCAGTTGTTATTTCTGTGGGGAGACTGGTCACATCAAGAGATTCTGTCCACAATGTCGTCCGGACGGTAGTTCCTTGGGTCGTGGTACGACTGATCCTAGCCCGAGGACAGGACAGATGTTTGATACTGCAGCTGGAAGTCAGACCCATTTCAGTGGGGCCGGTAGAGCTAGTGGGACTAGCAGGGCTAGAGGTAGGTATGAGGATCGTGGTCGATCTTCGGGTCCACCAGCTAGAGTTTTTGCCATGACGCAACAGGAGGCTCGAGTAGCACCGGAGGTGGTCACGGGTACGTTATCTATTTTCAACCGCAATGCTTGTGTTTTATTAAATCCCGAGGCAACTCATTCTTTTATTTCTCGGGGTTTTACATTGTTTGCGGATAAAGAATTGTCCCCGATTGGTTGGGACATGGGTATTAGTACTCCTACCGGGGATATGTTAGTGGTGAACCTCGTGATTCGCAGTTGTCCGGTGATGGTTGAAGGCCATGGTTTGGAGGCAGATTTAATCCCCTTAGATATTTTTGAGTTTGATGTGATTCTGGGGATGGATTGGTTGTCCATGCACCATGCCTCCATAGACTGTTACGACAAGACAGTGGTTTTCCGGAGTCCAGGATTACCGGAACTTACATTTCGGGGAGATCGTAGGGTGCTACCCTTTGGAGTGATATCAACGTTGACCGCTGAGAGATTGTTGAGAAAAGGTTGTGAGGGTTACTTGGCTCATGTGTTTGATTCTCCGGATACTCCGATTGTCAGGACCCGTCCCGAATTTCCCCTCGAAACCTGGGAAGAACCCTGATCCCGTCTGACAACCAAAGGAAAGGGTCCCAAAATACCCTTCAATCCTTGCAAAATATAATAATAATAAATACTTCCACTTGTCAGACAAGGGATTCAAGCACTCAATAATTCGCTTAATTAATGACCAATCAAATACAATATAATATCAGAGCGTCTAACTAGGATCAAGAGTAAAAATTAGATATCCTACTCAAATATAATTACACAGCGCAGTCGAAGTACTAATGCCTCTGCGTCGAGATCAGTGTTCGCGTCAACTCTACTCAACTGCCTGAAGGGGGTTTAAACACAAAAGTTGTGAGTGGACAAAAATAATCATTTATAAATTGTTTTCCAAGAAATACCTTTCTTCCCCTCCATTTATAAAATCATGCATGCATAACATAAAACAATTTATGATACTAAAACATTATATGTAAATCACCAAAAATTCCCATTTCTCTTTAAAACCACTTAATTGTAATCACATAAAATCTGTATAATGAAAATACCTCGTGATCCAAAGTTTGGTTTGAAAACTCTCTTCAAAAGAGTTTAAAATCATTTAAATCAATCTGGACACATAATATCTCAAATTCACTGTTCCCGACATATCCACAACACACTAGAGTATCCCTTGAGATGTGTTAAAATATGTACAACAATTCTCTGTACTATCTGTACTATGCATAGACAGCTTTGCGACCTGGCGGAGCAAGGCCCCTCAACACCAAGGTCCGAACCCTCAACAACCAGCGGAGAAGGACCACTCAACACCGGTCAGAGCAACAGTAACCATCGGGACAGGAACCAGTGAACCAAATCCATACTTCGAAATCTTTGTTTCTCGGCCTAAGCCAAATTCTTTGCAATATCATTTTATGGCCAAAATCAATAAATCATAATTATGGGTCTAAACCCCAAATCACATACTCGAATAGTTACTATGTCAAAACGATATCAAAATCGAGTACAAAATCAGGCCATTTCTCAAAACACACTTTCACTGAAATATTGGAAAACATGTGTCTAGCATCATTTCTAAAATCCAGAAATTCATTGCACCCATACATGACAGTATTTAAATCAAAGATACATTTATGAATGCATTATAGTTCATAAACCAAAAGTCCACTCACAAACCTGTTGAAGCAAGCTCAATCCCGAACTGTACGCTCCCCTGAAGTTCCTGGAGCAGTATCGCCTGTCCAAATTAATAATCGGGATTACCAGCTAATAATAAGAACCTTAAATATAAACCCCCTAAATCCCGGGAGTCTAACTATGCTGGCCTAGAAAACGCAGCAACTTTAAAACGCCCAAAATAACCCCTAAACGACGTCCGATCGACTCAAAACCTGCGCCAACAGGTCCGAAACGTCAAAAACTACCTGTCACGCGCCACCGTGACCTCAGACTCGGCCCCACGCGCCGCCACGCGCCAACGGAAGGTCGGAACACGAGCCTAAGCGCCTGGACCGGTCCAACCCGATCCAACTCGGCCTGACCCAGTCCAAATTGACCCGATCGGTTCACTCGACCCGACCAGTCACTCGACCTGACCGGTTTACTCGATCCGACTGGTCACTGGAGACTCGCCGGAGAAGACGACCGGACTTCGGTCGCTGTCTCCGGAGGCTAGCCGGAGAAGATGACCGGACCACCATCTCCGCCGCCGTCTGGTTCGTCGAAAATTGGCATTTCCGGCCGAAACTCCAAGCTTTCCAACTTCCTCAAAACTCAACCATTTTTCACAACTTTTATGTCTAAATCTATCTACTCGAACCCAAGAATCCAAATATGACCTTAAAACATCAAACACGTACCTGTGTAAGCCGGAAAATCGATCGAAAGATCCGAAACTTCCTACACTCGGTTCGGCTTCCCCCGTGGTCCTCTCCTTCGATGGTTGGTATGGTTGTGATCGTGGGAAGGAGTAGAATACGATTAGTTGATCAAAAATGGAAGTTGGAGCCTTGAATCAAAAGTTGGAATTTATGGGTTTTGGGTGAGTTTTCGCACGGGTTCGGTGTTTGTGAGTGTTTGTCACAGAGTGAGAGAGTGAGATGATGATAAGATGAAGATGAAATGAGGTGGATCAGATAATATCTGATTTGGGAGGGTTAAAAAAATATCTACGACAAGTCAAAAATTACCAAAATACCCCTAACAATCTAGACCCGTAACTTTCGTCCACGAACTCCATTTCCTGTGTGCCGCCTGTTTATGAACTCGTGAGTTCAAGACCTACGCAACGGTATCCAAAACACCACCAAAAATGTCTCAAAACAAAATTTGACTTTCACGCCCCTCAACAAGCAAGGGTAAAATCATCATTTACATAAATTATTTACTTAAATCCAATAATTGAAATTCCGAGTTGTTACACCGATGAGAGTGGAGGATATTCCAGTGGTGAGTGAGTTCTCTGATGTGTTTCCAGATGATCTTCCAGGATTACCACCTCACCGGGAGATTGAGTTCACCATCGAGCTTTTGCCAGGTACTCAACCTATCTCACAGGTACCGTACATAATGACACCGGCAGAATTGCGAGAGTTAAAGACTCAGTTGCAGGACTTGGTGAATATGGGATTTATTCGCCCAAGTGTTTCACCATGGGGTGCGCCGGTATTATTTGTGAGGAAAAAAGATGGTGGTCTGAGATTGTGTATCGACTACCGGCAGTTAAATAGAGTGACGGTGCGAAATAAGTATCCTCTGCCAAGGATTGACGATTTATTTGATCAACTGAAGGGGGCAACGTATTTTTCAAAAATTGACCTTCGATTCGGGTACCATCAGTTGAGAATCCGGGAAGAGGATGTTTAGAAAATAGCTTTTAGGACTCGGTATGGTCATTATGAGTTCCTGGTGATGCCCTTCGGTTTGACTAATGCCCCGGCAGCGTTTATGGATTTGATGAACAGAGTATTCCAAAAGTATTTGGATCGGTTTGTGATTGTGTTCATCGATGAAATCTTGGTGTATTCGAGGAGTGCCAAGGCACATGAGAAGCACTTGAGGTTGGTGCTGAATATGCTCAGGAAAAAGCATTTGTTTGCCAAGTTTAGTAAATGCCAGTTTTGGTTGACCGAAGTTGGATTCTTGGGTCATGTGATTTCGGCTGAGGGTATCAGCGTAGATCTCCAAAAAGTGGAGGCAGTGGCAAACTGGGAGCAACCGAGGACAGTGACAGAGGTGAGGAGTTTTCTGGGTTTGGCAGGATATTATCGGCGGTTCGTAGAAGGATTTTCTACGATAGCAGGCCCATTGACTCGGTTGACTAGGAAAGGAGTCAAGTTTGACTGGGATGCTGATTGTGAGCAGAGCTTTCAGGAGCTAAAGAGAAGGTTGACTTCTGCTCCAGTATTAACCCTTCCAGATGGTAACGGGGGATTTGAGGTATATAGTGATGCATCATTGCGGGGTATAGGTTGTGTGCTGATGCAGCATGGGAAAGTGATAGCGTATGCTTCCAGACAATTTAAACCCCATGAGATGAATTACCCCACACATGATTTGGAGTTGGCTGCAGTGGTGCATGCACTGAAAATATGGAGACATTACTTGTACGGGGAGACATGTCGAATCTTCACTGACCATCAGAGTTTAAAGTACTTGTTCACCCAGAAGGACCTGAATTTGAGGCAGAGAAGGTGGCTTGAGTTGATAAAGGATTATGATTGTACTATTGAGTACCACCCAGGAAAAGTCAATGTTGTGGCAGATGCCTTGAGCAAGAAGTCTATGGGTTCTTTGGCCCATTTGCATACAGTCTACCTACCGTTGCTGGTAGAGTTCCGTAGAGTAGGGATTGTACTGGACATGGATAGCCAGGAGGCTTTGTTGGCTAGTTTCCATGTGAGGCCTGTTCTGATTGATCAGATTATTGAGGCTCAACTCCAGGATCCTACATTGTGTATTATCAGGATAGAGTTGGAGGCTGGAAACAGGCAGGACTATGCGGTTAGGGATGATGGAGCATTGGTTAAGGATGGACGGTTGTGCGTACCGAATGAGCTGGAGCTAAAGAGGGAAATTCTTGATGAGGCTCATAGTTCGGCTTACGCTATGCATCCAGGAGGTACCAAGATGTATCATACCCTAAGGAAACACTATTGGTGGACTGGGATGAAAAGAGAAATTTCTGAGTTTGTGAGTAGATGTCTGACATGTCAGCAAGTGAAAGCGGAGAGGCAGAAACCCTATGGGACACTACAACCATTACCTATCCCAGAATGGAAGTGGGATCACATTACGATGTATTTTGTGTATAAACTTCCAAGGACACGGAAGGGACATGATGGGATATGGGTAATTGTTGATAGACTTACCAAGTCTGCACATTTCTTGCCAGTGCGAGAAGATTTTCGGATGAGTCGGTATGCCAAATTATTCGTGGATGAGATCATACGGCTGCATGGGACTCCTTAGTCTATTGTTTCGGACAGGGATCCTAGGTTTACCTCCAGGTTTTGGCGGAGTTTGCAGAAGGTTTTTGGCACTACATTGCATTTCAGTACAGCCTTTCATCCTCAAACGGATGGTCAGTCTGAGAGAACAATCTAGGTTTTGGAGGATATGATAAGGGCTTTTGTACTACAGTTTAAAGGGAATTGGGATTCACACTTGTCTCTGATGGAATTTGCATATAATAACAATTACCAGTCGAGTATTGGGATGTCTCCTTTCGAGGCACTGTATGGGAGGCAGTGCAGAACACCTTTGTGCTGGAGTGAAATAGTTGAAAGAAGACTGTTAACACCTAAGTTGGTGGATTTGACTGAGGAAAAGATTAGAATCATCAGAGAAAGGTTGAAGACAGCCCAGGATTGCCAGAAGAGCTATGCAGACCATCGAACCAGAGACCTTGAGTTTGAGGTAGGTGACTGGGTGTTCTTGAAACTATCTCCATGGAAAGGAGTGCTACGTTTTGGTAAACGAGGAAAACTGAGTCCTCGTTACATTGGTCCGTATGAGATTTTGGAGAGGATCGGACCAGTGGCATATCGTATTTATTTACCCTCGGAATTATCCAGAGTTCATGATGTCTTTCATGTATCTTTGCTCCGGAAATATCTGTTTGATGAGTCTCATGTGTTGGAAGAGCAACCACTTGAGCTGAAAGACAATTTGACGTTTGAGGAGCAACCGGTGCAAATTCTGGATTGGAAGGAAAAGATACTTCGCATAAAGACTATTCCTCTAGTTAAAGTGTTGTGGAGGAATCATAACGTGGAGGAAGCCACGTGGGAAACCGAGGAACTAATGCGGGCACAATATCCTCATTTGTTCCATGGTTAGGCAATTATTTTTGTAAAATGACGATTTTACCCTTGGTCGGTAAAGGGGTTGGAAATCAAGTTTTATTTCGAGACACTTTTGTTGGTGTTTTGGATACCGTTGCGTAGGTCTCGAACTCACGAGTTCGTAGACAGGCGGCACGCAGGAAACGGAGTTCGTGGACGAAAGTTATGGGTCTAGATATGCAAGGGCATTTTGGTAAATTTGATTTGGGAGAAGATATTTTAACCCAATCATTTTTCATCTTCATTTCATTATCACTCATCTCTCTCTCTCTGAAACATAAACACCCACATCGAACCCGAAACCGTGCGAAAACTCACCCAAAAATCCCACAAAGTCAACTTTGAATTCAAGGCTTTAGCTTCCAGTTTTGATCAACTAATCGTATTCTACTCCTTCCCACGATCGCAACCGTACCAACCGTCGAAGGAGAAGACCACGGAGGAAGCCGAACCGAGTATAGGAAGTTTTGGATATTCCGATCGATTTTTCGGCTTACACAGGTACGTGTTTGATGTTTTAAGGTCATATTTGGATTCCTGGGTTCGAGCAGATAGATTTAGACGTAAAATTTGTGTAAAACGGTTGAGTTTTGAGGAAGTTGTAAAGCTTGGAGTTTCGGCCGGAAATAGGGGATTCCGGCGAACCAGACGGCGGCGGAGGTGGTGGTTCGGTCATCTTCTCCGACGATGACGACGGCAGTCTGGTCGTCTTCTTCGGTGAGTCACCGGTGATCGGTCGGGTCGAGTTGAACCGGTCGGTTGAGTGAACCGGTCGGGTCGAGTTAGACCGGGTCAGGTTGAGCCGGTCCGGGTTGGACCGGTCCAGGCGCGTGAATACTGTAGCAGGCGCGTGACCGACGCGTGGGCGCGTGTACCGACCTTCCGACGGCGCGTGGCGGCGCGTGGGGCCGAGTCTGAGGTCACGGCGTCGCGTGGTAACTAGTTTTCGACGTTCCGAATCTGTTGGTACAGGTTTCAGGTTGATCGGACAACGTTTAAAGGTCACTTTGGGTGTCCAAAGTTGCTGTGTTTTCTAGAAACAGCATGGGTAGACTTCCCGAGGTTTAGGAAGTTGTTATATAAGAGTCTTATTACTAGCCGGTAATCCCGATTGTTGTTTTTGACAGGCGATATTGTTCCGGGAACCTCAGAGGAACGAACAAGACGGGATTGAGCTAGCTTGAACAGGTTTGTGAGTGGACTTTTGTTTTATGAACTGAAATGCATGCATCAAAATATCTTTGTGTAAATACTGTTATGTATTGTGGCATTGAATTTCTGAATTTTATAAATGATTACTAGACACATGTTTTCCACTATTTCGGTTAAAGTGTGATTTGAGAAATATCATGGTTTTTGGACTCAGTTTTGATATCGTTTTGACGTGGAAATTATTGAGTCAATGATTTGGGTTTTGACCCAGTTGTATGAGTTTATCGGATTTGGTCATTTTGAGGGAGGCCAGGACCCGGGACGAGGATCCGTTATTAGCGGTGAACCTGGTGAACCTCCAAGATAAACATTGATTTGAGGGAGGCTAGGACCCGGGAAGAGGATCCGTTATTAGCGGTGAACCCGGTGAACCTCCAAGATAAACATTGATTTTGAGGGAGGCTAGGACCCGGGACGAGGATCCGTTATTAGCGGTGAACCCGGTTAACCTCCAAGATAAACATTGATTTTGAGGGAGGCTAGGACCCGGGACGAGGATCCGTTATTAGCGGTGAACCCGGTGAAGCTCCAAAATAAACATTGATTTGAGGGAGGTCAGGACCCGGGACGAGGATCCGTTATTAGCGGTGAACCCAGTGAACCTCCAAGATAAACACATTTGAGGAGGACTAGGATATGGGATTAGGATCCGCTGTTGGCGGTGAACCCAGTAAACCTCCAATATAATTGGTGATTGATTCTCCGACTAGCGTCGAGAGTTTTGCTCCGTTGGTTTGTTGAGTGCTCCGACTCTGGCATCATGGAGTTTTGGCTCCGTCGGGTCGTGAGGATGTCTATGCATAGTACAGAGAGTTGTGATACAAGACTAGCACACCCCAAGGGATACCCTGGTGGCTAGTGGATGTGTCTGGAACAGTGGATTTGAGATATTATGTGTCTAGGTTGAATTAAATGATTTTGAACTCCTTTGAGGATAATTTTCAAACCAGACTGTGGATCACAATGTGTTTTCCTTATATGGATTTTGTGTGAGTCCTACTAAGTGGTTTTAAAGAGAAATGCAAATGCCGGTGATTTAAAGATGATGTTTTTATAGCATGAACTGTTTATGTGATGCATGCATGGTTTTATAAATGCAGGGAGGAAAAGGTAATATTCCTTGGAAAACGATTTATAAACGATTATTTTTGTCCACTCAAAACTTTTGTGTTTAAACCCCCTTCAGGCAGTAGAGTTGACACGGACATTATCTCGAGGCAGAGGCATTAGCACTCTCAGCTGCACTGTGGAGTTGTACTTGAGTAGGATATCTAAATTGTATCTTTATCCTACTTAGATGCTCTGATATTATATTGTATTTGGTTGGTAATTACTTACGGGAATTTTGAGTGCTTAAATCCCTTGTCTGACAAGTGAAAGTATTTATTATTATTATAATTTGTAAGGATTGAAGGGTATTTGGGAACTTTCCCTTAGGTTGTCAGACGGGAGCAAGGTTCTTCCCGGGTTTCGAGGGGAAATTCGGGACCGGTCCTGACACAAAAAGTGATGATTCGAGAAGGAAAGTGGTATGTAACTGGAAAAGATGGAAAGCCAGTTAGAGAATTAGGAAGATCGGCAAAGCGAAGGATCCAGAGACAACGTGGAGCCTACATGTGGCAACAGAAAAACTTGGGGGAAGCTCTGCCCAAAGAAGAAAAAGAACAAAAGACCCCTCACATAACCAAAAAGAAATTAACGAGCCCTCCTAAAAAGGACTGGAAGAAGAAAGAGGTCATGGTCAACAAGCTAAGAACTATATCACTTCCAGACTCCATCTCGGAGACCTCTACCAAGATAAGAAGCGGATTGTATTCGGCAGCTTTGCGCAAGAAGATTTTCCAGATAAGCAACCCAAGAATGTAGACATCTCGACATCAAAATGGGGATCTGAACAAGACAACCAAGAAGACGACAGTCAACGGATGACTGAGGAAGAATTGGAAGAATTCGAGAAGGACCTATTGGAAGTCACGGAAATGGATGACTTGTTTGATAAGAAGCAACATGAAGCTCATGTTGAAGTTAATTTGGTAGTTGTACTACCAGAACATTTGGCGGCGGTTTACCACCAGGTTAAGCAAATGAAGTGCGATGATGTTGCAAATGAGCCATCCCGAGCATTGATCGAAATATCGACTGATCATGAAGAAGATCATAACATCATCTCGGAATCCAATCTCCACAAGGAGAAGATGATTTTTTCTAATTCGACCAAGGAATGACAGATCACCTACGGCCTATCTTCATCACGGCCCATTTGGAAGGGATCCCCATTGATAAAATGATGATTGATGGATGAGCTTCCATCAATGTTCTACCATCTAAGATTCTTAAAAAGCTAAAGATAACCCTTCAGGATTACTTACCGACGATGGCCATAATGTCTAATTTCAGTGGAACCATCACCAAACTCACGGGGTCTTACCCTTAGAGATCACGGTTGGATCCAAGAAGTTACTGTTAGCATTCTTTGTCGTAGACAGCACTGCTAGTTACAATGTGTTGCTAGGCAGGGTTGGATCCACAAAAGTAAGTGTGTGCCATCCACGTTACATCAACATATCGCTATCTGGAACCCCATTGAAGCTGCCTTTGAAGGAGGCTTTTGGGCGACTATTCAGGCGGACTCAAGGCCTTTTGTAGCAACTCCCACTGTGGCTGAAGCCAGTTTCTATGATCCCAAGTTGGGGAGCATTAAGCTAATAGGGGAAGACAAAAATGGCCGCCCTACTAAGATAACAACCCACAAACTACTGGAACAAGGATTCTTAACTCAAGAGGAATGGGAGAGGCCCCTTTGTACATGGGGCTTCCATGGCAAGTAGTTCACACCTCCAAAAATAGACCAAATAAAGAACAATTGGGTCTATAAAAATAGGGTTACTAGAGAGCATTCCTGGAAGAAGCAAAGCGAGAGGGCAATCCCTTTAAAAAATCCCTCATACATGGTCGGGATCATTATTATGTTTGCTCCAATAATGCAAAAAGGAAATATGAAAGTTTGCATCAGGAAAACAACAACAAAAGATGTTTGCTACCTGTGAAACCTGAATACAAAGGCCAATAGATGGTCGGAAGAAAAACAAGATGACCTACAAAAAACAAGAAAGCCAAAGGGGATCAGGGTTAACAAGTTAAGATGAACTAGAGTGGCTTTCGATCTCAGTAGCTAGCTTCTCTTTAGACCACCCTTGAGGGTGATGACGATCGGCGGCTCGAGTTATATACCCATCGTCATAACCATCCTGGAGAGATTTCTGGGAAATGGTTTCAAGAGTAAGAATGCGAGCTTTGATCATGTCCACAAGATCTGAGATCCTGGCTTTGGAAGTAGCAAGGTCATCTTCTAGTCGTTGCAAAGTTGAGTTCTCCATGCGGACCTCATCTTCTGACCTCATCTTCTAATAATCGTATTTGACGATGAAGCATTGAAGAAGAAACTAAACAATTGTGTAAGGTATTTAGTTTATCAATCTGACTAAGATGGACTTGGTGTTGCAAGAATTGAGCATCATGAGCATTACCTTTCACCGACCAGCGAGATCTGATAACCTAACCATACAGGGAAGCCATAAGTACTCGGGAACTATGCAAGTGAGAGTTAGAAGAACCACTGGACATAGCCATATGGGCCGAAGTTACATGAAGTGTTTACCAAAGCATAATTATAAGAGAATGATAGGACCCTTTCAGAATTTCGACTTGAAATCCGTGAAAAGCCCTGCTCCGTCTAACAGCCTTTGACCACAAAAGCTAATACTTGAAATACCCTACCTCAAGTCATGACATCATATGACTGAATATATACCTCGAAGTCATGTGTCAGATAGGTACACGTGCACCCGAAGGTATCATGAAGTCATGCAGAAAGTATAGTCAGCCTCAACAATCTGGCGGAGCACTACCCTGCCACCTTAGCACTAGAAAACATCAACGATCTGGCGGAGAAATATCCTACAACACCAGTATCGAAGAAATCCCTCCACATATCTAAGTATCTCAAAATATGCGGATCCAAGTACTACGCATAGACAACCTCAACGATCTGGCGGAGAAATACCCTGCAACGCCAACATCGGAGAAATCCCTCCACATATCCGAGTATCTCAAAATATGCGGATCTCTGTACTACGCATAGATAGCCTCAATGAGGTGGCGGAGAAATACCCTGCAATGCCAACATTGGAGAAACCCCTCAAAGATCTAGCAGAGAAATACCCTTCGACGCTAGTATCGGAGAAACCTCGACGATGTGGCAGAGTAATACCCTGCAATGCCAACATTGGAGAAACCCCTCAACAATCTGGCGGAGAAATACGCTTCAATACCAGTATCGGAGAGCCCTCAACGATTTGGCGGAGAAATACCCTTCGACGCCAGCATCGAAGAAACCTCGACGAACACGTGATGGGAAATACCCCACATCACGTGCTGGAGAAAACCATGACCCTCGGGGACAGTATACAGAGTGGAAACCAACTCGTAAGGAAAAATCTAAAATCCATTTTTGAAATTCTTGTTTCTTGGCCTAAGCCAAATTCATAGAAAAACTGGGGCCAAAGCCCAAATCCAATAAAGTCACAAATCCGGGTGTAAACCTAAACGGGGCTCTAAACGGACTCCAACGGCCTCAAAATTGCCAAACCCCGATCGAGAATGTTCCAAAACCCTACACAGGCGCTGCCATGGCCCAAGAAACAACCCCACATGCCAGTAGAAGGCCAAACCACGCGCCAAGCGTCAGCCACGTGCCCCAAGCGCCACCACGCTCCGACCACACGCGTCTGCACTATCACGGTGGAATACTCCGTTGCTCTAATGGAATATTGCGTCGAACCTGATGGAATCGGAACCTTCCATCCAATCTAACAACATTAGGGTTCCGTTATCACATTGTTACTTTTTGACATAATATACTAACGCTGTCAGCATATTTCGTCAAATCCTGACGATGTCAGTTGTCCTAACGGTTAAATAACCGCTGACTGTGTTGCCACGTGGTAGCTGAGTCAGCTGTTGACTAGTCACTACATTGCTCCACGTGGCTGCCAGGTGGCATGCCACATCAGCATACCACGATCAAACCAGTCGTCGGAGCTCGTTGGAACGACGACCGGATCGCCGTCTTTGCTACCGTCGTCGGTGGTCGGAATATGGAAATTTCTCGCCGAAAATCACCATTTTCGGTGAGCTTCAAACTATCTCCAAACTCCACCAATTTTTACAATCCACACCTGAAGAATCATCTACTCAATGCCAGGAACTCAAAAATGAAGTCAGGAATGCGAGATCATACCTAGTTTGATCAAAATTTGGCCGTGAATTTTCGGCCAAATCCCACTCCTCGGTTCTCCGTCTTAGGTGATGTTCAGTTCTTGAACTTGACACCACTCGACTCGCAGGGACTAGGGGTTGTTGTTCCTTACCTCGGTTTGGCTCGAATCAACCCAAAAGTGGGTCGATGATGAAGACGGTGGTGCCGCGATCGCACGGGGAGAGAGAAACCGAGGGAGATGAGAGAGAGTGTGTTTGAACCCAGTGTGTCTCGAGAAAGAAAAATATCTCACTTAAATTTGGACTTCTGAGAAATTACCAAACTGCCTATGTAGCTTCTAGACCCACACCTCTCTCACCGAGTCTCTGTTTTTCGCGTGCCGTCTGTCTACGAACTCATGAGTTCAAGACCTACACAACCGTTCAAGAAAAGTTTCCTAAAGTACTTATAGACAAAAAACGATTCCCGAACCCCTCCGAAACTGAGGGTAAAATCGTCATTTCCCTAATTAAATTCTCAAATTACGTTAATTTCTTATCTGGGTCGTTACAAAGAAGGCTTATGATTGTGCATACAACACATGTCAACATCATATTACATACAAAATTAAGTCATTTTCCTTAGGACACGTCATCAATACCAGAAGGCAAAGCAGTATGATAAATGGAAACGTGGCCAAAAATGGCTAAACAGTACTGTAGGCAGAAAAGGTGTAGTTCTGAATTAGAAAATATAGCAAATTACTTTATTCATCGTGATAAAAAGGAAATTACAGACTTACAACACCTGGGTGAGGTTTCCCGATTGCCCTATCTACAAAACCCTGACTAAACCCATCCCGATAAGCCGAATGATGCATGCGACATATCAGTTTATCGCGAGAGTCCCTTATCATGGAGTGCAGCCAACTTACTCTCAAGAGGGATCATGTGATCCCTAGTTTCCGACAGTGCATCTCTGAGCGTTATGGAATGAGCACAGAGGGAGGCCTTCTCGTTATAAGTCTCATGGGTATGCGCCTCAGCTGAAGTGGCCAGAAGGTGAACTTGCTTCTCTAGATCACGAATGAGCTTTACCTGATCTTGAGATTCAGTTTGGAGACATTGCATAATCCGTGTATAATACGAGACAGGGACCTCTAGAGGGTCACGACTACTAGAGGCCATATCACTAGATGAGAAAGTGTGTTGTATGCAGAAAGTGAACACATATGCATGCCATTTGATAGACAAGTGAATGGAGGTGGACAATAGATAAACATGGAAGTGAAAGAAATAAAGCTTATCCATGGATAATGTTATTTTATTTATGACAAAAGGGAAAATACAAGAGAAATATAAATCGTTAGCGGCATGAGAAGTTGACTCCCACCATGCCCTGTTCAAGAGTACGAAGTACATCCTCATCACGAGTCTCAAACCGATTGCCTTCGAGATTTGCAATCATTGAAAGCTCAGTCAGCGCTTCTGCCTTCTGCTGACGAATAATGAGAAGCCTTTCCCGGTGAGCCATGCTCTTTCCCTCCGCTTTGGCTTTGCTTTCTGCCCAGAGAGTCTCCACCCTTGTTAGTTTTTTCTCAAGGACGGAGTTTTCAGAGCGGAGGCGACCAAGCTCATCCACCAGTTGGTCCTACGTCAGAGAGGACTCGATCAAACGAGAGGATGAACTAGTAGAATCGAAGGAAGCACGAGAGGCCATATTCAAAAAAGGAAATTAGGAAGAAAGGAAGTTTTGTCTCAAGATTTCTTGCCTATGGTCTGTGAAACCAAGTGGGCACGAGAAGAATTAAGAGAGGAAATAATGGCCTGACGTATGGTTACCATGCCATAATTAAAGAAGGGTGTAGATATCGAAGAGTTCGTGATACGCACTTGCATGCGTAAAAGATTGCAAATAAAAAGTACACTGTTACAAAAGCCAAATGAGACCAAAGAAAAGCCCAAATTTAAAGTTCTAACAGAAAGCCCAACATGGCATGCAGCCCAATCCGCATTACATTCAACTTTAATGATAGGTTATCTTCCCGCTTGTGAACAGCTCGTGCTTGGGTCTCCTTTTCTCAAAGGCTATTATCACTAGCCAATTTCCTAGCTTTTGCTTGCTCATATTCCCGCTTTACGAGTGCACGCTCCACTTCTGTAGCTGCAACGTTGGCTTTAAGATCTTCCAGCTGTTGAGTCACATTGACCAACTTACGGCCCCATTGAGCACATTCTTCATTGCCTTTGAGGATGTTCTATTCTAACATCTTCAACTCATACGAAGAAGCAGTTTCTATTGAAAGAGTGCCTCGATTTTGTGCGTACTCAAATAGTTTCTTCTGATAATGATCCAAAACATTTACTGAGGATTGAGCAGAGGCAGAAGCTACTCGCAAGAAGTTAGACATGACAAACAAGGCTTTCCTGAACTTTTCCAGATCCGGAACATCTTCCCCATCAACAAAGACCCCGATGAGATCCCGAGCAGCTTTGTATTCGGGATGAGGAGGCACCACAATAGGAATATGGTCAGAACCTTTCGAAGTCAAAGTAACAGAAGATTCTACTTCTTTCTCTCAGAGCTCAACTTCAAGAGACCTAAACGCCTAAACAAAAGGAGCTGGTCAGAATCATGAAACATAGAAAGACCCAAAGACGGGAAAGGGATAAAAGAGTACCTTTTTCAGACATAGGAGCAGTTCCCTGTTCCTCACCACTAGACCCATCTTCGGAGAATACAACCAAAGAGGGACATGGCATGCTGGATTCCCACACTAGCATTGGGGGAGTACATAGCCAGTGAGAATGATTCCACAAGAGAAATCGGGAAAGGCTAGCAAGCAACTGCTACATAAGCTTCATTGATGGGAGGATTATCCTGTTGTGGCGTAGAAATAATGAGAGAATTCCCAACAGAAACATCCTGAGGACTAGACTATATCATATGCCTCACTTGAGGTGCCAACTTGGCCAATGAAGCCAGCTACAGACTATGTTAGTAAATGAGAGGCTGCAACAGAGGTAACGGGAGCACTTAACTCCGTATCCATTGAAAAGGTGAATGTTCCCTTGTAAAGAACCATAGATGTCTCAGCAAAAAGGGGGGCTGGAGACATGGGAAAAGGCGCAGCTGTGGTTGATCCTAGGATTGGAGCATCCCGAGATACAGGTGAAGCTGGGGAAGTCTGGTTAGAGCCGGAATGTTCTGAAGAGAGATCAATTATTGGACCAGGACTAGCCGTGGAGACACCACTGGATGGAGTGACCATGCTCAAAGGATTAGGAGTTGAAGAAGCCACCAGAAAAAGGATCATCCAATTAGAAAATAAATGCCAAAAGCCACTGGGCATGACAATGGTGTTGGAAAGAAGCAATCTAACCTCTTGAGCTTGAAATAGACTATCCAGAGGAACAACACCTTGAGAAAGGATTCCAGGTAAAGCAGTTTGGACAGTTGGAATAGAATCTTGGGAGGATGAAGCACTTTATCACCTTTAGAAAAATTCATGCTACGCAAGAATTCAGACAAAGACACCTCATCGCTTGTGTCCTCCTCCACAATCAGACGACGTTTACACTTTTTCTCTGGAACTATAGGACCAATTTTGACAACGGAAGCAGAGACTGAGGATGTTGCCACTGCAGCTGATGAAGAACACATTTTCCTATCTTTACCAGAGGAATTGCGTGAAGAGCCAGGGGTGATTGGGACAATGAAGGCAAAGTTAGGAAGCAAGGAGAAAACAAACGATGAAAGCACAGATAAAGGGAATTCAAATTGCTTACTAGAAGCCATCGGGTTAGTTGGCTCCTCTTCATCTTCTTTAATCTGACCCACATGTCTCTCATAAATTGGAGCCTCATCAGGAATTCCTCATTAAGGGATAATGGGTCATCAACCCCCTCCGCCAGCAAGTCCACATCATCGATTCCAACTGCCAAATAGAAACATCAGAAAAAGGAATCGCTAACACAAAAATGCTGCATGTATATATATATGCGAGAAACTTACCTATGAGAGGATTGGCATTGTGGTCTTGGATTGTCTGATTAAGATCATAAATAAGGGCAGCAGTAGACTCCATTGAGTTTCTGAAAGACTGAAATTTTTGCGCGGAAACCTCTTGTGCAGATTCTTTGAAAGTTCTCTCAAAGTAAGAAAACCACCACAGCGCGAAAGCACGTGTACATTCATAGGACACTTCCATACCAGGCGAAATTCGGATACGTGCATCGAAAAAAGATTGGCGGACTGTCATCGTGTCACTATCAGGAAACTGCTGAAATCGAAAAGAAGTACCAGCATTCATGCCCCTCATAAATGACACTGGAATGGCTTGGTGAAAACCAAATTAGTGTGCACAGAAGTTGGGCTGATAAACTTCAAAACCAGGGTGTTATTTGGTGTGACGATTCCCTCCCTTCAACAGATCTCGTGTCAACACACTGCTGATAAAATCCTTGATCACCTTCCTTTTCCGTATCGGGCTCTCAGGGAGACGTAGACAACCCCCATGTTCAAACAAGGGATAGTATCGGACCATGGTGGCCTCCCAATGCTCTTTTGGACAGGATTTCAATTGAAAGAAGAATGATAAACAATCCTTAGCAGAACAGGCCACGGGGGTTATGCACATCAACCATTGACCCAGAACAACCTCAGGGACAAAAGAAGGAGCTTGTCTTCATAATTGAGGAAATGACCAATTCAACCATACTTGTACCATCCATAATGGTCCGTTTAAAGAGGATTTTGACCCAGGATAACAAGTAATGGAGTGCAAGAGACTATACAATTTAGCCAGAACTACAAGTCCCATGGCTATGTTAGAACAAGAAGCCAAAGCCTCAGCCAAGGGAATCCATTCCGCTGTTGGACTTCTCATGGCGTTGGGGAATACAAACTAATCTAACCATAATCGGTAAAATTGGATATTTTCAAAGGTGGATCCCAAATATGGACCCTCAAAATCCAAATCCCCAAAATCACCCTCATCCCTAAATTGCCCATCATTGTTAAAAGGGCATAAGGTAGCCAAAATTTGAGAAAGGGAGAACAAAGTGGGAACTTGTGGAGGTAATCTAACAATTGAAGGATCGGGGTCTATACCCGGGCAAGATTGAAAGGAAAGGGTGAAATCAGAAATATTCCAAGATGAAGGCAATCCGAACAAGACAGACATATCTAAAAGTGTCGGAGTCATTGGCCCAACACGGAAGTCGAAAGTATTCGTGCAACTATTCCAAAAGCACATCGCAGTACTAAGAAGATTAAAATCTGGAGATGGTGGATAGGCTTACCAAATGGTGAATTCCCTTACTCCAGAGGTCACCATGGTACATTTGTTGCATCCGATGAACCCATAAAGTGCAGAGATTGGCAAAACTCAGATCATTCACTGAGGGGAAAAGATGCCCCCAATCCAAACGAAGCTTCTCCCACTATAACGACCGCCAGTGGTAGATTGGAAGAACTTGAAACTTCTTAAGGTGGGCACTGAGAGATGCCGCGTTGGTCAAATAGGGCCTTTCCAGCAAGTACCCAAAGCAAAATGGCGCTCTGAATCAATCATAAAACAAGGGTCATGGATAACACCGCCATTGTTATCAAGAGATGACATAACGTCTCAAGAAACAACTGCATGTTCTTCAAAACCCATACCACATACCCATGGAGTAGTAGCAGTGGGTTCTGGGACAAGGAGATCGGAAGGATCCTCCCTATCTCTTCGCCTTGGGACAAATTTAGGAGCCATGTTTTCTAAATGGAATTGTGTGGAAACAGAAAAATGAAGCAAGATTTACAGTTGAAATGGCAAGAAGTAAGAGGAACTATAGCTTAACTGCCAAAAATACAAGGAGTGGAATCGACGAAGTCGCAGAGGTAGGGTCATGTTCAATTTAAAGTGTTTTAAAATTAAAACATTTCAAATTCAGGGGGCAATGTTTACACCCGATAAAATCTTGCCTTGGGCCAAAGAAAATGGCCAGGCAAATTAAATGCCAATTCACAAGGCCCAGGCCAATATCGTCCACTTAGAGCGTGCAGACGTGGAAACTTGGAGGAATAGAAGTCGGTTCTGACGCGCATAAAGGATAAGGAGGCAAAGGGGATGTTTGCGACAAGCCAACTACAGCATGGGCTCCATAGATGTCTACATGGCAAGCCAGATCAGCCACTCACTGCTTAAAAATAGAGAAGAAGCCTTCTTCTCAAGGGACAACCAATCAATCAATCAAACAAACACATTCATCAAACTCAATCAATTTCAAAACAACTGCGAACCCTCATTTCATTGTTCAAAGACTCGCCTCTTTAAGTACAATCTGTTTCTTCTATCCATGATCAAGATTCAGTTCTCTCCTCAACCCCTCCCTCAGTTCTTAAACCAAGAACACAAAGCTTTCCTTTATCCCGACTGCTTCCTAAGTTAGTCTTGAAGATCACCAAACACTCACCTCATCCCGACTACCACTCAAATCAGTCTTTGAGGCATCAAGACACTTAACCTTCAACGTCTCAACGTCTCTCGAATGTTCTGCCAACCTATGGCATGATTCCGACTGATGTTCATTCAGTTATTGATTTCTAGAAGATCATGCCTCCCTAAGGCTTGATTGCGAAGGAAATAATTTACTTACAGCACTTGTAATTTACTTTCTGCATTTCAATACTAACGCATTTACTCTTTCAGTATTTGTACTTTACTTTCATCGCAATATAACGGATTTTCTTAAGGAGAGTTAAGTATTCGGAATATACCAACCTGTGTGGTTTATGGCTGCCTCTAAGTTGTAAAACCATCTATGTGTTTTGGTCCAATATTATCATCTTGACTTAAGGAAACCCGCGTATCTAACAGCCAATTAACTAAATAACAAGCTGCTAACATGAACATCTTGCAAATCACATGAACTTGGACTAGACTGGAAAGAAAATTTATTAAAGTCCTTGGATACATTAAGAAGGCATAGAAAAGAACAGCGCAAGCTATTTGCTCGCTTGCCTCACAATCACATGATTAAAAGAAAAGTTCTTGGGCCACAAACGGAACCCATCTCTAAACTGTCTAGTAGCAGTCTCTACTAGTGGCACGCCTACTTTGAAGGAAACTAAGGCCTACTTGCTTCCTGGTCAGCCCATCTAAGGAAGGACCGTCGCTCAAAGGCCCATTAGCCCACAACTTTCAACCCAACTCATCCACACAGTCCACACAACTCATCACTAAGAGAAACCCACACGAGCCCGCTCTTTCTCCACACCCGGATTTCAACGAAGATCCACCGAAGGAGACCCCGGGTCCGCTGTCGCAACTTTTTGGGCAGATTAGTTTCCCCAAATACCCCTTGAATTGGACATTATTTCTCACTTAATCCTGCGATTTGAAACTTTTAAGACTAACTACCTTGAAACTACCAATGCATTCCATTCAACGCTATTTATGCCTCTTTCATCCAAGATCCATCAATTTTATGATGGAATTAGGATCTCCTATTGTCGCTAGATTATCTTTTACAATACGCTGCCAGTGGAGTGATGTTCAAAAGAACGCTAAGTGCTACTAGAGTGGTGGATAGGGGCATAGTAGATAGGCGGGAGCCTATGCGGCCCTTTTTTTTTTATTATAAATTTATTATACAACATATAAAATTAAAAAAAAGTTGTACCCAATACAATTAAATTTAATTTCAAGCCCAAACTTTTATTAAATACCAGAAATTATAACCAAAAACTCAAATACTTTAGAATTAAGCCCAAGCCCAATAAACCTAAACCCTAAACTAACTATATTAAAACTAAAAAAAAGAAAAGAAAAAAAAAATTACCAAACCTATAACCTAAATTAATTAAAGGCCAAAAGTCACTTTTGGTCCTTGTAGTTTACTCAATTTCCCACTTAGTCCATGAAGTTTCAATTAGACCGATTTTAATCTTATGGTTCCATACTTATACCAATTTAAGGACACATCCAACTTTCCATCCAATTATTTAACGGAATATTCTTATACTCCACTTATGAAAGGATATTTTCGTCATATTACAATTATATATTTTCTTGTTAAAATACAATTACGTATCTTTATTCTTTTAATTTTTCTGCAACTTGATGCTTAAAAATCGTTTTGTAATTTATGTTGTAAAACGAGTATGAAAAAAAAGAATAAACGATATATAACTCTAACCTAGATGAAATACCCTTTTAGGTAAGGAGCATGTCCTTATTCCGTAATTAATTGGAAGGAAATTTGGATGTACCCTTTAATTGTTATGAGAATGAAACTACAAGGTTAAAATTGGTAAAATTGAAACTACATTGACTAAAGTGAGAAATTGAGTAAACTATAAGGACCAAAAGTGACTTTTGGCCTTAATTAAAGCTAAAAGACAGAAAAAATCGGCCACACCGTTAGTCTCTCCCCAACCACCCTCTCTCCCAGTGCTCTCACGAGCTTTGCAACTCATCATCCGTCCAACGGTCCAAGCCTCTGAGGCTCCCAGCGGACATTGTTTTTTTGTTCTTTCTCTTTCTCTCTCTCCCTACCCATCATCGGCCTCTACAACCTCGGCTTGGAAGACGAGAAGATCGAGCTCCAACTCGCCGTCACGAGATTTCCTTCGTCCTCGCCATCATAGGGTTGTTCTCGCTCGCTGTCGAAAGCGCCCATAGTTTCCAAAAGCCGCCTAGGATCCCGCCTAATCGTCGTGCGATTTTCTCTACCGTTTACCCTAAAATTGGGGCGGCGAGCCGCCTTCTAGCCCGAGTTTTTGAACATTGCAATGTAGAATATGTTTATCAAGATGGAAGACATAATCAATTTCATGTTGAATTGAAATTAAGATGTTTCTGCATGATGGGGGTCTTTATATAAACTCACTTTTATCTTTTCAGAAAAGCACAACTATTCATATGTAGTTATATTCCAAAGGATTATAACTGTTCGTAAATAGTTGTAATTTTTTGAGAAAACGTATATCTTGATCACATGTATGTTGGCACACCAATATTATGGTGTGCCTATACATACACACACATCATAAGACGTTGATTATGTGGCTACTATGTGACTTATACGTTGACAGGTATATTAGTAATTTTGTTACCCAACCCCATAATTCTCGCCTTCATATTCCCCCTTCATTTTCCCGTCAATTTGCCTTCGTCCAATTCCTCTCTGTTATCCTGCACTCTCTTCCTTTCTCCCTATCCTTTTCCTCTCTTTGTTATCCCTCACTATCCATAGAAATTTACAAGAACCTCACTCAACAAAACAGAGGTTTATCCCCAACAAAACAAACAAACAACATGACGAATCCTTAAGCAACCTTGACTTGAATAGTTAGGTCAGCTTGAATAGTTAGGTCAGCTTCTTGTTAATGGGGTAAAATACCTCTGGCCGGGCTGAGCTAAAAGGCCCAGTAAAGACAGACATGATCATAGATACCAGTGTGAAATTATTTTATTAGGCCGATCCATTGAGATGAGGTTGGACCTAGCAGTTCTCGTCATACCCATGGAAGGTTGAGGTTGGACCTAGGTCAAGTAACCCATATAAGATATAGAGTTCGAAATGGGACTCGCTGAGTACACCACTTCGATTTTGTTCATCTTATCCAGGTGAGCTCATAGGCCAATTGGGCCACCAATGTGATCTTAATTTTGATTAGGTCTCTCTCCACTAAAAGTAAGACGTGAAGGTCTGATGTGGTGTTAGTAAAACCCATTGCAACAAAACGTAAGAGCCTGATGACTTAGAGTGCGTCCAGAGTAATGATGTTACTGTTTTGGAGAATCCAAGCCCTGTTTTCATAGAACTTCTCAAATTTAACAAGGATATGCTCGCTAAAGGAGTATAATCCCAATTGGGGTAGGTCATACCATTTTTTTTTCTTTTTTTATCTGAAAAATATATTCCATTGAAGGCAACAAAGCCACGCCATAATACAGAGGAAACTTACAACAAAAACCAAAGGAAATGTAGGAACAGCCAGAGAAGGACTCGGGAGTATAGAAGTATGGCAAAAACCTAACAACTGCATTCATGTGTTATTCCCCATTGTTATGCATGAATCTACTAACAACACTCACATCATAAGCTATATTTGGTCTAGTATGAGATAAATAAATTAAACGACGAACCAATCTCTGATATCACCCCTTATTAGCAGGAACTTGATCAACACTCCTCTAAACAAAGATTTTGTTTAATAGGTGTCCCGATTGGCTGACAACTAGCACATCCCTGTTTCTTCTAATAGATTGAGAACATATTTCCTTTGTGAAAGAAAATCCCTGGAGCAGAGCGAGTAACTTCATTTACTAGAAAATATTTTAAAGAACCAAGATTCTTCATATCAAATTCAAAAACGAATTGATTCTTTAAGTTATTAATTTCAATGTAACAACCCGGAATTTCAATTATTGGATTTACGTAAATTATTTATGTAAAATGACAATTTTACCCTTGCTTGGTAAGGGGCGTGAAAGTCAAATTCTGTTTCGAGACATTTTTGGTGGTGTTTTGGATACCGTTGCGTAGGTCTCGAACTCACGAGTTCGTAGACAGGCGGCACACGGAAAACGGAGTTCGTGTACAAAAGTTACGGGTCTAGATTGTTAGGGGTATTTTGGTAATTTTTGACTTGGGGTAGATATTTTTAACCCCAAATCATTGTTTCATCTTCATATCATCATCTCACTCTCTCTCTCTGTGAAATACACTCCCAAACACCGAACCCGTGCGAAAACTCACCCAAAACCCACAAATTCCAACTTTTGATTCAAGGCCAAAACTTCCATTTATGTTCCACTAATCGTATTCTACTCCTTCCCACGATCACAACCGTACCAACCATCGAAGGAGAGGACCACGGGGGAAGCTGAACCGAGTATAGGAAGTTTCGGATCTTCCGATCGATTTTTCGGCTAGCACAGGTACGTATTTGTGGTTTTGAGGTCATATTTGAATTCCTGGGTTCGAGTAGATAGATTTAGACATAAAATTTGTGAAAAATGGTTGAGTTTTGAGGAAGTTATGAAAGATTGAAGTTTCGGCCGGAAA
This sequence comes from Oemleria cerasiformis, assembly GCA_037349345.1. Classification (NCBI taxonomy): domain Eukaryota; kingdom Viridiplantae; phylum Streptophyta; class Magnoliopsida; order Rosales; family Rosaceae; genus Oemleria; species Oemleria cerasiformis. The sequence goes on from JAZGTL010000016.1 coordinate 7,926,801, forward strand.
TGGAGGATTCCGGCGGAAACCAGACGGCGGCGCCGGCAGTCGGTCGTCTTCTCCGGCGAGTCGCCGGTGACCGGTCGGGTCGAGGTAACTGGTCGGGTTGAGTGAACCGGTCGGGCCGGTCAGGTCGAGTGAACCGGTGGGGTTGAGTGAACTGGTCGGGCCGAGTTGGATCTGGTCAGGCCGAGTTGGGCCGGGTTGGACCGGTCCAGGCGAATAGGTACTGTAGCAGGCGCGAGACCGGCGCGTGAGGGTGCGTGGCGACGCGTGGGCGCATGTTCCGACCTTCCGTCGGCGCGTGGCGGCACGTGGGGCCGAGTCTGAGGTCACGGTGGCGCGTGACGGCTAGTTTTTGACGTTTTGGACCAATTGGCGCAGGTTTTAAGTCGATCGGACTTCGTTTAGGGGTTGTTTTGGGCGTTTGAAGTTGCTGCGTTTTCTAGACCAGCATAGGTAGACTTCCCGGGGTTTAGGGGGTTTATATTTAAGGTTCTTATTATTAGCTGATAATCTCGATTATTAATTTGGACAGACGATACTGCTCCAGGAACTTCAGGGGAGCGTACAATTCGGGATTGAGCTTGCTTGGACAGGTTTGTGAGTGGACTTTTGGTTTATAAACTATAATGCATGCATCAATGTATCTTTGATTTAAATACTGTTATGTATGGGTGCAATGAATTTCTGGAATTTAGAAATGATGATGGACACATGTTTTCCAATATTTCAGTAAAAGTGTGTTTTGAGAAATGGCCTGGTTTTTGTACTTGATTTTGATATCGTTTTGAAGTGGTAACTATTTGAGCATGTGATTTGGGTTGAGACCCGTAATTATGATATTATTGGTTTTGGTCATAAAATGATATTTCAAAGAATTTGGTTTAGGCCAAGAAACAAAGATTTCAAAATATGGATTTGGTTCACTGATTTTCTGTCCCGATGGTTACTGTTGCTCTGACTAGTGTTGAGGGGTCTTGCTCCGCTGGTTGTTGAGGGTTCGGACTTTGGTGTTGAGGAGTCTTGCTTCGTCGGGTCGCGAAGCTGTCTATGCATAGTACAGAGAATTGTTATACATATTTTAACACATCTCAAGGGATACCCTGGTGTGTTTTGGATATGTCGAGAACAGTGAATTTGAGATATTATGTGTCCAGATTGAATTAAATGATTTTTAACTCCTTTGAAGAGAGTTTTCAAACCAAACCGTGGATCACGAGGTATTTTCATTGTACATATTTTATGTGATTCCAACTAAGTGGTTTTAAAGAGAAATGGAAATTTTGGTGATTTACATATGATGTTTTTATATCATAAACTGTTTTATGTGATGCATGCATGATTTTATAAATGGAGGGGGAAAAATGTAAGATTTCCTCAAAAAAGGATTTATAACTGATTATTTTTGTCCACTCACAACTTTTGTGTTTAAACCCCCTTCAGGCAGTTGAGTTGACGCGGACACTTATCTCGAGGCAGAGGCATTAGTACTTTCGACTGCGCTGTGTAGTTATACCTGAGTAGGATATCTAAATTATACTCTTGATCCTACTTAGACGCTCTGATATTATATTGTATTTGGTTGGTCATTATTTACGGGAATTATTGAGTGCTTGAATCCCTTGTCTGACAAGTGGAAGTATTTATTATTATTATATTTTATAAGGATTGAAGGGTATTTTGGGAACCTTTCCTTAGGTTGTCAGACGGGATCAGGGTTCTTCCCGGGTTTAGAGGGAAAATTCGGGACGGATCCTGACAAATTGGTATGAGAGCACTAGGTTTAAATTCCTGTAGACCGTACACTTAGTGTACAATTATTTTGGTATTGATTAGTTATAGTTCTTTTCAGCGTAATGCCTTCGAGACGCGAGTCCCGTCAACAGTCTGGAAACAGTGGGGACACACATGAACCTGCAGTGGAGCCTGATATGAGGCAAACACTGGAACAATTGGGTCATACTTTGACTTCTGTACTTCAGAGTAGGGCTGCTACTGAAGAGTCGGACATTGAGAAAGCCCAGAGATTAGGGGCTACAATATTTATGGGCGACTCATTCTTTCATTTCTCGGGGTTTTACATTGTTTGCAGATAGAGAATTGTCTCCGATTGGTTGGGACATGGGTATTAGTACTCCTACTGGGAATATGTTAGTGGCGAATCTCGTGATTCGTAGTTGTCCAGTGTTAGTGGAAGGTCATGCATTAGAGGCAGATTTAATCCGCTTAGATATTTTTGATTTTGATGTGATTCTGGGGATGGATTGGTTGACTATGCACCATGCCTCTATTAATTGTTATGACAAGAGAGTGGATTTCTGGAGTCTAGGTTTACCGGAACTTACATTTAGGGGAGATCGTAGGGTACTACCCTGTGGAGTGATATCAGCTTTGACCGCTGAGAGATTGTTGAGGAAAGGTTGTGAGGGTTACTTGGCTCATGTGTTTGATTCTCATAATACTCCGATGAGAGTGGAGGATATTCCAGTGGTGAGTGAGTTCTCTGATGTGTTTCCAGATGATCTTCCGGGATTGCCACCTCACCAGGAGATTGAGTTCACCATAGAGCTTTTACCAGGTACTCAACCTATCTCACAAACACCGTATAGAATGGCACCGGCAGAATTGCGGGAGTTGAAGACTCAATTGCAGGACTCGGTGAATATGGGATTTATTCGCCCAAGTGTTTCACCTTGGGGTGCACCAGTGTTATTTGTGAGGAAAAAAGATGGTGGTATGAGGTTGTGTATCGACTACAGGAAGCTAAACAGGGCTACGGTGCGGAATAAGTATCCTCTGCCAAGGATAGATGATTTGTTTGATCAACTTAAAGGGGCAAGATATTTTTCAAAAATTGACCTTCGATCCGGATACCATCAGTTGAGGATTAGGGAATGGGATGTTTAGAAAACAGCTTTCAGGACTCGTTATGGTCATTATGAGTTCCTGGTGATGCCTTTCGGGTTGACTAATGCCCCAGCATCATTTATGGATTTGATGAACAGGGTGTTCCAAAAGTATTTGGATCGGTTTGTGATTGTGTTCATCGATGACATCTTGGTGTATTCGAGGAGTGCTAAGGCACATGAGAAGCACTTAAGGTTGGTGCTGAATATGCTTAGGAAAAAGCATTTGTTTGCCAAGTTCAGAAAATGCCTGTTTTGGTTTACCGAAGTTGGATTCTTAGGTCATGTGATTTCGGCTGAAGGTATCAGCGTAGATCCCCAAAAGGTTGAGGCAGTGGCAAACTGGGAGCAACCGAGGACAGTGACAGAGGTGAGGAGCTTTCTGGGTTTGGCAGGATATTATCGACGGTTCGTAGAAGGATTTTCTACGATAGCAGGCCCGTTGACTAGGAAAGGAGTCAAATTTGACTAGGATGCCGATTGTGAACAGGGATTTCAGGAGCTGAAGAGGAGGTTGACTTCTGCTCCAGTATTAACCATTCCTGATGATACTGGGGGATTCGAGGTGTATAGTGATGCATCATTGCGAGGTATAGGCTGTGTGCTGATGCAGCATGGGAAACTGATAGCGTATGCTTCCAGACAACTTAAACCCCATGAGATGAATTACCCCACACATGATTTGGAGTTGGCTGCAGTGGTGCATGCACTGAAAATATGGAGACATTATTTAACGGGGAGACGTGTCGGATCTTCACCGACCATCAGAGTTTAAAGTACTGGTTCACCCAGAAGGACCTGAATTTGAGGCAGAGAAGGTGGCTTGAGCTGATAAAGGATTATGATTGTACTATAGAGTACCATCCAGGAAAAGCCAATGTTGTGGCAGATGCCTTGAGCAGGAAATCCATGGGTTCTTTGGCCCATTTGCACACAATCTACCTACCATTGTTGTCATCATACTGTTGAAGTGGCCAATCAAAGTTAACTGCTAAAGATAATAAAACTCTAAGAATATTCAACTTGGCAATTGGAGCAATGATCTCATGATCCACAAGTCTGCGTAAAACCCTATGTCACAAGGCTCGCTTTATAACGATCAATTGATCCATCGGGTTTATGTTTACCAGTATAAACCTATATGTAGCCAACATATCTCTTTAATTCCCTCTATCTCGTAATTTAACCAAATCCCAAGTATTATTCTTTTCTAATGCTTCCATCTTTTTTCTTTTTTTTGGTCGAAGTGTGGAATTCATTAAGGAAAGGCACGCAAGGGAGACTCAAAACATGAAACCCAACTCAAGGCATTACACAGAAAACAAACATAATTAAAAGAAAATATAAGCAAGCCCAAATTAAAAAACAACCAAACACAAGTATCATCCCACAACATAACAAAGCCCAAAGAAACCCTAGCAGCTATAGGGAACTCCACCAGCCACTACCACCAAGCAAACAGCCACCACCACACAACAGGAAACGGTCTGGAACCAACGAGATCGATCTGTAGAGCATGGATTGGAGACACAGAGCCACCAAAGATCAGCATACTCAAGCGATCAGCTAGGTCAAGACTGACTGACAAATTACACAACCCAACCACCGATTTGGGGAAGAGTTGAATATGGAATCCGGCAATGACGGTGCTCAAAGGAGTAGTCGGAGGAGAAGCTAACCAAAATCCAAAGGCGATGGGTTTGGGGGAGATGAACAGTGAGGATAGAGGGTGAGAGGCAGAGGGGTCAAGAGAGATGTGGGTGGATTCGTAAGAAAGAGCACGGGCAAACATAAAGAAACCGAAAGGAAAGCAAAGCAAAAGAGGCCACAAGGACCGATTAACCGGCGAACGACACCGAGATAGATGAGAACCCGTCTCCATCAGTCCACCACGAGCACCAGTCAGCGCCACCAAGCCCAGATCTAACGCCAAGGACGACGGAGAAGGAGGGGGAGACTGGAGACAAAATCTCGGAGCAAGGGAAAATGGGTAATAGGGGAGGGAAGAGGAAGGCAAGGGCATGAGAAAGAGAGGGAGGTGGAGATCGGAGAAGCCTCCACCCTAGATTTGCTAGGTCTGGTTGAGGGTGCTTAGAGAGAGGTCAGAGGAATTATCTGAAAAAGGTAAAATGCACCTTTTTTTGCTTCCATCTTTTAGTTGAACTATTTGCATGATTTAATTGAAATGTTCTCTTTAATTTATAAGCTCAATGCAGGTACTACTGGCAAAGAGCTGCATCAAGCCTTCTTGATTAAATTAATTGGCTTACATTTGCCAGACCTAGTAAGTGTCTTAATTTGTTCAGAACTCATATTTTGTCATATATATATATATATATATATATATATATATATATATATATATATACACAAGTGTTGAAACATGCCAATTATTCAGTTAATTAGCCCTTCTGGTATATAGATAGCAAGAATATATATATATATATATATATATATATATACGTTTAAAAACTTGAGTCTCTGTTTCGTCCTTCTAATGAATTTGAGATAATGTGAACCATATATTCCATTATCAACGAGATAGTCACTGCATCATAAGACGATGACCACCACCACCACCCTATTTAATTGCCTTTATTGCCTTTATTGCCTTTTCCCTTCACTTTCTCTGTTAAAAACCAACCAAATTAATTACATACAAAAGGGGAGGAAGCATTGAAGCATTGAAGCAGTGAAGGGTTGAAGCGTTGAAGCATTGAAGCATTGGAGCATTGAAGGAAGCATGCATGCAAAAGAAAGGAAGTCAGAAATGGATTGATATGTATATTCATTTTCTACATCATTCATCTGCACTATCAGAAGACGTTTTGGTTTGCAAAGGTAGCAAAAGATTGTTTTGAAAAGACATGTTAATGCTCATATCTGTCCTAGTCCTTTTGTTCAATGACCGACCGCCACGTGACTTCGATTTTTTCCAAGAAGACTCTTAGATCGGCCAATTAGATGCCTCTAGGGAATTAATTAATCACGGCTTAGTCATAAGCACAAGACATACATTTTCATGGTAATTAATGAAAAGAAAATTTACTGTGCCATGAGCACACTTATCAGTCATGAATCATAATAGGCCTTAGGGCGTAGCAGCTGGCAAATTTAGTCCAACGTTAAATAGGAAGTGGAAAGACCATTGAGGTAAAAATGAGAGAGAAGGGTTAAAAGTACAAATTGAAAAGATCCAATGGTAATAAATTGATGTTCAAAGATCAGTCTATATATATATTAAAAGAGTACAAGCCTCTGGTTTAAAACATGGAACATCTCTTTCTTTTCTCTTTTCATCAGCAGAGTCTCATCTCTCTCTCTCTCTCTCTCTCTCTCTCTCTCTCTCTCTCTCTCTCACTCACACCTCTGATTGAATGGCTTCTTCATCTAGCCGGATAAATGTTCAAGATTCTGACTTTCCGATGAGCGGTGATCCAAATTGCTTCTTCAAGGTGGTGTCGGGCCGGTCACTCCAAGAAGGGAAACTTGTAAGTCTCATATATACTTGATGATATTTCTTTCTCATCATCTTCACTCTGTTTGTAATTCAATTTCAAGCTTTATATTAACATGAGAATATTATTATATGTTAATTACAGGAAATTCCTCCGCACGCTGTGGAGAAATTTGGACGTTATATCTCGGAGTCCAACACACTATATATTCAAGTTGCCGATGGATCAAAAAGGAGAGTCAAAGTGATGAGGTGTGGAGATAAGATTTGGCTACGAAAGGGGTGGCCGGAATTCGCCCATTCTTACTCCATACAACAAGGATGTTTTTTATTTTTCAGCTATGGAGGTGTTCCTAACCATTTCGGGGTTCGTGTTTTTCAAAGAAATGCTTTGGAGATGGAAATGGATGACTCCACCTCAAGTGATGATGATGATGAATCTGCACAATGCCTCTCCTATTCAAGCAGTGAAGATGGATGCCAGCTTTTGAGTACTGACAATGAAGATGAAGAAACTGACCAGTTTGAGGAGTCGGTCCAAATCTTGGATGTTTCTCATTTAGCATCACGAGGTAATTAACTACTCCCTTAGAATTTATAACTAAGGTTAACAAATAATTTTGATTATAGTTTTTTTTATTTGGTATTGGTGATTTGGTGTAGGCAAGTTCAAAAGGCCTTCTGGTCCAAACACTGAGGAATTACTGCCAAGGTCATTCTTGGAAGCTCAGAGATTCAAATCCAAGAATCCATTTCTCCTTATCAAAATGCAACCAACATACCTATCAAACACCTTGGTAAGCCTTCTCATTTCTCAATTACATATATTTATGTTATAAAATCCCTTTTTGTTTTATTTATGGTTTGTCTTGATTTGTTGTGATGTAATTTGCAGAAACTGTGTGCACCCTTCATCAAGCAACATGTGGGTGCAGATGGCACTGGGTATGTCAACCTCCAGAATTCAGAGGGGAAATATTGGCCTGTAAACTGCAGCCACCGGGTGTACTCGAAGAAAGCTACGGCAAGATTCTTTGGTGGATGGAGAGCGTTTAATTTACAAAATCATCTTCAAGTAGGTGATACTTGTGTCTTTGAGGTCATAGATAGAGTTACCTTCAAGGTTCACATATTCCGACGTTAAGAATTGTGGCATTCATAGTTTGATATTGCAGCAAAAATGTAACGCCTGCATTCATGTTGTTGAATCAATGTTATTGTGTTTCGGATTAATTATTTATCGTTAACATGTTGCATTTTTAGTAATAGTACTATCAATAATTCTGGTAATAACCCAATGACCCCCCAGAAAAAACGAAAAGAATGAGGTCAATCTGATTAATTTTGTCTCAAATGCTGAGTCATATTAAGGCTGATACTATAGGAGGATGAGGTCACAACTGACAAAGCAAGTGGTGTAGCTAGGTATAGGATTATAGCTAGCTACCACATTTTGGAGAAAACGTTTTGGTGTGAAAAAGCCTCTCATGAGTTTTGTGGGTACAATTTTGGCAATTTTGTAGGAACACAACCTTCATAAGGCCACAGCAATATAATGAATCTGACTTCCCAATATAACAGATAATGTTTCAACAAACAAAGATAAATGAATGAGTGATGCATAGTGGTCAAAAGTATGAATTCAGAAACATCCAAATATCCAATTAATGGTGTTTATACCATTCCGACGGACCACCAGGAGGAAGACCAACACCACATAACACAGGTCCTCCCTAGCCGACGTCACCTGCATGCCGACCAGATCATCTCTGGTCGTCCGACCGGCCAGCCGCCAGCCACCATCACCAACCTTCAGGGACCGATCACACCACCCGTGGTCGGCACAGGTGGTTGGCACCCATGGTCGGCATGCTCACCCACGTAGTGACAACGCTGCCCTAATGCCCAAACGAATCACAACCACTCGTTTGATACCCCAGGACACGTGTCAACATCCTGGAGTTAACTTGGGCATCACAATATTAGGGTTTCAACCCACATTCATTACTAGTATAAATACGAGGTACATTCCCCCAGAAAGGTAACAACTATTCATTTACCCTTACGCTGCCTAGTTCATATTCAGTCTCCCTCTTCGCTTACTAACTTAAGCATCGGAGCCCACTAGGCTGACACCCCACCGGTGTCAAGTACTCTTCTTGGTGTCTTGCAGGTCTCCCAGCGTACGAGAAGAATACCTTCCAGCTGTCGTCAAGACCCCATTCTGTTAGGTCCAATTACGGATCAAACATTTGGCGCCGTCTGTGGCAATTCTGAGTAAGTACTCCCACTAGCTTACATATCACTATCCCACCTTCCTACCGACCACAATGTCGGCCGAACAAGGTGATGGAGAGCTAAACAACACACACTCCCCCCCCCCCCCCCCCCCCCCCCCCAGGAGAGCGAAGCAGAAGTATATCAGACTCAACTTCAGAAGCCATGCTCAGAATGATGGAGAAACTTCAACAGGAAGTCACTGAGCTCAGGAAGAGCAACCTGGCCATCGAGAGCAAAAACCAAGTATTTGGAGAGCAATACCAGAGCACTTTCGCTTTGCTTAACGCAACTAGGGAATAACTAAGAGAACAACGAGCAGCAATTGAGAGGGCACTTGCCGGTCGAGCCGAACAAGAGCCACGCCCCACGGAACGACTCAAACCAGAACCCTCCAGAAGAATACTCGTCCGCCAGAACGATGGTGCTGGTCCTTTCGGAATGCAAATCTTCCGGGATGCTGGTGAATTGCGCAACATGAGACCACTCCCCATTGATCCCACCCAACTAATATATCATGCGAATGATCCTTGTATCATAGAGCAGCCTCCCCTTCCTACACTCTCACAGGGCGGTCACACCTTCTCAGGGTCAACCTTGATGAGGGCTACTAAGCAGAAAGGACCGATCTTATAAGTCGAAGAACAAGTCTTAAAGGCAAACTCCCAACATATGGAAGATGTGGCTTACTCAACTGCAGCAAAGTCAGCAGGAAGATCAAAAACGGCCGACCGGTAAAAAGTGAGCACAAGCAATGGAGGCAATCGTCGCATCCCCGAACGATTAGGCCCACAACCCGACCCTCCTAGAACTGATGATGTGGTTCAAGAACTCTTACAACGAGTTCGGGATTTGGAGAATGAGAAGAACAAAACCAAGTCCCCTACGAAGATCAAGACCAACACTGGTCCCTTCACTTCTCACATCCTCCAATATCGCCGTGAATCTGAGGTCAAGCCCTTCAAGATCACACCTTACACATGGAAGGGCAACCCGGTCACACATATGAACAACTACCAGTCTGCCGTGGCTTTTAAAAACCTCTCCAACAAGGTCCAATACTTGATCTTCAGCTCCACTCTCACTGAGGCTGCAGTCAATTGGTTTTACCGCCTACCACCAGGTACGATCGATTCCTTTGATGAACTCCATACTATCTTCTTGAACCAATTCATTATCCATACAGACCGTCTGTTAACCACGGAAGGCCTTTGCTCATTGCGGCAAAGGGAGACTGAAACCCTATATAAATATGCCGCCCGATTCAGTCTTGAATATTCCAAATGCCAGGAGACTGACGACATGGCATCCTTCCGTGCATTTCGCAGCGGCCTTAAGGAGTCCACTTTCAAGTATCAAGCTTTCACCCAGGGATGGGAAGATTGCAACGAGCAGATAAGACAAGCAGTAATCCATGCAACGGCCGAATTTTTCAATGCTCCACTAGTGGAGACTAAGTAGAATACTGCTCCGGTCTACTCTTCCCCTCAACAAGTGCAACCTAGCAAGCCCCGTTTCGACTCTGGCAATCAGAACCAAGGCTATGGGCACAACTCTTACTTAGGTAATAGGAAATGCTCATATGACAACAATTACAAGGGGAAAAGGAGAAGTATTATAATAACAACCATGGCCACAAGACCAACAATCAAGCTCCCCAGGGAGACAACCACAGGGCCCAAGTCCCAAGGTAAGAAACCTACACTATCTTAAATACTTCTTTGGAGAATGTTTTGAGGAATGTTGACAATATGATCGAAAAACCGAAGCCAAGACCGGCAAATCATAGACCACCAGTCCACTCCAACTTATACTACCAAAATCACAAATTTAATGGTCATACCATTGATGAGTGTGTGGCCTTCCGAGACATTGTGGAAGGATTACTCAGAGATGGGAAGATTAACCAATTCTTACAGGATGTGCGACCAGTCGCCAATCACCTTCAGATCAACACCATCAGTGGTGGACCAATGATCTCCTCTGCCTACACCTCCAATAGAGTAAAAAAGAACTTTATCAGGGCCACCCAACCAAACAACCAAATCTTCAACATTGAATCCGGTAGAGCAAAGAAAGTTGGCACAGTTGGTTGGGAGGCCATAACCTTCTCAAAGGAAGAAGAACGCGGCATCGTCTTCCCTCATGATGATCCCCTCATTATTCGAGCTCAAATTGCCAACTTTGATGTCTGATGAATCCTCGTCGACATAAGGAGTTCAGTCAACGTGATCTTCATGGAAGCTTTCAATCAGCTAGGGATTGATGACAAGTAGCTTAACAGAGCAGTAACCTCATTACTAAGTTTCTTAAGAGACTCAATAATGCCTATCGGTATAGTCTCCCTACCAATTTCAATAGGCACCACACCGTGCATGGCAACTGCAATTGTCACATTCCTGGTCGTGGATTTCCCCACGGCCTACAATGTCATCCTCGGCTGGGGACTACTGAATCAGATCAACGCTGTATGCTCTACGCTTCTACTCCTGATGAAATTTCCAACAATCATTGGGACTGGACAGGTCAGAGGAGACAAGCTCTCATCAAGAACTTGCTACCAATATGCTCTTACCAAGGTAAACCCTAGTGCTGGCAAGGAGACCATGTTTGTTACTGAGAAGGCATACGAGGCTGACCCTGTCAATCCGGAGCTCGTGAAACAAATCCAATCTAGTCCTTAAGATGACCCAAAGGATCTATCTACCACTCAAACACCTCAACCAGTTGAGGAGACTGAACCAATCACACTCCATCCCGAACATCCAAACCGACATATCAGAATTGGGACCACATTACAGCAGGAGACCAGGGATACACTCATCCAATTCCTCAGGGAAAACAGCGAAGTCTTCGCTAGGTCTTGTGCTGACATGCATGGCATATCAACAGATGTCATCTGCCACAGACTGACCATTGATCCTTCTTTCAAACCAGTCACACAAAAACAAAGAACATATGACGCCGAGCATCAGCTGGCCATGCAAGAGGAGATCACCAAGCTAAGTAGGATCCACTTCGTACGGAAGGCGATCTACGCCGCTTGGGTAGCCAACGTGGTACTAGTCAAGAAGCCCTCAGAGGCATGGAGGATGTGTATTGATTTTACCGATCTTAATAGGGCATGCCCCAAAGACAATTTCCCTCTTCCCAAGATTGTTCTTCTGGTTGATGCAACAACAGGTCATGAACTCCTCAGTTTCATGGATGCCTACTCTGGATACATTCAAATCCTCATGCATCCGGATGATCAAATCCACACCAGCTTTCGCATAGATCTAGGAGTCTACTGCTACAATGTTATGCCAGCGCCTGGTGAACTTCATGTTCGCTGACCAGATTGGGAAGATCATGGAAGTTTTATGTGGATGATATGCTTGTCAAGAGCAAAACTGCAGCGGACCATGTCCACAATCTTTCAAAAATGTTCAAGGTATTAAAGAAGTATCGAATGAGGCTAAACCAGCAAAATGTGTTTTCAGAGTCAACTCCGAAAATTTTCTTCTCTGAATTCACATATGAACCCACTTAGTACATGCCGAAAGAACAACAAAAGGTACCAAGGCAATCAGCTGCCAAGGTCAGAGGGGAGACCAGCTCAAACCCTATTGACAAATCCAAACCAGTTTGGATCCTTTATGTGGACGGATCGGCATGCCACTCCAGCTCCGGAGCCGGGCTAGTGCTCACCACACCAGATCACGTGAAACTTGAGTACACTCTCCGCTTTTGCTTCAATGCATGAAACAACGAGGCAGAATACGAGGCCCTCCTTATTGGTCTCCACCTTGCTAAGGACTTGGGAGCAAACTAGGTCAAGATCTTCAGCGATTCCCAACTTGTAGTGAGTCAGGTGAACAAAAATTTTGATGCAAAGGATGTCACCATGGCCTTGTACCTCGACAAGGCCAAGACATTGCTCCACCACTTCCAGGCCTATGAGATGACCAAAATTCCAAGATCAGAAAACAGTCATGTTGATGCTCTAGCCAGACTATCCTCGTCTATCAACGATAAGGTTGGTCGTAGCGTCCCAGTAGAGCTACTGGAAGTTCCCAGCACACAAGAGCGAGAAGTCCATATCATCAACACTGATCCAACCTGGATGGATCCAATCATCCGCTACCTTAGGGATGAAGAACTACCTGAGGCCAAAAACGAAGCCAAGCTCATCAAATGCCAGGCTACCCGCTACACCATTGTCCACGGTCATCTGTACAAACGAGGATTCATTCTCCCTCTACTCAAGTGTCTACCACCAAACAGAGGCCAAGCAGTGCTCAAGGAGATCCACAAAGGCATATGTGGCAACCACTCCGGACCAAGATCCCTTGCCCATAAAGCCTTCAAGCAAGGCTAGTACTGGCCATCCATACAAGCAGACTCAATCACACTAACACAACAGTGTGACCGATGCCAACGTTGTGCTCCCATCCCACACTTGCCTGCAGAAAAACTTACACCCATGCTTAGTCTTTGGCCTTTCTCACAATGGGGACTAGAATTGATTGGACCAATGACAAGGGGCAAGGGTGGCATAGTACACACTGTTGTGGCAGTTGACTACTTCACCAAGTGGGCAGAAGCAAAATCACTTGCAACCATCACAGTTGCCCAAATTGAGACTTTCGTCTACCAGAACATCATCTGCCACTTCGGCATACCACATACAATTGTCACAGATAATGGAAAGCAATTTGACTGTGCTCTCTTCCGATCAATCTATGAAACATACGACATCACTCTCTGCTTTGTTTCTATTGCCTATCCACAAGCCAATGGCCAAGTCAAAGCCATCAACAAGATCATCAAATACAACCTCAAGACCCGCTTGGATGATAATAGCAAAGGGGCCTGGTCTGACATCCGACCAGATGTCCTATGGTCCTACCAAACATCATACAGAACATCAACCAACGAAACACCATTCGCCATGGCATTTGGCATTGAGGCTGTAGTACCAGTAGAGATCAGTGAGACCTTATACCGCGTAATCTCCTATTATCCTGATGAAAATAATGAACTTCTCACTCTCAACCTGGATCTACTTGAGTAACACCGTGAACAAGGCAACATATGTAACATGGCCTACCAACAGAGGGTTGCACGGTACTACGATTCTAGAGTCAGATCGTGAAGTTTCAAGGTGGGAGACTGGGTTCTCGGGAAGATCAGTCTAGCAACCAAGGACCGCGCCGACAGAACACTTGGCCCAAAGTGGGAAAGACCATATCAAGTCATCAAGGTCTGTCGACCAGGTACCCGTGAGCTCCAATCTCCAAATGGAAAACCACTACCCCATCCTTGGAATGCATATCACCTAAAATTTTATTACAAGTGAAGCTTGGCCTTCCTTCAAATTTTGTATGGCTCAGGCCGATCAATATTAGTATGCTATCAATGAATAGCCATTATTTTGATCATCAAAATTTACTTTTATTTTATCAAGTTTACCTTGGTCGGACGCGTGTTCAGACACCCACCGATCGATACCCAACTCAATAGCTGAGCTTGAAAATTTCATCAATTTTTATTGTTGTTTGTTCAAGTTAATTTTGGTCGGACGCGTGTTCAAACACCCACCGGTCGGTACCAGTATTGATCGGCATAAAACTTACAAACACTTTAAAAATGGGATCAATCCTAGGTTAATTGTATGGATAAGTCCTACACTAAAAATTTTGATCGGTCCTAAGTTACCCACAACTTTTGACCACGATGAACTTGATTATCAGCGCAATAACTTATTCAGTTCACTCGGCCTCACTGGTCGGCAACATGCAAATTACAAAATATAAACAACTTATCAATCACAATCCGACCAGCAAGCAGTTGGAATAAACACAATTCATTCAAGGCAATCAGTTTGTCTAATCAGCATTCAAGGCAATTGTAATTTGTTTAAACATTTTACAAGGGGCATACCCCAGGGAAATCAAAAATACAAAGCATAAAGATTGGGCAGACGGAAGAGCAAGCAGGGCATAGCAAGCTAGGCAGACAGGCTCAATCGTCGATCTGGATCTCCCTCTCAATCTAGTCGTCCTTATGGGGCGTGTGCATAACTAGGGCCTGATCGACCGGCTCGAGCATTGGGTCATTCAGATTAACCCCGCAGAAGGACCGATCAGGAACCTGCTCGGCCCCCATGCCATCTTCACGGGGCGGCAGCTCCAATGACTAGCGAAGAACGGGAGCTTTCTTTAACCATGGAAACTCTATCGGCAAATCCTAGTTGAAGAAAATGACCTTCTGCATCAGCTCCCCCTCCACCAGACCCAGCTAAATGTCCACGTGGTCTGCCAGCTCAGCCGAACCCTTATACTCGGCCACCACCTGAACACAGGCACCCTCTATGTCGCCCTTGATCTGCACAAGCTCCACCTCCAGATCCAGTGCACTAGCAGTCTGCTCGGCACCAATCTTCTCGGCAGCCTTCACTTGCTCCTGGAATACCATGTTCTCCTTAAGCAGCTCGACATACATTTTTAAAGACCGCTCAGCATTCTGCTATTTCTACTTCAATAGTTCGGCCTTCTCCTTCAGCTTGGCCTTATCTTCCTCCACCCGTTCGGACTTCCTTGCTGCCTTCTAAAGAGTAGAGAAGACCTCCCCAAAGTACTGCCAACCAAAACACACTTAGTTAGTTCAAACAAAAACCTACAAAATGGAAGAAAAAACAAGTACCAAACACTTACGTGAGCGCCCTCGGCCATGGCCTTAGTGAACCAATTAGGTAGGGAGGCCAAGCTCATCTCCTCGATCTCCTTCAGCTCCTTCTGGTTACCTAGGATGAGGCTGTTGATGACTGGCACCATGGTCGGATGCATGCATTCCGACACACTCGGCCACGTGGTCTCAACAACCGACGTCTGGACTATGTCGGGAGTATCACCAGGATTGGTGAAGTGTGCCTTCAGCCCATGGTTAAAGACCGGCTGGTTAAGAGGCTTCAACACCTCCCGAGGAACCAGAGGCAGATGAGGCACCTGGGTCACGACAGACCGGGCCTACTCAATCGCATTAACCTCAGCATGCCTCTTCTTCTGCTTGATGGCCTCGGCACCCCCAACCTCATGCTCTACCAGGAAGGTATTCACCTTCTGACGGGTCTAGTGCAGCCTCCTTCATCGACCGCTTTTACCCCGACATAGCCTCAATGAAGGGCACTTGAGTCGGCACCTGCTTCCTCGCTCCTTTCGGGGAAGGACTGACTCCATATTCTTCTAAATCGTCGTCTTCCTATTGGAGCCCTTACTCCCCCCAGACTGGTCGGCAACTGTAATGACCCAGACCAGAAATTAAATTAATTTGAGTATTGGATGATTTTACCCTTAGTTTTGGACGGGTTCGGGAGTCACTTTTTGATTGGCAGTGCTTTTGGGAATTTTTCTTGGGTCATTGCATATGTCTTGAACTCACGAGTTCGTAGACAGGCGGCATGCAAAAAATGGAGACTCGGTGAGATCGTTACGGGTCTATAAGCTTCAAGGGCAGTTTGGTAATTTTGGAAAAGTTTGAACTATAAATAGGATATTTTTCTCTCTCTTCGGGAGATTGGTCCATGTCAATATCTCTCTCCTACCCAACCCTCTCCATACGAACACTGAACTCCCCCTTCTCATCGGATCGATTTCGACCTGACTTGACCAAAACCAAGGTCGGCAGGGTCTTCCCCGTGACTCCACGAGCATTTTGGGGTCACCGTCGAGGTGGGAGCACCGCCGTAGACGACGGACGAAGGAGGGAGGTGAATCGAAACTTGTCAGCCATTTTTCGGCCAAACCAGGTACGATCTCGGAACTTTGACCTCATAATCGGATTCCTGGTGAAATGTAGATGAATTTACATGTGTGGATCTTAAAAATCGGTCAAGAAATGAAGGAGTTGGAAGCTCTCCTGAAATGGCGATTTCCAGCGAGAAATTCCAATTTTCGGCGAGGCGGATGGCGACGGCGTGGCGGTGAAACCGTCTTCTCTGGCCAGCCTCCTGCGACGGCGACGGCGATCAGGTCGTCTTCTTCGGTGAGTCACCGGTGATCGGTAGGGTCAAGTGGACCGGGTCGGGTCGAGTGGACCGATCAGGTCAAGTGGACCGACTTAGGTCGAGTGGACCGGGTCAGGTCGAGTTAGGCTGAGTAGGAACGGGTCAGCGCGTGGGCACTGTAGTAGGTGCGTGGCAGGCGAGTAAGGGCGTGTGGCCCGGTCTTCTGCCAGCACGTAGCGGTGCGTGGAGCCGAATTCGGGTCATATCGACGCGTGGCTAGGGTTTTGGGACGTTCCAGATCGGATTTTGATGGTTTTGAGGCCATAGGAGTTCGTTTAGAGCCTCGATTAGGCAATCCCAGCGGTAACGGTTGAACATGGAGCAGGTTTTGAGCTCGGGAGGTCAAGGTAGTTGGGTCATTAATGTGTCAAGAGTTTTTTGGGGCTATGGCTTCCTTGATTTGGTATTTTATTCGAACTGTGAACGGACTAAGGTTTCGGGATTTCATGGGTATGCATACTTCTAAATATTGGGTTATACCATGGGATTCCCGATGATTGGCGTGGAGCGTGTTTTTCTCCGCTACATTATTGAAGGTTCTCCAATTGGCGTTAGAGGGTATGTCTCCGCCAGGTCGTCGAGGGGTGGGTTCTCCAATGTTGGCGTTTGAGGGATCTTTCTCCGCCATATCGTTGAGGTCTAAGGTAGCTCTGCAGAAGCAGGGATATCGAGTTATCACTCGGGGGCTCAAGACGAGCCGGGATTTTAAGTTATCACTTTGGGGCTTAGGACGAGCCGGGATATCGAGTTATCACTCGAGGTGCTCTGGAGGAGCTGGGATATCGAGTTCGACTCGAGGCGAGTCAGTGAGACTCAATTTAATCAAGTCTGGTTCCTTCGTCATCGGGGTAAGTGGGATGGTGTGGGCGGTGACCCAGATTGATGAGCCAGTTGTCTTGTGTTATTACAGTAGAGATTTCAGAAGTGTTTGATCAATTGACAATTGATGTCAGAGCGTGTTACCTTTTCGGACCACCACTATTCCGAGGTCTCGGCTATGACCTGTAAGCTATCATGCGTCTGATAGGTAGGTGTGGTCAGTAAGTACAGAGAGGTTCTATCGAAAATCCTGTAAGGTTTATTTATTATGTTTTAGGATAAAGGGTATTCCTGGTATTAAATTTTGAGGAAAAAGAGCTGTCAGACGGGATAAGAGCTTTTTGCGGTTTTCGAGGTGAAATTCAGAAAGGGTCCTTGCAGCAACTCCCATACCCTTCTTAGTCGCCTGCTCGATGAACATCTTCTCAGCCGCTACATGCTTGGATATGGTCTCCACCATCTTCTTCTCGGCAGCTCTTATCTCGTCGGCGTGAACTGTAGAAACAAAAACACAAGTCAAATGCGGTCGGCACAAAATAGAACACATGTTCTACTACCAACCTAAATAAACATCAAACTTACCTGGAAGTTGGATGAGGTCAACCGCGATAAGGGTCTCAGGAAAACAGAGGATGCACCTGCTCTGCTCAAGCTTTGACAACCGATGACTAGCGTCTTCTCATTCCTCCTCTTCGGCAGTCGAGAAACCGCCTTTGAAAGCACCTGCATACCATAAAGACCAATCAGCAAACATGCATAGCCGACTAAAAACATGCTGCAAAAAAGAAGAAGAGGAAAACGGACTCCTAAGTCTTATTCAATGGTCGGCAGTCCTAACCTTCCGACTGAAAGAAGGGAATAATCCTCCTCTGCAGCTTGCTGGTCTCCCTTTCCCAGGGACCGAACACCCAGGAATACCTATGCTTCCAGTTCTTCTGGGAAGATGGTATGTCCGTGATGAAGGCCCCATTCTTCTTCTTCCCTAAACATTCAATTTGGAACCACCCTGCTCCATGCTGATGCCTCATAAACTTATAGAGATAGCACAACTGGCCCCAACTCGGCTCCCCTTTGTTGCATAATTGGAATGCAATGTAGAGGCTGACCAACGTGATCCAGCCATTCACGTTCAGCTGGCCGAACGCGATCCTCGCCCGAGCAAGGATGTCTTGCAACCATGGATAAAGAGGCAGCCGAACACCATGCTTGAACGAGTCAATGTAGCACAGTATGGATCCCTCTGGGGGTTGACTCGGCCTAGCACCTGAAGGAGGAATGACCATCCTAATATTGTCTGGCACATTATATAAATCCCTAAACTTGATGAGGTCGACCTCTCTCAGGGTGGTCGGCACATGATCCACTGCATGTGGCGACGTATTTAACAAGATGGATGTCCTGATCAACTCAACATCCTCCAAAACCTCGGCCTCCTCTTCTTCGGCCTCATCCTCTTCGGCCTCTTCTTCTTCAGCCTCTTCTTGCTCGGCATTATCTTCACCGACCACCCAATCCTCAACCTCCACCTGCTCGGCCCCTCTCTCTACTCCCACCATGTCTTCAACCTCTGACTCTTCAAGGTCGACTATAGGAGGTTTGGACGACGATGCTTCATACACATTCCCGTCGGCATCGCAGGTGGCCACGTCCTTAAAAAGTTCGGACACACTATCAGTGGCCGACGAGGATCCACTGCTAGCCGACGAGGACCCACTTGTGGACGTGGAACCACTCAACCTACTCGACGCATCATCTGCCAAGCAAGACGGTGCTTCACCTCCAAAAGTTTGAGGGGACCTTTCCCCATATCTGTTCGTCGACTCTAACTCTGACATCTACAAACGAATGACAGACTACACTAAGAATCAACCTATCCTATTACAAATGTGAAGAACAACACGAAATGAACAAAATTTACCTTTAGTCGGTCGCAAACCTAATCAGACACAATTTCCTCGAAAGCTCACTTGCTCTTCTGACTTGATCGGAAGCTGACTTCCTTTGCTCACTCGGTTGGAACTCACTTGCCCTTATGAATTTATCGGAAGTTTTTGGTCGGTCACAACGAATGCTCTCCGAAAAGTACGCTCAAATGAGCCACAACCCCTTTATATAGGCACCATTGTAACGATCTAAAACGCCTTCTCGATTCTTACACCTACTAAGCTATCTTTAATTCTCCACTCAACCATCATTAAGAGCTCACACGTGTCAGACCAATAATCCACCAATCCAGCTTACAAGTGTGCACTAATTGATAAGACTTCAGAGGCCACCGATTTGTCGCATCATTCGAGGTTCCTCTCCGAGATTACACTGATCTGCAAGGCTTCAGAGGCGACCGATCTATCGCATCATTCGAGATTCCTCTCTGAGATTGCACTAATCGGTAAGCCTTCAGAGGTGACTGATATGTCGCATCATTCGAGGTTCCTCTCCGAGATTGCACTGATCGGTCAGCTTTTAGAGGCGACCGATCTATCGCATCATTCGAGGTTCCTCTCTGAGATTGCACTGATCAACAAGCCTTCAGAGGCAATCGATTTGTCGCATCATTCGAGGTTCCTCTCCGAGATTGCACTTATCAGCAAGCCTCCAGAGGCGCCCGTTCTGTCGCATCATTCGAGGTTCCTCTTCGAGATTGCACTGATCAGTAAGCCTTCAGAGGCGACCGATCTGTCGCATCATTTGAGGTTCCTCTCTGAGATTGCACTGATCGGTAAGCCTTTAGAGGCCAACGATCTGTCGTATCATTCGAGGTTCCTTTCTGAGACTGCACTGATCGACAAGCCATCAGAGGCGACCGATATGTCGCATCATTCGAGGTTCCTCTCTGAGATTGCACTGATCGGAAATCCTTCAAAGGCGACCGATATGTTGCATCATTCGAGGTTCCTCTCTGAGATTGCATTGATCGACAAGTCTTCAGAGGCGACCGATATGTAGCATCATTCAAGGTTCCTCTCCGAGATTGCACTAATCGGCAAACCTTCAGAGGCGACCCATTTTCCGCATCATTCGAGGCTCATCTCCGAGATTGCACTGATCGGTAAGCCTTTAGAGGCGATCGATATGTCGCATCATTCGAGGTTCCTATCTGAGATTGCACTTATCGGCAAGCCGTCAGAGGCGACAGATTTGTCGCATCATTCGAGGTTCCTCTCTGAGATTGCATTGATTGGCAAGCCACCAGCGGCGACCAATATGTCATACCATTCACGTTTCCCTCAGGGGATTTGCCTGACTAAGGCGCACTTCTTCACCCAAGGACTTGGGGGACTACACGTTATAGCCCTACTGGTCGGTCTACACGGTCTCCACGGAAATAACAAGTCCTCGACCGAGGAAATCCACCTCAGTCAACGATTTAGGGGACTTATGTTTATACCATTCCAATCGACCACCAAGAGGAATACCAACACCATAGAACACACGTCCTCCCTGGCCGACGTCACCTGCTTGCCGAGCAGATCATCTCTGGTCAGCCGACCGGCCAGTCGCCAGTCACCATCACCAACCTTCAGCAACCGATCACACCACCCGTGGTCGGCACCCGTGGTCGGCATGCTCACCCACGCAGTGACAATGCTACCCTAATGCCCAAACGAATCACCATCACTCGTTTGATACCCCAAGACACGTGTCAACGTCCTGTAGGTAACTTGGGTATCACAACATTAGGGTTTCAACCACCACATTCATTACTATTATAAATACGGGATACACTCCCCCAGAAAGGCAATACCTACTCACTGACCCTTACGCTGCCTAGTTCATATTCGGTCTCCATCTTCGCTTACTTACTTAAGCATCGGAGTCCTCTAGGGCGGCACCCCACTGGTGTCAAGTACTCTTTTTGTTGTTCCCCAATTCTCCCGGCGGACGAGAAAATGACCTACCAACAGTAGTCAAGACATAACTGATTCTCTATAACGCATATATATTTTTTTATTATATGCATATCACGTGATTAGAGAAATATGCACAGAAGAATCTCCCTCGGTGATATTCATGTTGCATGACTTTTTGGGTGCATAGCCTACAGCTGTATTCTGACCTCCCAGCGTCGAGTAACACACAAATATTCAAGAAGAGAGATCAGATTGCTTAACCCAAGGAAATGTGAACGGTTGATATCACACCAGAAAGATCCAATGGTGATGAGTTAAAAAAATACAAGCAAAAGCTGTTCCTCTCTTTCTTTTCTCTCTGTCTCAACTCTCTCTCTCTCTCTCTCTAGTCTCAAATGGGTTCTTGTAGCCGAAGAAATGGAAAAGCCCTTGTCTTTCCGGTGGAAACTCCAAGCTTCATGAAGATCATCCATCAAAACAATCTTGAACATGGAAGGCTTGTAAGTTCATCATTTATTCTGCTTCATTTTCCTCATCATTCATCTAATTTTTCTAAGTAGCTCAAACCTTTGCTTTATCTTGCTTCATATTAAGCGTGTATGTCGAAATCGAAATCGAAACCCATGTCTCATAACTCATGTTTCTCACCTTCATTTAGCTTGGAATCTTTGCTTGCTCTGTCTTGTATATATGTTTGATAATTCTTGTCTCATAATCACATTTCATTTGCTTCAAAGTTGTAAAATTTTCTTGGTATTTATCGTGTTCTTTCAGTTCAAGTTGAAACCTTATTACCTTAACTTGAATTTCTTGTACGTCTTGTTTTAGCTTCAAGTTGAGTCCATTAGATTCTCATTTAAAAGAAAGAAACTGTTATTTCTTATTTTCTGCTGCGTACGTACTAGTGTTTGGAAGCACCTAAAAAGTACAGTCTTGCTTGGCATTAAAAGCAATTTTTTTTGTTTGTTCTATAAAGATCACTGCTTTAAGGCTTTTCTAATCAGTTTTGGAAATGTTCCATTACCTGATAATTACTCACTTACTGCTCAAGGTTAATTTTGCTACTTAATTTTAACTTGCTTTGGCTTTCAACTGAGGTAAAATCTGGATATACCATAAATTTGTATGCTTGGACATCTTTATCTGAAGAATTAGTTACATCTCATTACAGGGAATTCCAAAGAGTGCTGTGATGACTTATGGAGATCGTTTGGGAGACACAATGTGTCTCAAGTGTCCCAACGGCCAAGTATGGCCAATAGGATTGAAACGGCATAATGGCAGGGTTTGGTTGCTAAATGGCTGGTCGAAATTCGCAGAGCATTACTCCCTCGCCAATGCCTTTGTATTGCTGTTCAACTCCGAAGGGGTCCAAGAGAGTCAGTCTAATTTTCAAGTACAGATTTTCTCCAGGACTACTGTAGAGATTGATTATTCCAAATCATCAAGGGCTGAAAATCAAAGTGTTGAATCCGATGATGAAGTTCAAGAAATTAAGAGGACTCAATATCGTATGTATACATATGTTTGTGTGTGATTCATTTAGAATTCTTTTTCTTCTCTTTTAGAAAATTGTAATGGTGTTTGAATTTGTGGGAATTGAACAGGAGGTGGAGAAGGCACATCTACAGGAAAAAGACGGTCACGGGCTTGTGGGAGGCCAAACATTGAAGAGATAAAGAAGAGTTTTAAGTCTACAAATCCAATTCTTGCTATTGAAATGCAACCATCGTACATCAAAACTCACTTGGTGAGTGAGCTGATAATTTCTTAAGTAATAGATGCTTACCCTTTTGGGTTTGGCTTATATGTGTAACATATATCTGTGATGTTAATTTGCAGAAACTGAATGCATCCTTCATCATGGGGCATATCTGTTTAAGCGGATTGTGCCATGTGACTCTACAGATTTCAGATGGGAGAACTTGGACTGTAGAATGCTCTGTCAGTGCACATCAACAGCATAATTATGCAAGGTTCAAACATGGCGGTTGGCAAGCATTCGTGACAGATAATCAAGTTGAAGAAGGTGATGTCCTTGTGCTCGAGCTGATAGACCACCGTACATTCAAGGCTCACATAATCAGACTTCAACAACACTATCAAGGCATGCATAACTAAAATAATTGCAATGGTTTTGATTTCAGGGTCTAGTTATGATTCAACTATGTGCTTTAGAGCATTTGATTACTTTTGAACTATTTTACTGTTGAAAATCTGACTAATTTAGCTTAAACTTAATTATTTTAGTGGGGTTTTTATTTGAATTACTGATTTCTTAGTTGATGGTTCATCCAAAAAATCTTCAATGATGAAATGAGATTTTTCTTAAAATGATCCCAATCAATTTGACATATATTTAGTGATGATAAGTGTAGGTGTACGGAATTTCTATCTGAGATTAATCAAGTACCGATAACACAGTGCATGAGTACTGAATCACTGCATCTGCATCATTTCCTTTGAAATTTTGAAGGACATTTTGGTTTTGCAGAGGAAGCAAAAGATTCTTTTTTTATAGACGTACAATGGTCATGGTTATAAAAAGACTAATGCAAAGGGCTAGAACTTCAGGCTAAAGGCAATTCAAGGCCGTCCGAAGGAGTCAAGGACACTAGAGTTGTTTTTGTTGCCCATTTGTTCTTTGGTGCCACATTAGGAACAACAATTTTGAATAAATTGAACAAAAAAAGATGAGCAAATATATTTTTTGTATTGATAAAATCGTAACAGTTTCCTGCAGCTTGTAGCTGGAAGAGCATTGATAATCGAGGAAACGTCCTGCAGCTGTAGTAATTAACGTTACAATTGCGTAGAGTTCTTGGTTTGATTTAATTCAATTACTATTTTTGAACTTCAAAATTGAATCTGTGGAAATTGGAAGGCAAGCCATGACAGAGGAACCCCATATAGATTATTTTATTCAGAAAAACCATAATGTGCTGCTAGCAAGTCTCTATAGGTGTTCTCAAAAAGGTCTAGTTTTCGGAATTCCAAAAATGCTCCTTAATTCATAATGAGTGAAGGTGGATTGATTTGACGAGTCACGTGAGGTCTTTTCATTCAACGTTAGAAATCCAACTATTGTGAGGTCGCTTCATTCTACAAGTTTTACAAGTAAATCATGCACGACTATTGATGTATTAAAGGCCTGCACATACATGAGCTATGACTACATAAAGAGAAACTTCTCTCTCTAGGAACCAATTCATGGACGGCGACTACGGTGTGGTTACGACAGCGGCTGCAACTGCAGCTTCGGTGGTGGCTTCAATGGGGGCTGTGCTGACCTGCGACGGTGGCTGCGCTGGTGGCTGCGACGGCGGCTACGGTGTGGCTGCAACGGTGGTGTTGAAGGCGACCTTAACGGGGCAAGGGTTTGGTTGAGGCAGGTCCACTGTGTGTGGGTGCTTGCAGTGTTCAGGTCTATTGGATCTGTTATGTTGGGTTGCTCGGATCTTGGGTTTTGGTGTTGGTCTAAGCCCTATATTGAACTGGATCTTTGTTAGTTTATGCTGTTTGGACTTTAAACTATTGTTTTGAATCATTTTTTATTTAGATTAAACCATGAGTTTTTATTTACGAATTTATATCTGAGTGTACGTTAGGTTTATTGTTTTCCTGATAAATATCTCTTGTAAACTTGTGTTTTTGTTGAATGATACTATTTACATAAAAAAAAGAGTACATATATGGGCAATTAGTGGTTGTTGTATTCTAGACTCCATTTACATGAATAGATATCCCAACTCCCAAGCACGACTTCAAACAAATATCTAATGGCTTTAAGTCAATAATTTAAAATTCAAATTGGTTCTTATGCTCTCAAAACTAACTAAAATCTTCAAAAAGTGTTGATGGAATTCTCACAGCAGATTATTTAAGATAGAGCTTTCATACAAGTATTTTCAAAATTAATGGTGACCATTTAATACAAGATTTCCCCTATGATGTATGGGATGCAAAGAGTGTAAATATGTAATGGTGTGTGTAAATGCAAAACATACTGACTATGATTATGATGAGCCAGCAGCATGGTTTTGGGAATCAGAGTGTATCTTGGATGCCATGCTATGCCATGCGTGGTTGCTGGTTGCTGGTTGCGTGTGTAATAAAGGAGAAGTTGAAGCTTTGCTTTGTGGGTTGTCAAAGAGAGAGAGAGACGAAGAGCCTCCTTCATTCATCACAATTGCTATTTCCAAAACCAAAAGCAATTATCACAACACAACACAACACAAACAAAGCCTAGATGGAGCTTCATCTACTCCATAAATAAAAGGACAATAAACTACCTCTCCACCTCACCTAAAATGGCTTCTCTTCCTCCATTTTCTGCAACTACTCAGTTTCTCAAGTTCATCCCAGATGGCAGTTCTACATACAAAAAACTTGTAACTGTGACTTTTTTTCTTTAATTAATTATACTGCTTCAAATATCTCTTAATCTTTATGCTTTGAACTAAACATTTTTGTTTATCCTTTTTTATTTTTTGTGGCAGGGGATTCCAAAGAAATTTTTTAAAAAATATGGAGAAGATCTGTTGAGTCCGATACATGTTAGGCTTCCAAGTGGTGCAGAATGGGAATTCAAATTGACAAAATCAAGTGATGGAGAAGTTTGGGTAGACAAAGGATGGACTGACTTCTCTGAGTTTTACTTTCTTGGTTATGGTAATTGTCTGCTCTTCCGATATGAAGGCAATTCCAGATTCCTTGTTTACATATTTGATCGAAGTGCCACAGAGATAGAATATCCAATAGCATTTCCTGAAATGGAAGAAAATAATGAAGAAGATGATGATGAATCTGTTGAAATATTGGAGGATTTCCCACCCTGCCTAAAAACAAACCAGAAATCTCACTTGTCATATCGAGCTCAAAAGAAACATAGAAGAAATAGTTCAAGCAATAAAGGAGAGAGCAGCACTTCAAGGATGCATCCATTGACCGAAAATGAAAAAGCTATAGCTCTTCAAAGAGCTCATGATTTCAAATCTGCAAAGCCTCACTTTAAAATTGCCATTCAGCGCTCTTACTTAATGCAATTGGTAAGCTTTCTACACATAATAACCCTTGTTCTGATCGACACTCATATTTGTTACATATTTCTTATTGTCTTTTATGTTTTTTTTTCCTATAAAGAGATTTCCATGCAAGTTTGCAAAGGAGCATATTAAGGAGCATGGTGGTAATGTCATCCTTAAGGTTGCAAATAGAGGATTAACTTATTGGTCTGTTGAATTCAAATATAAGAAACCGAAAGCGCGATTCCCCGCTGGTTGGTCGGAGTTTGTAAGGGATAATGAATTGAAAGTTGGCGATGTTTGTGTCTTTGTTTTGATGAATGACATTAAGCTTTCATTTCAAGTCTTCTTTTACCGCAATTCAGAAGATGCAAATTGCCCCTTGTTTGCAGGTCAGTTGTTATTTGTCAATATTTGTCATTGTGCTAGCTATGAATGTATATATACATAACTCACACATTTATGATTTGTTGTTTTCCTTATTATTGAAGCAAAAGAAGAGAGAAATTGGGAAATTGGCAGGTCTAGCTATCATGATCCTTGTGCACCAAGAGGCCAGAAACCATTGCCCATTTTGGAAAGATCAAGATCATATAGCAGCGACACCGACACATCTCTGGAAGAAACTGATAGTGAAGATGACGATTGTGTTGAAATCTTGGATGATTTTCAACCTCAAGTGAAGAAAACAAGGGAGAAATATCCATTGCCATGTCAACAGCCAAGCAAGAAAAGAAAAACAAGTTTGAGCCAGCCTTGTGAAGTGTTTGAAGAATCATTGAAAAACAATGACTCACATTGCTCCAAATCAGAAACAAAATGTATGGATTTTACTTCTACATTTCCTTGTCCTAATTTTGTGCCATGACCTTATGTTCTAGCTCATGATAAAATATCTATTTATAAACTTTGACTGGGGAAGCCCCTGCCCTGGAATCTGAAAACCCTTCATTTAGGGTTGTCATGCAACCCTCCTACATCCAAAAAGGTCCTTTGGTAAGCTTTCTATAACCAATTAATAGTATTAATCGAACTTATAAATCCATATTCTGTCTTTGAAACTCTTGTCATTGTCTTAATTACCTTGTTTTTCTTAGACTCTGCCGGCAGGGTTTACCAAGAGACATCTTGTTGAGAAGCCTGTTCGCAACGTCATCCTTAAGGTATTGGATGGAAGAAGTTGGCCAGTTAAGTTCACATATGTAAAACCCAAAAGTCGTTTTCTGAGAGGTTGGACAGCATTTTCAAGGGACAATAGTTTGAAAGTGGGTGATGTCTGTGTCTTCGCCTTGATTAAGGACGATGACACTCAACATTCATTTGAAGTTTCCTTTATCCGCACTACAGATGCTGCAGATTGCTCCTTGTCTCCAGGTAACAATCAGCTGCATGTTAATTTTTAGTTTTTTTCTCCATTATGAATGCACATAAGTTAAACAATTAAGTGGAAACCTTGTGTTTCTTATAACATCATCTTATATGTATTATAACCTTTAATAGGTTTGGCTACAACGATGCATCCATTGATGAAAACTGAGAAAGCTCTGGCTCTTCACACAGCCAATGCTTTCAAATCTGAAGACCCTTACTTTTCAGTTTCCATTCAGCCTGCTTATAAATATATATCTTACCTGGTAATTAAGCTAATACCTTGTATTAAGCTAGTTTCAAAAAGTTATTTTGTTTACTGATTTCCTTGTATGCTTAGCATTTGCCATCGGAGTTTGCAAAGGAGCATCTTATGCAGCAGCGTGACAGTAACGTAATCCTTAAGATTTCAGATGGAAGAAGTTGGCATGTTGAATTCAAATATGAAAACTCGGCTGCCCATTTCCAGCATGGATGGTCAGCATTTGTGAGGGATAATAACTTGGAAGTTGGTGATCTGTGTGTTTTTGTATTGATTAACTGCAATCAACTTATATTTCAAGTTAGATTTTACCGCGCCACAGAAGCTGAAGATTGTCGTTTGTCACCAGGTAATTATATGTTCATTAATTTGTGAATATATCATATGCTCCATTCTAACAATTGAATTGTGTTCTTTTCTTTGTAAATTTCGGGGAATTAATTTCCAGGCCATGGCAGAGGAGCAATTGGTCAAGTTGAAAAAAAAAGAAACCCCATAATTAAAGTTGAATCTGGTTGCACAATGAATTGTGAAATTGGTAATTCCACACGGATGAGAAATTCCCATGATCAATTAAGGTTAAGAAATTCAGATTATAATTTGTGGGTTTTGATGTAGTCAGGCACAAAATGTTGAAGACTGATGAGAAGGTTACTCAATATATATATATTGATACAACTTTATATATATTTAGCATGTACCAACTGAGTTTGCCAAGAGTTTCATCAAGCAAAAGAGACAAATCGTGACTCTTCGGGTCAGAGATAGATCGTGGCATGTGAGTCTGATTGGTTATAGTAAAGAATCAGCAGCTAAACTTTCTGATGGATGGCTTTCATTTGCCAAGGATAATTGTTTGAGACAAGGAAGTTTTTGTGTGTTTGAGCTCATCAAGATGAGTAACATGGTACTGAAAGTTAACATTTTCAGACGTTGATTCGGCAAAATGGATGTGGATTAAGGAGAGATTAAGCAGAGCTCAGTGATTACATTTTGCTATGGACATGGAAGAGGCTCTCTAGATACTAGTTGGAGTCAGAGTCAGCGCGCTTTCTATTTTTCATGTTGTTCATTGTTATGGTTTCATTATGAATATTGTATTTACGAATGAAATCTACGTTGTTTGTGTTGCAATATTTTAACAATGACTTTCCTTGTGGTTGCTTTTGAATCACAAAATTTTAAGCTTATTTGAAGGCTTAATTCAATAGTTTAATTCCAACAGACAAAATCTCTATGTATTTTTTTTAACAATTTGGTATAATTTGAATTTTCTTAAAACAAGAATTGAAACTCGCTTTAAATCACAGGTGGAATCAGTTGATCATGTCCTTTGGGATTGTTCTTTCGCAGCTAGTGGGTGGCTGCAAATCTGCAATGGTTTCTTATCTTTCTAGGAAGAGTTTAGAGTTATTTTTAGAGCAAATTACATTTTAGTACCTTGTGGTTTATACCAAATTTCAGAGTTGTATTTAACATTTCAACTTTTACATTTAAGTACCCTGAACTTTTTAAAACATTACAACTTGGTTCCACTATTAATTATTTCGTTAAATAACAGTAGAGCCAAGTTGTAATGTTTTAAAGAGTTCAGGGTACTTAAATGCAAAATTTGAAACATTAGGTATAACTTTGAAATTTGATATAAATCACAGGGTACTTAAATGTAAAATTTAAAACGTTAGGTACAACTCTGAAATTTGGTATAAATCACAGGGTACTTAAATGTAAAATTTGAAACGTTAAGTACAACTCTGAAATTAAATATAAACCACAGGATACTAAAGTGTAATTTACTATTATTTTTATGGTTTCTTATCTTGCTGCCATTAATCAAGTGGGTTCTTATACCAAATTTCAGAGTTGTACTTAACATTTCAACTTTTACATTTAAGTACCCTGATATTTTTAAAACATTACAACTTGATTCCACTATTAATTATTTCGTTAAATAACAATGGAGCCAAGTTGTAATGTTTTAAAGAGTTCAGGGTACTTAAATGCAAAATTTGAAACGTTAGGTATAACTTTGAAATTTGATATAAATCACAGGGTACTTAAATGTAAAATTTAAAACGTTAGGTACAACTCTGAAATTTGGTATAAATCACAGGGTACTTAAATGTAAAATTTGAAACGTTAAGTACAACTCTGAAATTAAATATAAACCACAGGATACTAAAGTGTAATTTACTATTATTTTTATGGTTTCTTATCTTGCTGCCATTAATCAAGTGGGTTCTTATACCAAATTTCAGAGTTGTACTTAACATTTCAACTTTTACATTTAAGTACCCTGAACTTTTTAAAACATTACAACTTGATTCCACTATTAATTATTTCGTTAAATAACAATGGAGCCAAGTTGTAATGTTTTAAAGAGTTCAGGGTACTTAAATGCAAAATTTGAAACGGTAGGTATAACTTTGAAATTTGATATAAATCACAAGGTACTTAAATGTAAAATTTAAAACGTTAGGTACAACTCTGAAATTTGGTATAAATCACAGGGTACTTAAATGTAAAATTTGAAACGTTAAGTACAACTCTAAAATTAAATATAAACTATAGGATACTAAAGTGTAATTTACTATTATTTTT
Organism: Oemleria cerasiformis; assembly: GCA_037349345.1. Taxonomy (NCBI): domain Eukaryota; kingdom Viridiplantae; phylum Streptophyta; class Magnoliopsida; order Rosales; family Rosaceae; genus Oemleria; species Oemleria cerasiformis. The sequence continues at coordinate 7,957,407 of JAZGTL010000016.1, forward strand.
ATGGTTTCTTATTTTGCTGCCATTAATCAAGTGGGTCCTGAACCTGTTACTCCTTGTTAGCTCCAACTTTTGGCGATGCTAAGTCATCTTTTCATGAGGTCCATGAATTGTCTATTTGCCATGTTAGGCGTTCTGCCAACGGTGTTGCTCACCGCTTGGCACGCTTTGGGCTTGGTCTTCATTGTGAAAGCTTATATATGGTTTGATGAGCCTCCAATCGTAATTTCAAGTCTTTTCAATAGAGTATGGGTCTTAAATTTTTTTGGTGGGTTGTACGTTTTTTTTTTTGTTTAGGTTGAAATTCCTAGTAAGATTTTAATTAAGCCACCTATAAGAACCCCTATTCTCCGTTGTACGGTATTTTCACTTGCAATGAAATAACCTTTCATTTATTCATAATAACCTTTCGAATTCTAATTTTGTGATCTAATGGGTTGGCATGGCCTGCCATTAGCAAGGGCTAAAGGGGCGCAAGTCCGGGCCCAAAACAATATAAGGCCAAGATTAGGCCTAAAATTATTAATATGTCATATATTTAAAAAAATAAATAAAAATTAAAGCAAACCTACCGCATGTGGAGAAACCAAAGACTTTTAACATTAATTACAGGCTATAATGGTTTCATCAATCAGAATTCCACCGAAAAAAGAAAAAAAAACGCGAGTTGCGAAGAATGGTTTCACCGAAAAAAAAAGAGGCAAGAATCAAGAATACATTAATTTAGCAACGATCAAATTCCAAATGAATCTCTAAGTTTTGATTTTCATCTTTCACGATGAAAATTAAAGGAGTTCCAAGAATTCCAATGATTAGCTTTGGAACAATGGTTAGAAATTTATTTAATTTTTGTAATTTATGATTCTATAAATTAATATATTTATTCTAATATTCCTGCAATCTCACTCCCAATCTCAGTCACAAAGTCAGAAATCTAGTCTCAAAATTCTTGAATTAACGATTAATTTGGAATTTTGGACTGAAACACTGAAGCAAGATTAAAAGCTGAGCTGAGTTCTCTCCTCAAATCCAGAAATCCATTTGCATGATGATTTGAAGTAATTCTAAATTTCTATTATACTTTAAATTTTTCCTTATTTTATCAAAATATTTTTTGTATTGTTCTGTATCGCACTCATTTTAATTTCTCATTCATTGAAAGCATTTTGTAACCAGAAGAATTGAGGCCTCATCCGCGTAAATCGGATGTTTCATTTTTTTTTTACCTAAAACCGGATATTACTTGCATGTTTCTTTTTTCATTTGTCATGTGACTTGGATGTCTTTTATTTTCATTTCTTCTAGCATAAAATTTTCATTTTCCAACAACAATTTATAAATGAACACTAGGCTATATCATTTCATACATTTATCATTTATATATAGGGAATATATCTATGAACAAATTATATATGAACATTATGCTATATATACATATATATATAGCCTTAAACCTCAATGGTTTTTATTGCTAGGAAAACATGAATTTGAAGTCTCTCTTAATAAGTAAACATAGATTTAAAGATAGTTTAACACATTTAAAATAAGATATTGGATGAAATTGAAAATATATATGAAACATAAATCATAGTTTGAATACAATTTGCAAAAGCTTTGATATATTCGTCTTCTAATTTACATTCCACTATAAAAAATAACAGTCCAAAAATAAGTTTGTTATCCATATAAATGTGTACACACTTTAAATGACTGTTTATATAATAAGCAAGGCCGGTCAAAAAGCGAGATATAAATTTAACAACTCGCTAGAAATTGTAAAAAAAATGTATATTTATAATTTTTTTTGTTTACATCTCCATTATAGGCCAACATGCATTAAATCAAGAGATGATGTAATGACAAATAGTAGATTATTTAATATATATATATATATATATATATATATATATATATATGTATGCATTTAATGCATCGGCTATATATCTAACGGTTCAAATCTAAATTCATTTGAAATCAAAAATTGAGATCAAACCTCAGAATGAAAATGTAAGTTTTATATCTCAATATTTTGTAATTTCCAACTAGATTAAAATAGTTTTAGATTTTGGAATATTCTAATAAGATGTTACTGAAGTTATAAAAAAATATATTTACATGCATCTTTAAATTTACATTTTTGCATTGGAGATGCTCTAAATAAATTGAACTTCAAATTTTATTCAATCCAATTCAATTCTAGTCACCAGGCTGTCAAAACAGGGACTTTTTAGAATTTAAGGGCGTGTGTACTTAGGGGTAATGAGAATCAAATAAATGGTAATGATTCTCATTACAGAGTACTCATGCGTTTATTTGCACAATTAGATTTTTTTTAACAGGTGGGCCATGCTTGAAATCATTAATGTCATTACCCCAAAATGGGTAATGGGTTAACTAGGGGGATGTGTTAATGATTCCCATTACCTATTTTAATTTTTTGATGTACCAAAATTACCCTACAACTTGTACAGTAATTACAGCTTTTAGTCACAATAAATTTACGCGTACTCTAATTTTCTTCTGCATACTTCGATACTCCAACAACTTAACCCTTCAACTCTCCAGACGTTCTTTTTGCTCCAGACGCTTTCTTTGCTCCAAAGTAGGTAATTACGTTATTTTTGTTTTTATTCTTCTATTTTCCTTCACACCTCACCATGGTTGAGGTTAATTTATTTTTGTATTTAAAATATTGGCGGTGTATTCTTTTGTGGTTGCTGGGGTTGGTGTGTGTTCAGAGAATGATCAGATAAGAGAAGGAGATGATGAAAAGGCTGAGAAAAAGAAAGGGCATTTTGGTAATCAATTAATTTTTATTCCAATTCATAACGGTTAGTAAACAATAACAATAAAAATCAATCACATTACTGTTTTAATTCTATATAGTTAGTAAATAACTCAATGGGAATGATTATTCCCTTCTCCGATTACCCACTTCTCTGATTGCCTACTTTTTCTATTACCCATTATTCTCATTTCTGATAAGTAAAAGTGCTCTAAGAGAAGTTACGAAACAGTAAGTATTTAAGAGAGATTACTAAACTGTCTAAACTGATAATTTACCCATAAAAAAAAACCAATAATCTAGCTGTCTAAACCCTATTGGTTATTCAGACCAAAAAAAAAAAACCCTATTGGTTATAAGAGTATTGGTTATAAGAGAGGGGAGGGAGGGGCTATTCAGTCAAGCTTCGACCAAGAACTCTCTATACTCTCATTCAACCCCCAAATTAGTTCCCATCAGCAATCCGACCTAGCCCTAACTCTCTATACCCTCAAAACCCCCACTTGATCAAGTAGGCAACTCTCTTCGTTTTCTCAAATATCGCGTTTTATTTTTTATTTTACATGCTCTTATTTTTCTGCATGGTTGATTTGGCATATCATATCTGTGATTATGTATAAGTTGTCAACTTTTTTTATGATTATTTGAATTGATGACTGAGGCAAAACTATTCAATTTGAGACAATTTATCTGATTCTATTTTCGAACTTTGTGATTACTTGAATTGATGGCCACCATTAAATATTGTGAATTTTTGGCAGAGGGCTTCTCTCACTAGCATCTAGTGAATTTTCATCTTCAAGCTTTTGAATTTGTTCAACTTCTTCAACCATGGCTTCTCTTGATCATGACCGGCCAACATTTTCTGCTACAAATCCTCATTTTTTCAAGATCATTCTCAATCAAACTTCTAGAAACACCAAACTCGTAAGTACCTCTCCAATTCTTGCCCACACAAAGATATGGAATTTCGATTGCTAAATGTTCTGTTTTGCAGAAAATACCAATAAATTTTGTGATGAAATATGGAGAACATATGTCAAGTCCAGTCGTTGTTAAGCTTCCAAGTGGTTCAGAATGGAAAATAGAACTCAAAAGACGCAATGGCGAGCTTTGGTTTGAAAAGGGTTGGCCGGAGTTCTCTGAGTTTTACTCTATAGACTATGGTCACTGGTTAGCTTTTGGTTATGAAGGGAATTCAAACTTCCACGCTTTCATATTCGATAGAAGTTGCACAGAGATTGATTATCCCATGACAATGCCTGACAAACCGAAAACTGATTATGAAGATGATGATGACGATGATTCCGTTGAAATCTTGGATGATTTTCCACCCAGCACAACAAAAAAAAGGAAGAAATCTCCACTAACATGTCCTCTGCCACGCAAGAAAATGAGAACGTATTCGAGGCAGCCTTGCGAAATGATGTTTGAGAAATCAGTAAAAAAAAGTACTATTGACTCGTATTGCTCCAAATCAACACTAAAAAATAAGGAATTTATATCTACATTTTGTTTTCTAATTCTTACCTCAATTATTGTGTATTGTGACACTATGTTCTGTCTTTTGACATACATCCCATAATTATAATGTTGAACAGATGAAGAAGATTTGGTTGAGACGTTGGACAGTTTGTCCTCCTGCCCAAGAAAAGGGGACAAATCTTTATTAACTATAGCTCTTCAGAGAGCTATTGCTTTCAAATCTGTAAACCCTTTTTTTAGGGTCGTCATGCATCCCTCATACATCGAAAAAGGTCGTGCGGTAAGCTTTCTATAAACAAATTACAATCGCTTTGATATTCTAATTTCCATGGGCAAATGTTCTCTCCAAGAATCGTCTCATTGTCTGCTTTCTCACTTATTTAATCTAGGGTCTGCCTTTGGGGTTTGTCAAGAGACATCTTATTAAGAAGCCTTCTGGTAATGCCATATTTAAAGTTTTGGAGGGAGGAAGTAGTTGGTGTGTTAAATTGAAGCTTGCAAGCACACAGGCCCAATTCCAGGGTGGTTGGTTGGAATTTGTAAGGGATAATCATTTGGAAGTAGGTGATGTCTGTGTCTTTATCTTGACCAAGAACACTGAAATTTCGTTTGATGTTGTCTTTTTTCGCACCAATGAAGATGAAAAGTCCCCCTTGCCTCCAGGTAAGTAATCAGTTCATTTTCTTAGTTTGTGCTTCGTTATATGAATATGGGAGAAACTTATATAGTGTTACAGTTAAAGCTCTCTTGATCATTATTATGAAACTTGCAAGTCCATGAGAATGGGAAACTCCCGAATCAAGGTTATCTTTTGTTGGTTTTAATATAGGCCAGTCCAAAATTTTGAAGACTGGTAATTCATCTTTGAGGGCTCTTGAAGCTGCCAACAAGTTCATCCCAAAGAATCCATTCTTCAGATCCGCTATTGGGCCAAAATGCGCTAATGTGGTAGGGTCTTTGCACATTTTTATGAACCTTTGCTTTGCTTCATATTCTCACTGGGTTTGCATAAGTGTCCCATTACTACATGAAGTGACATACTGCTATCCATCTTGTGCAGTATGTTCCAAGTAGGTTTTCTAGGACTTACATTGGAAAGAAGCCAATCGTGACTCTTCAAGTCGGAGAGAGGTCGTGGTCTGTCAATCATTGGAACGGATCATCAACTAAATTAACTGGTGGCTGGCCTGCATTTGCAAGGGAACATTGTTTGAGAAAAGGAGATGTTTGTACATTTGAGCTCATTGAGGTAAATGACGCTGTATTCAAAGTTCACATTTTTAGACGTTGATTAGGCAAAGTAGTGTCGTTTAAAGACTTTCACATTTTGCTCAAAATTTAAAACGTGAATTTCTGTATTGGATTTAAGGTTGGTTATATTAGAAGTTGAAAAGTTTAGCCCTGTTGACAAGAATTAGCCGTGTTACTCATATTCCTTCAACCCCTAGATTATTATATATGATGTATTTATTTGGGTGCCAGCCATGTCTTTCCTACTCCTTTACATAATTCAAGAAATTTCAAAATCTTCTATACAATCAGCTTGTTGTGGTTGGTTTGGCTCAAACCGCAAAGTTAATTGGATTCCTATTCCTTGGTTTCCGAATGTATATATGGATTTGGTTTCTGGTTTCTAAACCGTTTGTAAAATTTTTACAATGAACCATTCATTGCCCTTACTTGATACATAGACCGATCTTTAATTGGATTAGTATTCCTTTTCCTATTCTACTCGGTTTCCTATTTCCAATAGGTTTGACCCAAGGTCCTACATATATATATATATAGCCTATAGATAACATATATTTAGGTGTGTAAAATCTACAACAGAAACAAGAGGACAAACGCTAAGATACTAGGAGGATGGACAGAAATTGGGGTTCTAAGCCCGGAAGCGAAGGTGCCGCCTCCGGCCAAAATGAAGCCATTGATCGACATGAGCGTCTTCGTAAGCTCGCCCATGAGATCATTAATTGACATCGCTAAAGATCCCCTACTTTATGCGCAACCATCTCGGAAGCAATGAGTGTAAGCTTTGCTTGACGCTCCACAACAACGAGGGCAACTACTAGGCGCACACACAAGGAAAAACACATCAAACTAATTTGGCAAAGCGAGCTGCTCATGAGGCCGAGGCTGTTCCAGCTCAACCCCGGTCTCACAAGAGCAGCAAAGTTGCCTCGCGAAAGATGGTTAAAATAGGTAGGCCCTAAGAGCAGCAAAGCTGCCTCGCGAAAGACGGTTAAAATAGGTAGGCCCTGCGAAAGACGGTTAAAATAGGTCGGCCCGGATATCGAGTGACAAAGCATTTTGATAGAGGGAAACAACAGAAGTCTCTTCTCATCCAGATTGAATATCCTGAGATTGAAGAAAATGCAAAGCCAAGACATTGTTTTATGTCATCTTATGAGCAAAGGATCCAACCCTTCGACAAACAATACCAGTTTCTTCTGTTTGCAGCGGAGCCATATGAGACAATTTGTTTCAAGGTTCCTAGAACAGAGATTGACATATGCACTCCTAAATTTTACTCACATTGGAATCCAGACTCGAAAATGTTCACATTCCAGCTATATTTCAAAACTAAGACCCGTGACTCGAATAAAAAATCACAATCGAGTGACCTAGGACCTCCTCCTACACAAGAACAGCCGTGCGTGCTGGCAGCCAGATGGGAAGGCCTCCGCCGATGCCACCTCCACCAAAGGAGGGCCAGGGTTTTCCTCCACCTCCGCTGCCTCCTAACATGGACTAACTGAACCCAAATAGCCTCCAGCATCTCATTAAACATATGTATAGAAAATCACCCTTTTTCCAAGTTTATTTCGGAATTTGTATGTTCCTTTTTAGGTAGAGTGAATTCAGCAATTTCTTATATGTTGTTTCAACTTTGTGGTCAGGAGTGCGCTAAAACGCGTGTGTGAGTCTTCTCGGTCTCCAAAAGGGTAGACTGTCGTGGTTCGCCACTAGCTAATCCCGTTTTTAAAAGGCAAAAAAACTTCGTATTTTTCTTGGAGAATTCCCGTTCTTGCATTTGTTGTTCAAGCTGGTGGTTCCAAGCTTTATGTACTTGTATTTGTCGGTAATTCCAATCAACGTTTTTAAGAAAACAAAGAATATCATCAAAAACTTGTAAATAAATTCAAGAAATTTCAATTATACTATGCCTCTGAAATAAATTTACTTGCTTGTTTGCATCTGCTCATATAAGGGTATTGGAGATTGGTATTCATGGTGATTTGACGTGGCACGCAAGTAACTAGTGAACCTTAATTTCATGAACATAATTCCTAGGCCATGGTGAAATTTAATCAACCAAATAAACTTTTTTTTTTGTTTGAACCAAATAAAGCTTATAATTTCCTTTCAAAAAGTCCCTGCTTGAATTATGTACCATATTATCCATTTAAAAAACCAAGTATTTATGCCTATGCCATTATACAATTGCACACGTCAATTGCAGTTCCGTTTGGCACCAGTCATCAGACAGTTGCAGTTCTTTCGGCCGTCGGAATCTAGTCATTGGAATTCGGAATCCAGCCTTTAGAATTCGGTCGTCCATCGCCGGACAATTGCAATTCCTCCAGTAGCTCGTCGCCAAACAATTGCAGTTCCTCTAGTCGCTAGTCACTAGACAATTGCAGCTTCTCCAGTTGGTGGACAATTGTAGCTTCGTTGGTCGCCGAACAGTTGCACCTCCTCTAGTCCCAAAACAATTGTAGCTCCGCCGGTCCCAAGACAGTGACCGTTGTAGCTCTGCCATAGTTGGAGTGGAAGGAGAGGGAGAAACACAATATTAGTCTTTCCTGATTTAGTTAAGGGACCTAACGCAAACCAGATTTAGTTAAGGGACCTAACACAAACCAGATTTAGTTAAGGGACCTAACACAAACCAAATGTGAAAATTAAGGACTTCTTTAGGGCGTGATTACAATTAAGCAATAAGTAAATCACAATGACACACGTAACACAAGAGATTTATAATGGTTAGCCAATTAATTGAGCTACATCCACTTTGTTGTATATTTGTATTGCATTTAGTTACATTTACATAGAGATTGGCCTTGGGCCTTATACAATAGAGTGGCATGAGAGCCTAGATAAGGTAATGTGGAGTTGGCCAACCCTATAGTGAATTGGGCAGAGTCTCTTTTAAGTTAGGGGCCTTTTCTCTACAGTGGAGAAGCGGCCTCTATTTATAGAGGCCTCTTTGGGACAGTTCTCCAAGAATTGGGGACCAAGTTATGTATAAAGGCTAGGGATAGGGCATTATTTCCCATGAAGGTGACATAAGCCCTACCTTTTTTAGGACTCCACACCTTTGTTGAATATTTGGCGCAGATTTGGAGTATGTAGGTGATGTGACCACTTGTCACATCCCTACTTACTCACATGTGACTTTTGGTGGATTGCACCTGTGTTCAGGGTCGAGAATGGCCGACCTCGTCCACTGCTCATGTCCTGAGTAGGGCTTTAGGAATTGGGTCAACACTCAACGTGGGGGTCCGATTCCAAGCCTCCCTGTCGTGCCGAGATGAGGGTGTGCCTTGAGATGACCTAGACCTCTTTTGGTGGGCCAAAGGTGTTGTGGCATCACCTAGGCCCTTGGTCAACAAGTCCTTCCTTAACTGTGTGTCCATGTGGAGGCATCCAATAGGCATGTTAAAGAGTTTTCTCGGTACGTAGTGTTAAACCTTGTGGCGATCAATTATTAGTTAAATGGGATAAGATAGATATTAGATTTAACCGACTTAATAATAAATAGTCTTATAATAAATATTAAAAAAAATAAGGACTTTTTATTAATTTAAATAATTTTTTTTTTTAAAATGACCGATATATGACTAGAGGGGATCCACTAGCCGCAATGAGATGGATGGGATGAGCTACTGTCAAATTGAGTGTATATCCTCTATCAATTAGTGGGGTGTATTCTAATTAGAACTGTGAAGGATTTAAAGACAATTATAAATTTCTGTGTATTCAATTAGAATTTTATATAACTTATCAAATGTCCATATAAATATAGATGTATTCAAAATCTTGTAAATTTTAAACAATTTCATTAAAGAAAGGATTTAAGTGATTTTTGGTAGGCCTAGTAAGTGAAAAATATAAATATCAATTGCCATAGCAATTCCATCCCTCCCCCTAACATTTGTGTGAATTCTCTCACAGCAAAATATAAATAAATAAAATAAATATCATTCATCTTCATCCAAATTTATATATACGACCAAATAATTTTGGAATCTTCCATTGATGCACCTTCAAAAAGACATCTATCATGAAATTATTTGTCCATGAATTAACATGGTTGATGGATGCATCCTGCTCTTCTTTGATAAATTCGATTGAACTCTTTGGATTGGATGAATTCATTGATAATCTTCATGCTACGTTCAATGAATTTGATTGATTCATCATGCTCATTTTCGATGAATTCGATTGAACACTCTTCAGATTCAATGAATTTATCAATTAGAATTAGCCCTTAACGTTTTTGATTGATTCGTCATATATAGAACATCATCGACAAATTCATCCTGCCCTCATTCGATATTCAATGAAATGATGAATTCATCAATTACCTTGTTGGGTATATATTCACCGCCTCCATTTGCTGGGTCGACATCTTCACCACCTCCATTCTCAATCTATGACATATTAATAGATAGGTGGTTTGAGAGATTATATATAGTTTAAATAGGAGCAATAGTCCCTGAAATTTATCATAATTTTAGAAATCGTCACTAAACTTCATTATTAGTTTTCCCTATAACTGAACTTTACCATAATAGTTGATTTAGTTCATCCGTCAAAAATTCGAACGGAATCCGTAAGAAAAATCTCACTTGAAAGGTCGATTTTGCCCTTTATTTTAACGGATTCCGTTCAAATTTTTTACAGAGTGACTAAATCAACTATTATGGTAAAGTATAGGGACGGAAAAAACCAATATTGAAGTTTATGGACGATTTTTAAAATTATGATAAAATTCTGAAACTATTGCTCATATTCTTCCTTATATATATATATTGATGCGGTAGGAAAGGGTATTGGTGCATTTTGTCGATAAAGGTGATTATATAATATTGTTGTGAAAGTTGAAAGAGTCTAGTAAAAAAAAAAGTTGGAAGAGGAATATTAAGAGCCAATATAAAGTCTGAAGGGATGGTTATGGAAAAAACCTTCATATTTTCTTTATTATAAAAAAATAAAATAAAATAAAATAAAATAAGACCAATAATTATAGCTAATCCAGAAAATCTAATCAAATTTGTATTATATGTGCATATAAATGCATAACAGTCTTTAAATAGAAATTTCACTAAATTCATGTAAGCTTAAAATAATTCTATAAAATTTCATTAATCCATCATTTCAAAAATGTCATTAGAAATAATTTACAATTCTAATTAAATATATCCCCTCGGGTCCGTTGACCACAATTGGACTCTCTTATTAATTGATTAGGTTTCTTCTACGAATCAGGATTTCCTTTATCGATCAGGATTCCTTTAAATATTTCCTTTTCGAATTAGGGTTTCATCTCTGTCCTTTTAATCTTCAAATAGACAAGCATTCGATCAGCGTCGTTTTGTACTTCCGGCTTCTTTATTTTCGTCCATAGACCACTTTAAGGAAATTTTGAAGTTCGGATATTCAAAGTTTTTGCTCCTCGATCTTTCTTCCATACAAGGCAATTGAAGTTGGTCGTCGTCTATGGCTTCTCTTCCCCCGAAAATCGACAAATGTGCGCCGATATTTTCTCCTACCACTCCCCATTTTTTCAAAATCATTCTTGAGCACACTTCCAAACACACCAAACTTGTAAGTACCTCGATCTTTCTCTCTATTTTTTAGACGACTCGCTGTTTAGCCACAAAAAGATGAAAACTTTTATTTTTGGAACAGTTGTTGACATAATTTGTGTTGTGCAGAGGGTTCCAAATCAATTTGTGAAGAAATATTGGGAAGATACATCAAGTCCGGTATGTCTTATTCTTCCAGGTGGTTCAGAATGGAAAATAGAGATCGGAAAATGGGATGATGATGTTTGGTTTGATAAGGGTTGGCCACAGTTTTGTAAGTTTTACTCTATAGACTGCGGTTCCTGGCTGGTTTTCGGATATGAAGGAGACTCCAAATTTCGTGTAAACATATTTGACACAAGTTGCACAGAGATCGACTATCCATTAGCAATGCACCACCACATGGAAGATGAATTAACTGATTTTGGGGACTATTCTAGTAACAATATGAGTGACAATTCTGATTCTGGTGACCATTCTGGTTCTCTTGATGATCCAATGAATGATGATGATGATTCCATTGAAATCTTAGGAAGCATTTCTCCTTGCCCAAAAAAATCGAGGAGAAAACCTATATTGCCATGTCCTCCTCGTTCTCACAAGAAAAGCAAAAGTAATTCAAGTGGTAAATCCGAAACCAACATATCTATTATGATGTTCTTGCTACGTTGTTCTCTGTTTTTATTTTTACTTATGTGGTAATTGTTTTTTTTGTCAGGAGAACATGATGTTCCAACTAAAATAAGGGTTAGAGAGACGGTCGGCTATAAAAAAGAAAATGCTAGCTCTCTTGAGAGAGCTAAGGAATTCAAATCTCAAACAGCTTCTTCTTTCATTGTTGCCATGAGTCACACTTATATCAAACGGGGGAGCCTGGTAAGATTTATTTTCTAGCATACAATTATATATCATAAATCAATAGAAGAATGATATATTAATTAGTAGATCTGTGTTAAAAGATTTTGATTGTGTTTTTTTTTTAACTTTTCAGTGGCTGCCTACCGAGTTTGACAAGCTGCATCATAGTAAGAAATCCTGTGAAGTCACCCTTCAAGTTATAAATGGAAAAGATTGGGCTGTTTCTTTGAGATATGAAGAAGGAAGATCCACATTCGGGAGCGGTTGGGTAGATGTTGTGCGTGGCAATAATTTGAGAGTTGGGGATGTGTGTGTTTTTGTGTTGTTGGACAACATTAAACCTGTGTTTGATGTCTACATTTTCCGGAATGGAAGAAGTGCAAAGTTCAACATTGATTGGGAAGAAACAACACTAGTGTCTGAGAATCGGATGGAAGAAACTGATAATCATTCAGATGAGGAATATTGTGTGGAAAGTATTCCACAGCAAATGCAGGCTCAGGCTCACAAGAAACAGAGAACAAGCTCGAGTGGTAGTGGTGGTCATCTAGAGTTTTTCTGAGCCTGGCTGGGACAAGATTCTAAGATGATCAAGTTTCACGTCGTTCATAAGTTGAAATCAAATGTACCTGTCATGTTTCTTCCTCTGATGTATCATTTTATCAGTCGTGGTTTATGAATTAAAATGTAGATGCTTTGCTGTTGTTCTTTGAGGCATCAAACACTTGTTATTCTTATTTCCATGAGATGAAGAAAACTTGGGTCACAAGTTAAGTCTTATCCAAGTTTACTGTCAGCAGTACGTACTATGGAAATTAAACAACCTTCTGGGGGAATTAATAAAATTCAAGTGCAGTAATTAAACTAAGCACTAGTGTAATTAGCTAACCATATAAAGGCATATTAGCTTTACTTGTTTAATTAAGTAGCCAAACAAAAGCAATATTTTAGCATCAAACAAAAGCAATAAGTAGATACATTTTGATCTTCTGATGCAGTTCAACTAGAATCTGCAGAGAATTGAGAGAAGAAACAATATGCAAGGCTAAAGAGAAGCTTCATAGCTAACTCAATGGGGTGATTATAATTGTATTCAAACTTGGACTCTCCCAGACTTACAAAATACTTTTAGAAAACGGAACTTAAAATAGTAAATGACAATTCAAAACATAGAACAAGATTCTAGGCTTAGGTCAGCAAACAAAAAGTCCCATTGCATTGCTTATTAACTTCATTAGCCTTGGAACCTGATGGGTTTTTTAATCTTCCTCAATCGGCGACTGTTCGAAATACTTGCCTCGTTAGAAACTTGTGATTCCGCATTTACTTCATTTGGTGACTCTTCGGTTGGCCCCTCATCATCTTCTTCTGAAAACTGGTGAAGGCTTCATTTGAAGGGCATCAGAAGTTCCTCCTCTATATGGCTTCGTTTCCCCCCGAAAATCAATGATTGGGATATTTGATTGAAGTTGCACAGAGATTAACTACATGGATATTCACAAACCCTGAAATGGAAGGCATTGATGATAGTGGTGAATTGGTGATGTTTCAGATGATAATTCTGTTAGAAAACTTTCCTGTTGGTTTAAATTGACAAGGTTTGTGTTTTTGTGCACATCAACAACAACATTCAACCTATGCTTGATGCTGTCTTTTTCAGCACCAATAATTACGCTGCAAATATATATATTGATATTTGTGTACATTCAACCTATGGTTCTGACAAGTAATGTACATTATTTGTGTAAAACATGGTACACAATTCTAGATAAGTCCACAAGAGTGGTGAACTCTAGAGAAATCATGAGCAATTTTAATAACTAGATAGATGTAGAATTGTCTAGAAATTGCCGTGGCTAGGAGTACTGAAGAGGCAAGTCGGTGGGCATATGGCAAGGATGATGACGATGTATTGATAGTTAGAGAATTGTGTGGAAACATCCACAATTAGTGGCTAGGAAATTAATGAAGACCAATTCCACCGACTCACCAAAGTCGGTTCTATAACTCTATAAATAGAGTGGAGGTGTTTGAGTTTGTATGGAAGAAACCATCAAACTAGAGAAGCCTAAAACCACTTCCTAACCCTTGCATGTATTAAGCCTCTTACTAATAAACTCTGTTCTTCCTAAACTCCTCTGATTTTAAAAAGGTCCTCTAAGGTACTTCTACCCACTTAAACCATCCAAACTACTTATCCCATTCACTCAAAACTATCAACCTAAACTAACACATCTGAACATTGCACCATGACTACTACTACTACTACTATTACAAAGCTTAGTAGTACACCTTCCCATTTATGACAATATTGCTAAATAAATCGATGAAGTGGTATCTGCCACATGATTGGGACTCAATTTTCTACACAAATTTTGGATACCTAATATTATTATTAATGATGTTTTGAGTTAATAGTAAACTTTGACAACTCAATTCTTTGATTTACACCAAATTCACCGAGTAGAATATTGTGCTAAGGAGACAACATTTTTAGGCTACATTTGTAAACTCACACTAATACACATAGGATCCATCCATACAAGTAAGGTCTGCATGTATTAGGGTGTTTGCAAATTTGGCCTAGAAAATTTGGTCTCCCTATTTTCCAAAAAAAATAAGACGCCGCTTCAAACCAACATTGTCACGTCTCAGCCATTCATTATTGTAAGTTAAAATGAGTGGCCAACACCAATTAGTGTTATGACCTAGTAGTATTCATCTCCACACATTACGTGAGAGGTTTAGAGTTTGACTTTTGTAAAGGGCAATGTCGATACTTAATATGTATATTGTAATTCCTAGAGGTATTCCTCTCCACACTTTATGTGGGAGGTTTCGAGTTCGATTCTCATAAGTTCGATTCTCATAAAAGGTAAAGTCGATACCCAATATGTACATTGTAATTCCTAATGATAAGTAGAAATCATGAAATTCAACGAAGTTTCGTAATGCGGTCTAGAATGGGCTTTTGGGGTTGAAAATAAGTAGAAATCTTCTATGTCAACTTCAAAATATCTTACCGGATTATGAGAATGGAAATAGAATAAAAAGTTTCATGTTTTTTGTCGAAATTTCTAAAACTGACTAAAAATTGTAAGTTATAGCTCAAAGCTTTTGTGAAAAAAGGCGACCGTTGAGATTTCACGAAATATTTTAATCGTACATCAACAAAACTATTATAAGTCATTGGAGACATGCCCTGCCATTTAAGATCTTGATTAATTTTATTGAATTTTTTAAGCCAAAAAACATGAAATTCAATTAAAATTCGTAACGGGATCCATAAGGTACTTTAGGGGCTGAAAATAAGTAGAAATCTTCTATCAACTTCAAAATATCTTAGAGGATAATGTGAATGAAAATAGAATACGAGTTACGATGTTTTTTTCGAAATTTCTAAAACTGACTAAAAATCGTGAAAAATGCGACTTTTGAGATTTAGGGAAATATTTTAACTACACATCAACAAAACTATTGTAAGCCCTTTGAGACAATTAAAATAATAAAATGAATCAAATGAAAATAAAAAAAAATATTTATAAAAATTAATGTTATGTTTTTACATAATTAAAACTAAAGTAATGTTTTACATATTAAGTTCTAACTACTCGGCGACGGGTCGGGGTGGTCGGGGTCTTGGGCGGGCTGTTGGGTAGGGGCTGAGGCTATGACAGAAGCTCATCCAGCCCACGCTCACCCAAGCGGTCAAGCACCTTGGCGAGGGTGGCCTTGATTTGATCGTTTTGGGCCTGAATTTGCGTATTTTGGGCCTTAATCTCCGCACTTTCGGCCTGCAGGGTCTCGAAGTTTCTCTTAAGCTCCGACATCTCCTCGGGATTGGCTCTCCGGGAAAAACTCAAAGAGCGGCTGGAGACATCCCGAACTATCCCGTCGCCTGCCCCTCGGAAGATCTTCCTTGGACGCCTACCAAGTCGTCGCTCTAAGATGGCGATCGACCTCTTAGGATTCGGTAGCTGCTGCTCCAACGGTACGTCGGGATGTTTTTGCGTCAACTCAGCCTGTGTCTGATGGACGTCTTGTTCCATCGCCACCTGCAAATTCGAATAAATATTAATTACAAATATAATTACAAATTAAAAGTTAATGTTTAATCTGCAAAAAGTGAACGTACGTGAATATTGTCAGCCTCTTGGTTACCCCGGCCAATGTACACTTGCCCCCAGGCATCCACATCCGGGAACATCGACCCGGCGATGCGCCGATCCTCCTGCGGGCAGATAAGGATCGCGACCCCCCGTGGTGGTTGAATTTCTTCGCTCCCCGGTTTGATGTATTGTCAATCGATTTTCGCTGTTCATTATTAAAAACAATAATTATATTTTAAAATGGAAAATAACACAAAAAATAAATAAATAATTTAACTAGGTGGATAGTACGTACCACATAGCTGGGGGATATGAAATGGTCGCACAACCATAGCCACGCTCCAGTTTCAGCCCGTCCAACTCCTCTAGAGGATTTGCCCGAGCTTCTTCCGGGGAAGGCCAGCTCTTGTAGTACTTGTGGAGCTCGTACTTCCAATCAGCGTACCATAACTGCTAGTGGTTTCTCAGGTATTTACTGACGTCGGTGTCCTCCAGGTTGAAATCAAAATTGATTTGCAATAAATTATTAAAGTTAGTAAAATAATTAAAAATAATGAAAATAATGTATAAAAAGGGAGAAACACATACCAATAACTCTCCCCAACAACGCGTGATCTCCTCCGGGGGTTGGTTCCTAAAAGTATCCACTATCATCTGGGACTTGGTGCGAAGAATCGCGCCTATGTCATGCACCACCAGGCTGTGGATTTTTACAGCTGTTGTTCGAAGGCGAGGCACGTACACCACCGGGATCTTTACATTCGTTGTCCTGCAAATCCGCTGGGATGTCAAATCCCGGTTGATCCCGCGCACATTCACCGACTTCCCTACAAATTCGATGAACATTTGTACATAATATGAGTAACAAATAATATCTACGTTGTGCATTTGGAGAATTGTAGGGAAATGCTGCCGAAATTTTCCTCGATCGAAACTTAGCCTCGTAGGTCGCAAACTACATAGCACATAACGTGCACTCTCGAATGGGATAGGACCAAATCACCGGAGGTATAAGGAGATGAGTTGCTTTTGCTATTAACTTGTTCTAATTACGGGACAATGTTAACTCAATTACTTACGTTGACTCTATGTTGTGAAAGCATGCACAATGGGCAGAGGCTGGATGTAAATATTGGATAGATCTTCTTATCAGTATTTGGATGTGATCGACAACTTCATTGCCTTTGCACGTAGTCATTGCAGTGATGAAAGAAGTATCAGGTGTCTGTGCCGTAAATGTAACAAATGCAGTTGAATGTCGTTGAATGAGGTCCAAACTCATCTAGAATGGAATGGGATCGTACACAACTACACTAATTGGATCTATCACGGTGAAGAAATATTTTCCGCATCGACATCTTCGGTTCCCTGGACCCGTCGAGACGAAAATGTTTTGGATGTGCGATGTGATAATGATCAAGTCGTTGAGTTATTAACCGATGTTTTTCCTCCCGCATCGGATTATATCAACGATGAGGCACCCAGGTTTCAACCCGAAGACTCTAAGCTCCATTACGAGAGATTGTTGAAAGAAGCTCAGTGCGAATTGTACCCCGGTTGTAAATCCTTTTCGGTTCTAGGGGTAGTTGTGGAGTTGATGCACATGAAAGTTGAGTATAATGAAACGAACAAACATTTTGATCACATAATGGACATCATCATCTGAATGCTCCTGAAGACAACCGTCCGCCTAAAGATCATTATAGCTCGAAGAAGCTGTTGAAGGGCCTCGGTTTAGGGTATATCAAGATTCATGCATGCAAGAACAACTGTGCATTATTTTACGGTGAATTCGAGCAGCTTGAAAAATGTCCCATATGCAATGAGCCTAGGTTTCAAAAGAACAAGATTCCGAACAAGGTGTTGCGTTATTTTTCACTGAAGCCAAGGTTACAAAGATTCTACATGTCGTCTCACACATCCCGTGATATGAGGTGACACAAGGATGAACACATTGATGATGATGTACTGAGGCATCCAGCCGATGGAGAGGCTTGGAAGAAATTTGATAAGATGCATCTCGAGTTTCCCGCGGAGCCAAGAAATGTCATATTATAGCTCGCTGCTGACGGGTTTAATCCATTTGGGAGTTTTGCAAAGCCATATAACACTTGGTCGGTGGTTATGGTTCCGTATAATTTGCCTCCTTAGAGAGGCATGAAGAAAGAATTCACAATCCTCAGTACTTTGATATTGGGGCCCAAATCACCTAGTAATTCCATCGATGTGTATTTGCGGTCGTTGATTGACGAGCTCGTGGATCTGTGGAAAAAAGGTGTCCGAACATACGACAAGTGCAGTAGAGATATGTTCACTCTACAAGCGGCCGTAATGTGGACAATTAATGATTTTCCAGCTTATGGTATGTTGTTGGGATGGACCACCAATGGCTATCTTGCTTGCTCGACATGTGAACCAGACACAACGTCCTTTTGGCACGCATAGAAGGTATGCTACTTAGGTGCGAGAAGGTTTCTGCCGTGGGATCACCGATGGCGAATGCAATCTGACTCATTTGATGGTAAATTAGAGTTACGAGCTCGACCAAGGGAGAGGTCCCGTGATGAGATATTGTCCAAACTGAACAGTATACATGACTTCGTCACACGAGGACCGAAACCAACTGAACAAGAACATTGGACAAAAAAGAGCATATTCTTCCGGTTGGCGTATTGGTCGAAATTGAAAATCAGACACATCGCAGATCCTATGCACATCGAGAAGAATGTTGCCGAGAGTGTTATGGGAACGACTTTACCCATTGAAGGCAAGTCATCTTAGGTCCTGCCCTGGAATCATCTGTAAGTCATGTCCCTGATACTTACACTAGTCAGTTTCCGAAATGCAGTGATGAAGATTTTCTAATGAACAATCAAAAAGTCAATTTTTATGAATGCTTCCATAAGCATAGTCGGTTTTGACCTTTTTTACTTGATAAAATAGTGTATAGAATTTTGGGAAAAATGGGTAATAACATTTGCCTGATGAATATACATGTACCTTCGTCGGGCACAGGCTTCCAATATCACGTGGTTCTCTGTTCGGTGGACAGTTGTCGAAACTTGAAATGTATGCCCAACGATCGAACGACTTGAAATCCTCAAAACCTCACGATTTTCGACCGGCGAGATCTAGGCACGTAAAACCACAAAATGAATGGTTAGATCGGTCAAATTCAATCGTTTGAATATCAATAGAACCAAAATTTTGAAAAATGTATTGAAGTTTTCTTCAACTGTGTAAACTCCTTAATGAATATGCTTGTTTTACGATTTTCAATAATTTATGAAATGAAATGGACCGATCTAACCGTCCACATTTATTAGACGTACTCATAGATCGAATACATGAAAAAATACGCAATTTAGAAATCCCGGAATTAGGTAACGGTGCACGACGATTCAACGGTAACAAAACATTTTTTGGTGATCGGACGACTTTAAATCCTTAACACATCAAGATTTTCGATGGGTGAGGTATACAGACTTAAAAGTAACCATTGAACGATCAATTTTTTGAAATTCCATTGTTTGAATATCAATTGAACCGAAACTACGAAAATCCCATTGAAATTCACAAACTTAACGATCGAGGCACATAAGCTCCGTAAAACATGACGATAACGATCGATAGGGCTTTAGGTATGTACAATCAAAAAGTGAACGGTCCCGATCTTGAAAATTCTATCGTCGGACTTGGTTTTCAGATTAATCAAAAACTCAACAACATAAGCATTTTGCTTGATGAAGTTAATCATTCACCGAGCAATTTATCAGGAGGCGTCGGGCAACCATATTAAAGTTGTCGAGCAACGTTAAAAAAATGAGCACTTTTTTTCACGAAAATTTAAAAAATTCCGCCAAAATTTTTGTGAAAACTTAAACTTACCGTGTATATTCGCCCAACAAATGTGAAACTTTTGACCCGAAGAATATGCACCGCGTTTTGTTACCTGAAGAATTCAATAAAAAGTTGTCCAACGTAGGATTCGTCGGGCAAGGTTATTCAAACAGATAAGTCACGACTGACTCTTCTTCATCTTCATTTTCCTCGTTGTCTCCCCATTGTCGCCTCTCTGCAACACAGACCAGACCTCCTTTCTTGAGGTTGCCAACGTCCAATACCACTCCCTCCTGTTCTCGCTCTCTCTCTCTCACTCGGACTTCGCCTCTCACTCGGCCGTTGCAGCTCTCTCTCTCACCGCCTCTCTCTCGCTGATTCTGTCTCGCCGTCGCAGCTCTGTCTCGCCGCCGCAGCTCTCTCTCGCCAGCAGTCATCTCATGGTCGAACTCGCTCTCCCTCTCTCTCTCTATTGTTAATGTGGATTGGTTATTATCAATTTTGGTTGTTGATATTTTAATTTTAGTTTGGATTGAAATTTCAATTGAAATTTGGTTTGGATATTATGAAATTGTATTGAAATTGGAATTGAAATTTGGATTGGATTTTGGCAGATTGTGAATTTAGGGTTTTTACTTGAATATTGTGAATTTGGCTTGGATTGGAATATAAATATTTGGTTTACTAAGTTTGTTGGATTTAGTAATTTAGGGTTAATGTTGATGATTTGTTGAAATTTTGATGTTTGGTATAATGTAAGGACCCTTCCCGAATTTTCCCTCGAAACCCGGAAAGAATCCTTATCCCGTCTGACAGCTCTTTACTTCAACATTTAAACACCGGAAATACCCTTTGTTCTGGAATAATTTTTGTTAAACCTTACAGGGTTCCCGACAAAACCTCTGTACTTACTGATCACTCCTACCTGTCAGACGCAAGATAGTATACAAGTCGAAGCCATGACCTCGGAATAGTGGTGGTTCAAATAGGAACACCCTCTGACACCAAAGTCGGTAGGTCAGACACTACTGAAATCTCTACTGGAATACCACAAGACAACAGACTAGTCAAATACTTGTGAACCAACCATAATTCGTCCCTCTGGGTCTCCGTCCACACCAACCCACTGACCCGGCTGACGAAGTATTTTCATAGGTTGATTAAGCCCATGACAATTGTCGTCTGGTTCATATTAGAGCCGGATATATCCTCGGCTATCATATCGTATCATCAGCCGGTATAACCTTCGGCTATCATAACATATCAGTCGGCATATCTCTCGACTATCATATCCCTAGCCACCAGGGTATCCCTTGGGGTGTGCTAGTCATATATCATATCATATCAGTCGGCATATATCTCGACTATCATATCATATCAGTCGGCATCTCTCGACTATCATATCATATCAGTCGGCATCTCTCGACTATCATAACATATCAGTCGGCATCTCTAGACTATCATATCATATCAGTCGGCATCTCTCGACTATCATATCCCTAGCCACCAGGGTATCCCTTGGGGTGTGCTAGTCATGTATCATATCATATCAGTCGGCATATATCTCGACTATCATATCATATCAGTCGGCATCTATCGACTATCATATCATATCAGTCGGCATCTCTCGACTATGATAACATATCAGTCGGCATCTCTCGACAATCATAACATATCAGTCGGCATCTCTCGACTATCATATCATATCAGTCGGCATCTCTCGACTATCATATCCCTAGCCACCAGGGTATCCCTTGGGGTGTGCTAGTCATGTATCATATCATATCAGTCGGCATATATCTTGACTATCATATCATATCAGTCGGCATCTCTTGACTATCATATCATATCAGTCGACATCTCTAGACTATCATAACATATCAGTCGGCATCTCTCGACTATCATAACATATCAGTCGGCATCTCTCGACTATCATATCATATCAGTCGGCATCTCTCGACTATCATAACATATCAGTCGGCATCTCTCGACTATCATATCCCTAGCCACCAAGGTATCCCTTGGGGTGTGCTAGTCATGTATCATATCATATCAGTCGGCATATATCTCAACTATCATATCATATCAGTCGGCATCTCTCGACTATCATATCATATCAGTCGGCATCTCTCGACTATCATAACATATCAGTTGGCATCTCTCGACTATCATAACATATCAGTCGGCATCTCTCGACTATCATATCATATCAGTCGGCATCTCTCGACTATCATATCCCTAGCCACCAGGGTATCCCTTGGGGTGTGCTAGTCATGTATCATATCATATCAGTCGGCATATATCTCGACTATCATATCATACCAGTTGGCATCTCTCGACTATCATATCATATCAGTCGGCATCTCTCGACTATCATAACATATCAGTCGGCATCTCTAGACAATCATATCATATCATATCAGTCGGTAAGTATCCTCGACCATCGTATCATATCATATCAGTCGGTAAGTATCCTCGACCATCGTATCATATCATATCGGTCGGTAAGTATCCTCGACCATCGTATCATATCATATCGGTCGGTAAGTATCATCGACCATCGTATCATATCATATCGGTCGGTAAGTATCCTCGACCATCGTATCATATCATATCAGTCGGTAAGTATCCTCGACCATCGTATCATATCATATCGGTCGGTAAGTATCCTCGACCATCGTATCATATCATATCATATCAGAGGTTCATCGGGTTCACCGTTAATAACGGATCCTCGTCCCGAGTCCTAGCCTCCCTCAATATGACCAAATCCGATAAACTCATGCAACAGGGTCAAAACCCAAATCATTGATTCTATAATTTCCTCGTTAAAACGATATCAAAATCGAGTCTAAAACCATGATGTTTCTCAAATCACACTTTCATAGTCATAGTGGAAAACATGTATACAGTAATCATTTCTCAAAATACAGAAATTCAATGCAACAATACATAACAGTATTTAAACAAGGATATTTGGATGCATGTATTTCAGTTCATAAAACAAAAGTCCACTCACACACATCAACCAACCCTTAATTCATGTACGCTCTAGCTCAAGCAACACATGCACAATAATGTCCCAACTACCTTGACTTCCCGAGCTCAAAACCCGCTAATACGGTCAACTATTACCGCTGGGATTGCCCAAAACAACCTCTAAACGACGTCCGATCAACCTCAAACCTGTACCAACAGATTCGGAACGTCGAAAACTAGTTACCACGCGCCGCCGTGACCTCAGTCTCGGCTCCACGCGCCGCCGGAAGGTCGGCACACGCTCTCACGCGCCGGTCACGCGCTGCTACAGTGTTCACGCGCCTGGACCGGTCCAACCCGATCCGGCTCAACCTGACCCGGTCCAACTCGACCCGACTGGTTCGCTCGACCCGACCGGTCACCGGTGACTCGCCGGAGAAGACGACCGGACTGCCGTCACCGTCGCCGGAGGCTGGCCGGAGAAGATGACCGGACCGCCACCTCCGCCGCCGTCTGGTTCGCCGGAATCCCCCATTTCCGGTCGAAACTTCCAGGTTTTCTAACTTCTTCATTTCTTAACCGTTTTTCACGATCTACACATGAAAATTTATCTACGTTTCACCAGGAATCCAAATATGAGGTCAAAGTTCCAAGATAGTACCTGGTTTTGCCGGAAAACGGCCGAGAAGGTTCGGTTCACCTCCCTCCTCCGTCCGTCGCCTACGGTGGTGCTCCCGCTCCAATAGCTACCCCAAAATGCTCGTGGGGTACTGGGGAAGATCCTCCCGACCTTGGTTTCGCTCAAATCGGATCGAAATCCATCCTATGAAAATCAATTTTCCTTGTTCACACGGGGGGGGTTTCGGGTAGGAGAGAGAGAGAGACCGAATTGACCAATCTCCCTAGGAGAGAGAAAAATATCTACTATATAGTTCCAACTTCTCCAAAATTACCAAACTGCCCCTGAAGCTTCTAGACCCGTAACGAACTCACCGGGTCTCCGTTTTCCGCGTGCCGCCTGTATACGAACTCGTGAGTTCGAGACCTACGCAACGACCCTAGAAAACTTCCCAAAAGTATTGCCAGTCAAAAAGTGACTTCCGAACCCGTCCAAAACTAAGGGTAAAATTGTCCAATCCTCAAAATAGTTTAATTTCTGGTCCGGGTCGTTACTTATAATGTTGAAATTAGTTTAATGTTGAAATTAGTTTAATGTTGAAATTGGTATAATGTTATGAATTTTATGTGAATTTTGGATATGTGAATTTTATGAATTTTGGATATTTGAATTTAAAAAAATTTATGTGAATTTTTTATATGATGTAGGATATGTGAATTTTGGATATGTGAGTTTTATAAATTTTGGATATGTGAATTTTATGATTTTGGATATAATTATTGTATGTTTGGATTAATTTGTAAGTTTGATTTTATTCCCGAAATTTGGATATAGAAATTTAGGTATAATATTGTGAATTTTGAGTTTAGTAATTTAGGTTTAAGTTTGTTTGGATTAATTAGTATTTTAGGCTTAATTTTGGTTTGTGTTGGTTTTATTTTAAAAAATTAGAATTTGGTGGTTTTATTTTTTATTGGCCAATTTACTAATTTTCAATAAAAAAAATTTTATTTATTTATTTATTTATTATTCGAATTAAAAAATGTTGGTTAATTTTATATGTGGTTTTGTTTTTATTTTGTGAATTTAATATTTAATATTAAAAATGTTTGGTTTTTTTTATTAAATAAAAAATATGTTGGTTAATTTTATATTAATTATTTTAAATTTCTTATTGTCGATGTCGCATCGCATCTTGATCACGTTTAGGACCCGCTCCCGCCCTGATCCCGTTGTTCATGCGGCAGAAGAGGCAGCCCTTGCCTCGGTAGCCTCCACAGCGACGTCCGTTCGGGCACTGATCTCGGATCATCAACGACCCGGTGCGCGATCGGATCGTCGATAGCACAACAAGAAACAAGGGGAACCCCGTACCGACCCCCAGCCCCCACAGGACGACTCCGGAGCAGACGAACCGGACACTGTTGCCGGAGCACTCCCTAAGGGTAAGTTTATTATTTTGTTTATTTAAACAACCATTATCTAGTATGCATTCGGAGAACATTGAGGGGATACAAACAAAATTTCTCACAATCGAAACCTAACCTCGTAGACCGCCAATCTACACAACACATAGTTGCGCACCCCCAAATTGTCCGAATAAATGGACAATTAAAGAGTCAGTCAATCAACCCGATTCACTGACTTTCAAACGGGTCTAAGATTTTTCATTGAATTTCATTATACGAAATTAATCAACCCGATTAACTTCGCATAAACGATTATGAAATATGAACATATTTCACTCCGTCGGAACTATATAAAGCGCTTTACAAAAAATATCACAACAAATTCACAAATACAAACATATATTAATTATGCATATCACAATGTTTACAATTTTCTAATTTCCGTACATATTTTCTATTTTCCTATTTTCCTAACATATTTTCTAATTTCCTAACATATTTTCTAATTTCAATAATTTGATTACATATTTTTTATTTTCCTAAAATATTTTCTAATTTCCTAATTTCCTAACATATTTTCTATTTCCCTAATTTCATAACATATTTTCTATTTTCATATTTTCCTAACAAATTTTCTAATTTCCTATACAAATTTCCACAAATTCTAAACAATTTCTACACATTTTCCACAATAAATACACAATTTCCTAACATAATTATATCCAAAATCCTTAACAAAATTAAATTGAGAGGCAAACACACATACCTTTTTATAAGTATTCCTTCAAATCAACCACAAATTTCCTAAAACACAAAACATAATTAGTTTCCAATTAAAAATTAAAATTTCAAAACTAAAAAAATTAAATTTCACAAACCTTCAAAATTGATATTGGTGATTGAGAGAGAAGGATTTGATTGGTAGTGAAAATGCTAGGGAGAGAGAGAGTGAGTGAGTGAGTGAGAGAGAGAGAGAGAGAGTGAGTGAGTGAGTGAGAGAGAGAGAGAGAGAGAAAGTGAGTGAGTGAGAGAGAGGGAGAGAGTGTGTGTGAGAGTCTAATGAAGGTAGAGAGGAATAAGAAGAAATGAGCGTCTGCGTTATTTAGTGTGTTTAGACTTTTGTCCGACGAAGCATATTCACAAGGCGAAGTTTAATGATTCGTCGGGCAAACTATAATCAACGTAAAGTGTTACCCGACGATCAATATTCATCATTAGATCTAATCTTGTCCGACGAATAGAACAGAGCATCGGGCTAACCCTTCCTATTTTACACGCTAACAACTTGTTCTTCCCGCCAACACCTTACCCGGCGAGCCTTCGTTTTCTTCGGGCAAAATGTATTTAGGCGGCGAAAACTACTTCGTCGGGCAAAAATTTATCGGATAACCTCGAATTTCTTGTATTGTAAGTTCTCATCTGTTATGTTTATGCGTAATATTGTTGAGCAATCCTAGATTTGTTGGTTATTTGGTGGTGTTGCTTAATTTTGAGGCTATAAAAAGGATAAAATAAAATATAAAAAAATGGAGCAAATCTTCCGTCCCGTTTGAGTAGAACTATATTAGCCTATTAGGATATTGTTGTATGTAAAAATATGGACTTTTTTGCTCTTTTATATACTACAACACTTGCCCATCAGATAAAAAAACTGGTGCACAGAGCTTTGATAGGGATGTGAAGATCAACGTCCATGGCTTCTTCTCCAACATTTTCTCCTACCCCTCCCCATTTTTTGAAAATCATTCTAGAGAACACTAGCACAGATAGAATAAACTTGTGAGTACCTCTCTCTCATCTTCATTTCTTTTGGGTGTGAAAATTGTTAGCTACTTTTTTTTTTTTTTTTTTTCTCCTTTTGTCCAAGTTGAAAGTTCAGATAGAAAATCTGTGTGTGTGTTACATGCTGCAATTATTTTATGGTTGATGATAAATAATTCATATAATTTATTTTTTGATCCGTAAGTCCACATTTTTTTCTGTTGAGCAGAGGATTCCAAAGAAATTTGTGATGAAATATGGAGATGATCTATCAAATCCAGTATTTCTTAAGCTTCCAAGTGGGTCAGAATGGACGGTAGACTGAGAAGATGGAATGGAAAGGTCCGGTTTGACAAAGGTTGGCCAGATTTTTTGAAGTTTTACTCTCTAGACTGCAGTCACCGGCTACTTTTTCGATACGAAGGGAATTCCAAATTCGACATTTTCATATTTGATAGAAGTTGCACAGAGATTGAGTACCCATTAACAAAGCCTGCAGATCAAATGGAACAAGCTGATGATAAAGATAAACAAGATTCTGATGAGGATTGTGGGGCTGATTCGGTTCAAGTGTTGGAAAACTTTCCACCCATCACAAGAACAAGGGATGAGAAATCTAAATTGGTATGCTCTCAGCCTCACAAGAACACCACAACAAGTTCAAGTGGTAAAGAAACTTAACTTAATTGATCAAACTATCTGCTATTTTCTTCCTTGCTTACAATATTTTTGTTGCAAAATTTTACAGGAAAACATGATTTTGCAACGAAAAAAGGTAGTGGGAGCGAATCTAGTACTCGGGCTGGAAAACTTTCAGCTATTGGAAGAGCTAATGCCTTCAAATCTCGAAACCCTTCTTGTATCATTATTCCCATGAGGCCCAGTTACATCCATCGATATCTGTACGTTGGTAAGCTATAGGTACATTAGTAGTAGAAGAACCCTAGCTTACTATTCTGTGTGTCAAAAGATTTGCTTACTATGCTTTGTTGGTAAGTTGTTATTTTCTGTTTCAGCGGCTGCCATCTGAGGTTAACAAGCTAGATGTTATTAAGGATTCATGGGAAGTGATCCTTCAAGTTTGTGATGGGAGAAGTTGGCCTGTTGGCTTGAATTATGAAGATGGTAGGGCTATATTAGGGGCTGGTTGGATGGACGTTGTGCGTGACAATAAATTACAAGTTGGTGATGTCTGTGCTTTTTATGTCCATTTCCAACAGCCTCAAACCTTCGTTTGATATGTCATTTTCCGCTCTAGTGATGATGATGAGTCGAACGAAACTGATTTTCTTGAAGCTGGTGATTTGAAAGATGATTATGGTGGTGATGATTCTGTTGAGGTCTTAAATAATGTTCCACCATGCCCAAGAAAAACAAGGGAGAAACCTACATTGTCGTGTCCTCAACCTCGCAAGAAAAGCAATACAAGTTCGAGTAGAATAGCTACAGCGCTAGCTCTTGATAAAGCTATGGCCTTCAAATCACAAAACCCTACTTCTTTCCTTGTTACCATGAAGCCCACTTACCTAAATGGGGTACTTGGCAAGTATGGCTAGCTGTCTTAGAATGTCCAGGGACTTATCGATACATATATTACTGTCTCAATTTTCTTCTTTTTTTAATTTGTTTTTCATTTTTGGCAGTGGTTACCAGCTGAGTTTCATAAGCAACATCTTACCAAGGACTCCTGAAATAAGGTTACCCTTCGAGTTTCGGATGGAGAACTTGGGCTGTTGATTTGAGACATTCACAAGTAAGAGCTGGCTTCACTTTTCAGTTTAGTGGTGGTTGGGTCAAATTTGTGCGTGACAACAACTTGAACGTTGGTGATGTGTGTGTTTTGTATCAAAAGAAAACATCGATATCGAACCATTGTTTGATGTTGTCTTTTTTCCACGGCCATAGAAGCTGCAAATTGCTCCATTGACGAGGAAGAAACTGATGGTGAAGGAGGTGATTATGTTCAAATCTTGGATGATTTTCCACCCTGCTCCAAAAACACAGCTGGCCCTGAGTTATTAGTCATAGTTTGGTAATTAACATTTTTTTTTTACTAAAGTTGAATTTGCTCTTGGGATTATTTGTTTTATCAAGGCCAAAATTTCATATAATTGACGATGTAAGATTTAATTTTCAAATTTCTGTACCGATCACAATCACACAAATAAAACTCTGCAAGTTGTATTTTTTTATCCCATTCACATTTTTAGTTCACACTAACACCAGAGAAGAAGGAAATATAATAACATGGTAAAGTACATGTGACAATAATTATATATATATATATATATATATATATATATATATTTACCTGGCTTAGCCATATTGGCAAAAAAGGAACACAAAACAGATGTCTCTCTTTATCTTTTTGCTGAAATTAACCATCATATACGTACATGAATTTATTGAGTTGTGCGCATTATTTTGACATTTCAACCACCAACTTAACTGGCTAATGCAAGTGCAAACCCAAAATGACTAGCTGACATGGGAGAGCAGAGGCAACACAACTCAGCAAAAACAATACAATAAAAGGAAAAGAAAAAAAAAAGTTGTGGAGAATTTTTGCTGCTCTTGCGGGGATGGATCCAGAAATTCAAAATAAGGAGGGCTAGATTGAAAACAATGATGATGGACTAGATTGAAGAAAATGATAAAAATAATAGAATAACTAGCTAAATGTGAAACTTAGGTGAGGTAGATTGAAGTAAATAATGGGTTAGAATGAAAAAAAAAGATAAAAATAATGAAAACAATATCCAAGCCAAGTAAGTACAAGCTACCTACATCACAACCAACAAGCCAAGATGGCTTTTCTGCCAGAAGGAAGGACTAGATCATATATAACGTAAAAATGACCTGGGCTACAGCCAGCCCCCCGTCCCTGTGCTCTTCTATACCTCTAGTGCTTCACTCTCAGATCAATCAAGCAAATAACCTGCTTTCTTTAATCAACTGGTGACAAAGCAGCTTTGAAACACAATTATTGATGTATGGCTTCTTTACCCCAAGATCTTGATCATGACTCCTCAACATTTTCCCCCAAGATTCCACACTTCTTTAAGATCATCACATATGGCAATACTTCATACAAAAAACTTGTAAGCACCTCTTTCTCTCTCTCTATAGTAAATTGTTTGTGATGTTTCATTTCTTAGCCACAAAGGGTTGGTTTTAATTTGAGATTAAAATGGCTGAAAACTTCCTCTGTTGTGCAGAGGATTCCAATGAAATTTATGATGAAATATGGAGATGATGTATCAGATTCAGTACTTGTCAAGCTTCCATGTGGGACAGAATGGAGAGTAGAAGTCACAAGATGCAATGGTGAGGTCTGGCTTGACAAGGGTTGGTCAGACTTCTCTAATTTTTACTCTTTACAAGTTGGTCACTTTCTAGTTTTTGCCTATGATGGGAGTTCAAAATTTAGGGTTTCCATATGTGATAGAACTGCCACAGAGATTGAATACCCAATAAGAATAATGCCCCAGACGGAAGTAACAGATTCTGATAATGATGAAGATTCTGAGTTTGATCCTTGTGATGCTGCTGGTGACGATTCGAATGATGATTCAGATGATGATTCTTTTCTTAATTCGGTTGAAATCTTAGATAATTTTTCACCATCCCTAAGAAAAACAAGGGAGAAATCTCCATTGCCATGTCCTCGGCCACACAAGAAAAGGAGGAAAAGCTCGAGTCATACTAAGGCAGAAATCACAGGTATTCTGTTCTTGTCTTGTTTTGTTTTTGTGGCATTATGTTGTAATTCTTAACAGGGGAAGATGAATTTTTCAGATTATGATTGTGTTGAGATCTTGGGACATTATCCCTCCTGCCCCAAAACAGAGGACGAATATCCATTAAAACCACGATCCTCTACAAAGGCCACAATTGCAAAAGCCAAAGCTTTTGCGAGAGCTAAGGATTTCAGATCCAAAAACCCTTTTTTCAAGGTTTTTATGCACCATACATATATCTATTCACGTTCTATGGTAAGCTTTTTTCTTTCGTAGAATTAGCCAATTCACTTCCTTTCTAGCTAGCTCAAACTATATTCGTTAATTGTTACTCTCTTATTTGGAGTAACGATTTTCATTTTCAGGATTTGCCACGCAAGTTTATCAAGGCACATCTTAAGCGGGCTCATGTTTATGCCACCCTTCGGGTTTCCGATGGAAGAACATGGGTGGTGAAAGTAGACCAGGAAGCCAAGGGAAAAACCAGATTCAAGGGTGGTTGGCTTAAATTTGTGAGGGGGAACAATTTGGAAGTAGGAGATGTTTGTGTCTTTGTGTTGGTTGACAACACCAACCCTCTATTTGATGTTGTGTTTTACCCAACCACCAAGTCAAAAGCTGCAAATTAATGTGAAGATTGCACCATGTGTCCTACTGCCAAGTTGCATGCATTTACGGCAGAGGAACCCTGCAAGGCCGAGAATGTAGACAACGAAGAACAATGTTGTTTGTGTTTTGAATTTCAGTTGTCTTTCTTAGTTTAGTAAGAGAACTTCCATTAACTTTAAGTTAAATTAGTTGAAAATGAGGAACTTTAAAATTGCAAGTGATTTTAAAGGAATAGAAGCAATATACTTAGAAAGAATAGTTACACTTTTTTTTTTATCAAGCACGTTAATACATTTCATTAAATCCATGCCACAAAGGGCGGAAGCACCATAACTGCGGTGAGAAATATACAACATAAAGAAGGGGTCATGCTAGGCATACAAGATCATTTATTGGATACATTGACGCCCTCCAACACCAGGCTTAGCCGTGAGCATACCCACTGGATCTAATAGTAGCACAACACCACCATAAGATCTAAGGCCCTAACACCACCCTAGATCTAAAGATATTACGTCACCACCTTCAGATCTAGGAGGGTCACCACCACCATTCCTAATCTACTAGATCAAGACCGATACAAAAACCCGCAAGTTGTTACAATTATTAGACCCACTAAGCTACACAACAACCAAGAGATCGGAAGAAAAACAGCTTTCCATCGGAGTCCTTAGGCTGGATCCACCTCACATAAGAGGTTCACCAATTATGTTGACTAAAATTAATAGGACATGGCAAGGAGCGATGGAAGGTGGAACATGCCTGCAAACAAAGAGATAGTGGCCCAACGACAGAGAAAGGGAGGAAAGAGAAAAGAAAATCCATGGAAGGAGGGGCTTGTAATGGAGGAGAAGGAGAGGGAGGTTTACTCCAGATCTACCACCAGTTAATTGGTGGAGATTTAAAGAAACCTCCACTCCCAAACTGTCTAGGGCCGGCTGGTTTTCTAAAGAGAAGTTGGAGAGATTTTTCTAAGGCTTATTATTCAAAATGCTCCCCAAACCAGACTTCAAGTCTTAATTTGCTCCCCAAATGCGAAATCGTAACAATGTAATCCCCGAACCCCCCTTCTATCAGCTCCGTTGCACCAAAAGTTAACAGTGTTACTAACGACGGTTAGAGTGCTTACGTAGCAGTAAGGAATTGGATGTTTTATTCAATTTGTAGCAAAATATTAAAACTAAATATTAGAAAAAAAAAAAGATGAAGAAGAAGATGATGAACACCATCTTGGTTTCTCAACCCATTTCCATGCCCACCGCCCCCCACCCAATATTTTTTGCAAATACATCCGCTCCTACACCTTACTCTCATCCTTCTTTCTCCTCCTCAATGTTCGATTGCGATTGCTTCGACTACTGGGACAAGACCCGAGACTTCAAAATCAACTCTTTACTCTTTTGAGGGCTTCTTCTTCTTCCTCTTCCCACAAAGCAAAACCCTTTCCTCTATGTAACAAAATGGGTCCAATCCCAAAACTACCGTTCGTCTTCCTCATCGCCACCCTCCTTTTTGTTGCCACATTCACTGGGTTATCTGAATCCAAGTCGGACCAAGTCGCAGAACTCCTATCCAAGTCGAACCATATATGAATTTGATAAAATGAAAAAAAAAATTGAAGGGGAAATTAAGTAACCTGTTCAGGAGTTTCGATCTTGTCTCTACCGCCCTATCAAAGGAGCATGCAAGAAATAAATTTCTGAAAGTGAAGTTGTCTAATATGCTGCAAAGCTTACTGAGAACAATATTGGATCAAAGCATTATATGACGAATCAATTACACAATTGAAAACTAAGTGGTCAAAAGGAAGAACATTTATCCATAGTTCGAATATCACAATACCCAATGCTATCCTATGCAGTACTCCTTGACACAGTATGACACTTTGATTGGGAGATTATCAAACTTAATTTCATCCTCATCTGAATTTTTCTCATGACTTGTAGTGATTTCTTCTTCCTCATAAATCAGATCATCCTCCACCAGCCTCACTCCCTCCCGCTAGTGGCCGCCGCTCGATTGCCGCGAATCTTTCACCTCCAATGCTCCCGCTGACAACCGAGACTTCGCCGACCACGACTGGGTCTTCCCTTCCTTTGTGCTCCCGCAAAACACTTCCTGTAAGGACCCTTCCCGAATTTATCCTCGAAACCCGGAAAGAACCCTTATCCCGTCTGACAGCTTTTTTACCTCAAAATTTTTATACCAGGAATACCCTTTATCTTTAAATAATTTTTAGTAAACCTTACAGGGTTCCCGACAGAACCTCTGTACTTACTGACCACTCCTACCTGTCAAATGTAGGATAGCATACAGGTCAAAGCCAAGACCTCGTAATAGTGGTGGTCCAAATAGGAATACCCTCTGACACCAAATGTCAGTAGGTCAAACACTGCTGACACCTCTACTGGAATACCACAAGACGACCGACTAGTCAGATACTTGTGAACCAACAATAATTCGTCACTCTGGGTCATCACCCACACTAACCCACATACCCGGATGACGAAGTATTTTCATAGGATGACTAAGCACATGACAATCGTCGTCAAACCATATTCGAGCCGGAAATATCCTCGTCTATCATATCATATAAATCGACAAGTATCCTCGACTATCATATCGTATCCTCAGCCGGAATAACATTCGGCTATCATATCACATCAGTAGGCATATCCCTCGAATGGCATATCCCTAGCCACCAGGGTATCCCTTGGGGTGTGCTAGTCCTGTATCACAACTCTCTGTACTATGCATAGATAGCCTCGCGATCCGACGGAGCCAAAACTCCTCGATGCCAGAGTCGGAGCACTCAACGAACCAACGGAGTAAAACTCTCGATGCTAGTCGAAGAAACAGTAACCAATTATATTGAAGGTTCACCGGGTTCACCGCCAACAGCGGATCCTAGTCCCATATTCTAGTCCTCCTCAAATATGTTTATCTTGGAGGTTCACCGGGTTCACCGCGAATAACGAATCCTGGCCCCGGGTCCTGGCCTCCCTCAAATCAATGTTTATCTAGGAGGTTCACCGGGTTCTCCGTCTCAGCGGATCCTAACCCCGACTCCTGAGCCCCCTCAAATCCGTATTGTTTATATTGGAGGTTCACCGGGTTCTCCATCTCAGCGGATCCTAACCCCGGCTCCTGGGCCCCCTCAAAACCGTATTGTTTATATTGGAGGTTCACCGGGTTCTCCGTCTCAGCGGATCCTAACCCCAGCTCCTGGGCCCCCTCAAAACCGTATTGTTTATATTGGAGGTTCACCGGGTTCTCCGTCTCAGCGGATCCTAACCCCGGCTCCTGGGCCCCCTCAAAACAGTATTGGATCCAAAATCAAGTATTTTATAATCACAAATACGATTTCAACTCAAAATCATGGACTCAAATAATTACCACGTCAAAACAATATCAAAACCGAATCCAATAACCATGCCATTTCTCACAACACACTTTCACTGAAATATTGGAAAAACAAATGTCTAGCAATCATTTATAAATTCCAGGAAATCATTGCAACCATACACAACAGTATTTAAATCAAAGATATTGATGCATGCATTACAATTTATAAACCAAAAGTCCACTCACAAACATCATCCAACCCAAAATTCATGGATGCTCTAGCCCAACGAACACATGCACAATAATGACCCAACTACCTTGACTTTCCGAGCTCAAAACCCGCTCCACGGTCAACCATTACCGCTGGGATTGCCCAATCGAGCCCTAAACGAACTCCTATGGCCTTGAAACCAACAAAATCTGATCCAGATCGTCCCAAAACCCTAGTCACGCGCCACCGTGACATCGGGAACAGTCCCACGCGCCGCCACGCGCCACCGGAAGGTTAGAACACGTGCCCACACGCCCTCACGTGCCGGTCACGCGCCTGCTACAGTGTTCACGTGCCTGGACTGGTCCAACCCGGCCCGGCTAGACCTAACCCGGTCCAACTCGACCCGACTGGTTCACTCAACCCGACCCGGTCTGACCCGACTCGACTAGTTGCCGGTGACTCGTCAAAGAAGACGATCGGCTGCCGACGTCGACGTCGAAGTCTGGCCGGAGAAGATGATCGACCGCCGCCGTCGCCGCCGTCTGGTTTCTCCGAAATCCCCCATTTCCGGCCGAAACTTCAAGCTTTTATAACTTCCTCAAAACTCAACCATTTTCCACAAATTTTATGTCTAAATCTATCTACTCAAACCCAAGAATCCAAATATGACATCAAAACCACAAACACGTACCTGTGTAAGCTGAAAAATCGATCGGAAGATCCAAAACTTCCTATACTCAGTTCGGCTTCCCCTGTGGTCCTCTCCTTCGATGGTTGGCACGGTTGTGATCGTGGGAAGGAGTAGAATACGATTAGTGGATCAACAATGGAAGTTAAAGCCTTGAATCCAAAGTTGACTTTGTGGGTTTTGGGTGTTTTCTCACGATTTCGGGGTGTGTTTTTCAAAGAGATAAGTGATAATCCGATGAAGATGAAAATGAAGTGAAGATGTCCATGAAGATGTAAAATGATTGGGGTTAAAATATCTTCTCCCAAACCAAAATTACCAAAATGCCCTTGTACATCTAGACCCATAACTTTCGTACACGAACTCCGTTTTCTGCGTGCCGCCTGTCTACGAACTCGTGAGTTCAAGACCTACGCAATGACCCAAGAAAAATTCCCAAAGTACTGCCATTCAAAAGGGACTCTCGAACCCGTCCAAAATTGAGGGTAAAATCGTCCAATTCTCAAAATAATTTAATTTCTGGTCCGGGTCGTTACACTTCCAAACGCGGCAGGAAGCTTCCCTCCTCCTTTGATTCACGCGCCACGCTTGCTAAGCTAGCTGACTCATCGCACCAGATCGCCTCCCAGCCTCAGCCCCCGCTTGCTGCATCGGTCCCCAAGCCGGAGGCAGAAAGGAAGAAATTGAAGGTGCTGCCGAGTAGCCCTTTCTAATTTTTTTAAAAGATTTTTAATATAAAATTTAATAAAAAAATAGCAAATGTCTTAATTGCCCTACAAATTTTTTAATATTACTACAACGCCAACACTTTTAACGCCGTTAGTAACGGACTATAACTTTTGGTGCAATGGAGCTGACAAATGGGGGGTTCGGGGATCACATTGTTACGATTTCGAGTTCGGGGAGTAAATTGAGACTCGAAGTCTAGTTCGGGGAGCATTTTGAGTAATAAGCCTTTTTCTAATGACTTTTGGTTTTTTGATTTTTTTCTTTTTGTAAATAATATTGATAGGTGTTACTTTGAAAATCTTTGTTGAATTGTTTTGCAAAATCACTCTATGACCTGGAAAGTTGTTCTGGATGGTCGTGAGCTTTTGACACAATGTCTTAGGGGTGCATTGGATTCAGATTTATACAGATAATTGCAGAGTTTTTTGAAGTGATTGAATTTTACAGATTTATTGATTTTCATAAATTTTTATAGAGTTAATAACGGAATTATATAGAATTACATAACAGTGTTTTGCATTGTCATATTGAGTTTTATATAATGTGATTAAGTTTTGCAGAAAATGATATTGAGTTATATAATATAGGTATTTTTTTCTGAAGATTTATACAATCAAATCATAATTATTTTTTAACTAAAAATTCTCTCACTAAATTAAAATAAAATAATATATATATTATTACAAACTTTTTTTTGGCAATATATAATATTACAATTATAAAAATATAAAAACTTTTAACGACCAATGAGATTGAGAGGCTAGGACTGCCAGGAATCATGCATGCCTTTAAAATATATTTCTTTTTGGTTTTTTTCTTCAAACGATATATATATTCATGTAAAGTTTATATTATTTAATTACTTATAATTCACATAGAAAGTAATATATAATAATATATATCAGTATGAGACATAAATTTTGTTGAGTTTATTGAAAAATATAAAAACCACAAATAATATTTTTTAAGCCTAGTATAAAATCTATAGAAATCCGAGTGGGGAGGATAGAGAAATTAAAAATTTGCTAAAGCATAATTTACACTAAAATGTTTATCAAACTCCACAAATCTCTACCATTTAATGAAGTCTACAATACTCATTAATGTTTTTGAATACACCAACCTTTTATGGAGTTACGAAATGTCATGATTGAATACACCTGTAACGACCCGGAAATTTAATTAGTGAATTTTTATAAATTAATTTGGGAAATGACGAGTTTACCCTTGGTTTTATAAGGGGCTCGGAAATCACATTTTGGGTGGAGACACATTTGGCAATTTTTCGGGGACCATTGCATAGGTCTCGAACTCACGAGTTCATAGACAGGCGGCACGTAAGAAACGGAAATCGTATGAGAGTTGTGGGTCTAGAATGTTTAGGGGCATTTTGGTAATTTTCCCTGGGTAGA
Source organism: Oemleria cerasiformis (assembly GCA_037349345.1). Taxonomy (NCBI): domain Eukaryota; kingdom Viridiplantae; phylum Streptophyta; class Magnoliopsida; order Rosales; family Rosaceae; genus Oemleria; species Oemleria cerasiformis. The sequence goes on from JAZGTL010000016.1 coordinate 7,994,801, forward strand.
TATTTTTAACCCAGACAGTTTCAGATTCTCCTCATTTCTCTCTCTCTCTCTTCCCGAACCTCTTCTAATCCATGCGACCGAACCCAAAAACCCAAGATTGTGAACTTTGATTCGAGGCAACCTCGTTCGATTTGGTTCCACCCATCGGAATCTCCTCCTCCCCGCGATTAAGGATGTACCGGCCGTTGAAGGAAACAGCCACAGGAGACACCGAATCGAGGTAAGGAAAAATCGAACCTTTTGATCGATTTTTCGGCCAACATAGGTATGGGTTTCGTGTTTAGACTTCAATTTCGAGTTCTTGGGCTTGAGTAGATGGATTTAGACTATTAATTCGTGAAAAAAAGTTGAGATTTGAGGAAGTTAGGAAAATTTCAAGGTCGACCGGCAATGGCGATTTCTGGCTACGGCGCACGGCGGAGCGGTCGTCTTCTCTGGCGATTGGTTCGGTTAGAGGGGCTGACGTGGCATGCCACCTACCAGCCACGTGAAGGTCACCTGGCAGCCACGTGGTGCCACCTGGCAGCTGAGTCAGCACCGAGTCAATGTGCGTGCAGGATCGTCAGGTACTGTAGCCGGCGCATGGTCTGGCCGCCGGCCTTCCGTCGGCTCGTGACGGCGTGTGGGACCGGTCCTTGGGTCACGGTGAAGCGTGTCAACATGTTTTCGACGTTCCGGACCTTTTGGCGTAGGTTTCGTGTTAATCGGACATCATTTAGGGGTAGGTTTGGGCTTCCAAAGTGGCTGCATTTTTAGTGAGACGCATGCGGACCTTCCGGGGTTTAGGGAGTTTGAATGTAGGGTTTTTAATTATCGTTGGTAACCCGATTGTTACTTTTGACAGGCGATATTGTTCCGGGAACTTCATAGGAGCGTACGACTCGGGATTGAGCTTATTGGACGTTCGATGAGTGGACTTTGGTTTTGTAAATTATAATGCATGCATAAAGGCATATTTGAAATGAATTCTGGTTACGTATTATTTTTGGCATATTTCTGGAATTTAGAAATTATTCTATTAAATTATTACTAGACACGAGAATGATGTTTTGGGTTGTGGCCTGGTTTTTGGACTATGTTTTTTATCGTTTTAACGTGATAGATTTTGGGTCTCGGTTGAGTCCATGATTTTTGGATTTAGACCCGGATTTGTGATTTTATTGGATTTGGGCATAAACCCAGTTTTTCAATGAAATTAGCTTAGGCCAAGAAACAAGGATGCCATAACATGGATTTTGGTTTTCACTGAATTACTGTCCGCGAGGGTCAAGGTTTTCTTCGACTGGCGTCGAAGGGTATTTCTCCGCGAGATCGTTGAGGGTTCTCCGACGCTGGTGTTGAAGAATATTTCTCCACCAGGTCGTTAAGGCTGTCTACGCATAGTACTGGGTTCTGCACAACTCGAGGTATATCGAGTGTGTGGAGGGTTGGACCCGGGTCAGTCAACTCGGATATCGAGCTACGACACATGATTCCATTCGGGGAGCAGTGTGATATGTTTATGATATTTTGTGTCTAGGTCTGTTCACATGATTATCTCCAACTTTTACTATCTCTATAAAAATCCTAATTGAATATATTTAAACTTTCAGAGATATTTAAACTCTATGAAAGTCTCAATTGAATACACCCCCTAAGATGAACCATTGGAAATGGAAATATTGTCTTTTTCATGGAGCACAATTGGGTCTTTCCAGTTCCTCTAGAAAATCATCCTTACTGAGCACCAATAGTAGATTACTTTATAGTAGATTACTTAAACAGAGATATTATAGTTGATTATTTTATTGAGAATCATATGTGGAATCGCAATAAACTAGAAGATTGTCTTGATGATGATTTTGTTAATAAAATTGTTTTTATACCCTCACCTGATTTTAGATCTTGATGAGGACTAATGTGTTTGGAGACCTCCCCGCAATGACTCTTTAACAAGAGAAATCTAAAAATTGTGCGTTTTTTGATAAAATTGCAAGTTTTTTTTCCCTTATCCAAACACACCCTAAAGGATTTAGATTAAATCAAATCCTTATAACTAATATTTATTCCAACAACCAAATTTGAATTTGAACGACCAAATCCAATTGTTCCCAAACGGGCCCTTACGAATTTTGTGGGATTATGAATAACTTTCCTTAAACCCCACGTGAAATTTGATTGATAGAATGAGTTTCCATTCCATATACAATGTATGTATGTATGCATCAAGTAGGCCTCGCCAATGGGAATTCATGGGCTTGGCCTTGGTTGGGTGGGCTTTTATAATTGTGCCAAGAAAATACAAGTCGAGTCGAGCTAGTTTGATGAAAAATATAGAAAATTCAAGCTTATCAACGAGTCGGGCTTTACAACTCGGGCTGGGTTAGTCCGATCGGGTCCGGCTTAAATGGGCTTTTTATGGACATGAAAAAATACCCACTCAAACTTTAAAAAGAAATTAAAAAATTATTGTAAGTCTGGATTTATATAATTAATTTATTGTGGGAATATATCTTGATGTATATGGTTATAGTAAATATATGATTACATAGTGAATATATCTTTGTTGATGTATATGTTTACATAGTCCGAATTTAATTTGGAAATATTTTTTTTTTTGATGTATGATTACAATAATTATATGGTTATATAGTAGATATATCTTTGTTGATGTATATGGTTATATAGTCTGGACTTAATTTCGAATTATTTTGGTTGTTATATATGGTTATCCTAAACCCTAAACTCATTTTATATTTTAAAATAATAATGAAATTAGTGGGCCTTACGGGCCAGGCCTATCGGTAATTTCGGGTTTAAGCACCTTAGCCCAAGCCTGCTCATAAAATATCGGACCGAGCTTTTTTCAATGGGACAAACGAGCCCGACAAGTCCATAGCTTATGGGCCAACTGATGAGGCCTATCAAGTATCAGGAAGCGGTACTCCTAGCATTATTAATTTAGCAAATTTAGAGAGATGCGTTGAGCAAAAAGTGAATAAAATTAGGGTAAATGGAAATTTGTTTTAATAGGTTAAGTGCACTTATGAAAAAGATCCATGTAAATAGAGGCACCCTTTCAAGTAGTCTTCGATTATGGTTGAGCAAATTATACTTTATTACTCTGTAGTTTATACTAAATTACATAATTATACATTTACTTTCAAATCTTGCATTTTTTTCCTTGTATTCTTCAAAATGTTACAACATTAATCCTCTGTTAAAAATTTTATTAAGTAATTGAACAAAATGGGACCCACATGGCATAAAATAATAATCAATCTATTAAAAAGGTACAAATTTGAAAGAACAAAAAAAAACTCTGCCTTTCCCTCTCGTCGTCTCCCCTGACCTGCCTCTAGAAGCCACAAAACCAGCTCCAAAACCGCAGTCCTTCACTAGAAAATTTGAATTCAAATTCTTAATTAGCATCTCATTTTCCTTGATATTGTTAGTTTCATTTTGAGATTCACCTTAGATACATCATGATGGGAGTACCTTTCCCTCACCCTCCAGCTGCTCAATACGCGTTGTACCAGAGTTGTCTTACCAGATCCACCAATTTCGACAATCCCAACCGCCGTAAACCCACCATTATTTCCGTCAATGAGCAAGGTCTCAATTTTGGTTGCCTGTTCATCAAATCCCGAAATATTTTCAGTCTTTTGAAGTACCGGCAACCCCTGGAGATTGAAATGAGAGTCATATCCCCTAAACTTTGAAGCTGAAAATGATTTGACCCCAAAATGAATTAATTAAAATTTACAGTGAGGAAGACGATCTGGTTTGCCTTTTCATGGTCGCCATTCGTCAGCACTATTGAATCCTCAACTTTGTACCGATTGACAACCTCCGCCATGTCCCGTTGCAATGCTATCAATCCTTCCAATTCCAATTTTTTTTTTCCTTTTCTAATTGTTAACTTTTTTTAATAAGTTAAATATTATTTTATGTCAAATGGCAGTTATTTGTCACTTACTTAAGTTCAATGTAGGTCCAATTTTATCCATATAATCTTTTAACATAAAATTTATCGAAGAAGAGTTAAGATTGTAACGTTTTGAAAAATACAGAGTAATAAATGCAGGATTTGAAAATACAGATATAACTGTGTAATTTAATATAAATAACAGGGTAGTAAAATAAAATTTGCTCATTATAGTTTCCAAATACTATCTGGCTTGATATGGGGGAATTTATTGTATAGATATTATAGTATTCCTATAAATTCCCTCTTCTCGTGTACCTTTTGTTGCATCAAAGTAAACTACAATATTCCAGAGTATAACATTTCTCCCGGAAAAAAAAAAGGTGGGGCAACAAAGATTGCAGAGCATTTCAAAAATTCAATGGAAAGTGGAAAATCAATCAAAGTGCAGTTGGCTCTTTTTTGCCTTGTGTTCATAACCCTCTTGGCTCTTACTGAATGTTTGTATCTTAATTTATATCCAATCAACCACAGATTTTACTCCATTTACACCATTCATCTATTTTGCTGATATATTTGATCATTTTTGTTTTTTCTCTTTGACATAAGCAGGCAATGGAAGCATCCACCGTGGCAGTAGCGGCGAAAATGCGGATGTTGAGAAATTGAGGGTGGTGAGAGTAAAAGGTGGTGATGAATCTGAGATGAATGCGAAGGGCAGCATCAAAATACATCTTTGTAATGAGGGGCAGTGTGGACCCCCTGGACCTATGCGAAAGCCTTGTTGGTGTTGCCATGATACCTGCTGGGAAGTCGAAAAACTCTGCAACGCAAACTGCTTCCCCGGCCCACCCCGCCACTGATCAATAATTCAATATATACGGACTGCTGACATTATTTCATCATTTCAGTTTTTCTACTTTGATTTTAAATGCATGTTCGCAAAACATGAAATAAAACTTGAATTTTTGAGGCGTCCACTGCCTTCATATATAATATACAGATCATGAAGGCTTCTCTGGCTTCAATTCGTTCTTGTTGGTATTAATAATGCACATTTGTTAGAAAGTCATAGACAATTCAAGAACAAATGAGATGAACTGAGATAGATGTAGAGAGTTCTAGAGAAGCAAATAAGAATGAAGATGATGTTGGCTAGAAAAGTATGGGAGCACAATTGGGAATGGAAATGAAATGGAAAGAATGTCCTTTTCGGGGAGCACAATTGAGTCTTTCCTTTTCTTCTGAAAAACCTTCTTACTGAGCACCAACTGCAAAACTTAAACAGAAATATTACAATCGATTACGTTATTTAGAATCATATGTGGAATGACAATAAACTAGAAGATTGTCTTGGTGAGGATTCTATTAATAAAATTGCTTTTATACCCCCTCCCGGTTTTTGATCTTGATGAGAACTAATGTATTTGAAGACCTTCCCCCAATAGCTCGTTTACATGAAAATTCTAAAATTATGAGCTTTGATCAATTTCCAAGTTTTTTCCCTTATCTAAACACACCTCGTTTGTTTGCTTAAAATTCATATTCCACCTATTTGTGATGTTGGGCTTGACATGGAAAGGAAAATGGGGGTGGAGTTGATCGGAGTCAATTCCCCTTAAGAGGTGGATTAGAATTACCTCTAGATAGGTGGTAAATACCCTTTGGAATGCAAACTTACATAAAAAATACCCTTTTATTAAAATAAACAATCCTTTGTTTTTCAGTTTATTTTTTTTCATTGGTTTTTTAATCTTAACTCCGACATTGAATTGGCTAGCATATCATTTCAAAATTTGTAGGGCTTAAATCTACTCCAAATCAGTTATCAAATTAGTATATAGCATCGTTTTGTAAAACAGTTTTTAAGATATTTTTTTGTAAAACGAAAATAACAAATAGGATTTTGCATTTTTAATATTCGAGAATGCGTTTGATAGTTTACTCCGAGTATGATTTTATAACAATAAAAAAAGGAAAAACTTGTTTAGCACAATATATAAAATTTTAAAAAGAATAACTACACATTATACAATAATTTCCAAACATAAATTTTGAGATGACGACGGTGGGAATGATAACAGTAGAGCTAGTTGTGGTGTGATGGGATGGAAGTGGTGTTGATGGTGGTGGTGGGGTTGGTGGAAATGGTTGGGGGGGGGGGGGGGGGGGGGGTGACATCTTTGGTGGCCATGGTGGCGGTGGTAGCGATGGCGGTGGCGATCAATTCTTAATTTACATTGTTTGGCAAACCTTCTCGAGCAATTCTTTTTAGTTTAAAGGAAAACGGTAGATCTCTCACGGCGGGTTTAGAAGAAAAAGATCCATGATCTGGAGAAAGGATGGGAGCGGGTGGAAGAGGAGGAAGGGACATATGGAATCTGACTTGTGTAAGGTATGATTGGAGGGATTTTCCATGGCTTGGGTAAGAGAGGTTGTGGTAAAGGGGGAGAAGGAACACTGGAACAGAGATGGTGGCTGCTTGGTGAAGGAAAGTGCAACTTTTTTTTTCACTCTTCAAAACAAAAAAAAAAAATTATTGATGAAAGGATAAAATGGGAACATAAATTATTTCCATGCCATATTTCTTAAGTTTTTAAAAATATTACTTCATCAACACAAAAAATTAAAATATTTAAAATGGAATTTACAAATTATTACATTCTTAAATAGTTAAGGAATTAAATGCAAATACCATTCCTATTCAAAACTTTCATTCGAGGCCAGATCCAATCCTTATAACTAATATTTATCCGAACAACCAAATTAATTTGGATTTGAACGCCCAAATCCAAATCCAACCATTCCCAAACAGGCCCTTACGAATTTTGGGGGATTATTAAAAAGTTTCCTTAAACCCCACGTTGAATTTGATTGATAGCATGAATGTACCATGTATGTGTGTATCAAGTACCAAGAAGTGGTACCTCTAGCAATATTAATTTAGCAAATTTAGTGAGATTTGGTGAGCAAAATGTGAAAAAAAATTTAGGATAAATGACAACGTGTTTTTAAGAGGCACCCTTTCTGTAACGACCCGGAAATTTAATTATTGAATTTTCGTAAATTATTTTTGCAAAAAGATGAATTTATCCTTGGTTGTTAAGGGACGTGAATGTCAATTTTTGTTTCGAGACACTTTTGGCTGTGTTTCCGGTACCATTGCGTAGCTCTCGAACTCACGAGTTCGTAGACAGGCGACAGTCGGAAAATGGAGTTCGTGTGCGAGATATGAGGGTCTAAAATGTTTAGGGGCATTTTGGTAATTTGGGCTTGGGTAGATATTTTAACCCCTAATCAGATCAAATCTTCATCATTTCACCCATATCTCTCCGGACTCACCCCGAAACCATGCGAACGAAACCCAAAAACCCATAATTTTGAACTTCGATTCAAGGCCAAATCATCCATTCTAGTTCCACTAATCGAATTCTCCTCCTTCTCGTGATCACAGACGTACCAACCATCGAAGGAGGCAACCGCGGGAGACACCGAACCGAGGAAAGGAAAACTGAATCCTTTCGATCGATTTTCCTGCCAACACATGTATGGGTTTCGTGTTTAGAGGTCATTTCTGAGTTCATGGGCTCATATAGATAGATTTACACGTAAAGTTTGTGAAAAACTGTTGAGTTTTGAGAAATTTAGGAAAACTTCAAGGTTGACCGGAAATGAGGTTTTCCGGCGACGGCAGACAGCGGTCGTCTTCTCCGGCGAGACTCCAGTAGCGCACAGTGGCGCGGTCGTCTTCTCCAGCAAGACTCCGGCAACTGGGTCAGTCAAGAGGGGCTGATGTGGCATGCCACATGACAGCCACGTGGGCGCCATCTGGCGGTCAAGTCAGCACTGAGTCAGTGCCGACTCAGGCGCGTGGACATTGTAGCAAGCGCATGGGTCACTGTAGGAGGCACGTGGCTGGCGTGTGATCGGCGCGTGGCTATCGCATGGTGCGTGGGACCGAGTTTTGGTTCACGATGGCGCGTGTCCGTAAGGTTTCGACGTTCCAGATCTGTTGGCACAAGGTTTCGGGGTTATCAGACGTCGTTTAGGGGTAGTTTTGGGTTTAGGGCTGGGCGTCTGAAGTTGCTACGTTTTTAGTGTTACGCGAGCGGAACTCCCAGGGTTTAGGGAGTTTCATTGTAGGGGTTTTAATATTAGTCGGTAATCCCGATTGTTAATATTTATAAACGATACTGCTCCGGGAACTTCGGGGGAGCATACGACTCGAGATTGAGCTTGGTTGGACGTGTGGTGAGTGGACTTTAGTTTTGTAAATTATAATGCTTGCATAAAGGTATTTTGATATAATTGTTTATTAAGTATTGTTACGTATTGTTTAGTAAATTTCTGGAATTTAGAAATTGTCCTAATAAATTATTACTGGACACAAGTTTTCAATATTTCAGTGAAAGTGATGTTTTGGGATGTGGCTTGGTGTTTGGACTCTATTTTTTTGTCTTTTTGACGTGATGGATATTGAGTCCTTGATTTTGGGTTTTGACCCGTACTTTTAATTTTTATGGATTTGGCCATAAACCGGTTTTTCAATGAATTTGGCTTAGGCCAGGAAACATGGATTTTTGGTTTTCACTGAATTACTGTCTCCGAGGGTCAAAGTTTTCTCTAACCGGCATAGAGGGGTTTTGCTCCGCCAGATCGTTGAAGGTTCTCCGACGCTGGTGTCGAGGGGTATTTTCTCCACCGGGTCGTTGAGGTTGTCTATGCATAGCACATATTTCTGCACAACTCGAGGTGTATCGGGTGTGTGGAGGGTATTTCATAAACAGTAAGATATGTTTTGATATATTTTGTGTCTAGATCGGTTTACATGATTTTAAACTCCTTTGATGAGGGATTACAAAGCAGGTTTGTGGACGACAGAATATTTTCATTATTCGGGTTTTCATGGGTCCCACCAAGTGTTTTAACAAAAGATGGATTTTTTCGATGAGTTTTCGGAATATCTATATATATTATTTTATATACAAAGGGATTTTATGTTATGCGTGCATGGTTTTATTCGTGGAGGGGAAAAAGGTAAGATTTCCTCGAAAAATGATTTATAAATGATTATTTTTGTCCACTCACAACTTTCGTGTTTTAAATCCCCTCTACATTGTTGTATTGACGTGGGCATTTTCAGAGGCGGATGCATTAGAATTTCAACTGCGCAATTACCTAGACTTTCGAGTATGATAATTAATTCTGTAATTTTTTATCCTACCTAGATTCTCTGATAACACTTTTGGACTGATTGTAAAATTTCGATTTCATCGTTGGATGGTTGATGTTTTTTGGAATTTGGAGTGCTATATGATCCCTTGTCTGACAGGTGGAAGACAGTTAACCAATCCTTAGGGGAGATTCTGCCGAAATTTCGGCAGAATTCTCATAATTAATTGTAAGGACTTAAGAGTGTTTTGGGAATTTATTTAGGTTGTCAGATGGGAGCAGGGTTCTTTCCGGGTTTCGAGGGGAAATTCGGGAAGGGTCATGACACTTGGTATCAAAGCACTAGGTTTAAATTTCTGTTGACCGTACACCTAGTGTACAACTGATTTTGGTATTGATGATTCTTTTCAGCGTAATACCTCCGAGACGCGAGCCCCGCCAACAGTCTGGAAACAGTGAGTATGCACATGAACCGGTAGTAGACCCTGATTTGAGGCAGACCCTAGATCAATTGGGTCGGACTTTGACTACAGTGCTTTAGGGTAGGGCTACTACTGCGGTGTCTGACATTGAGCGATCCCAGAGGTTGGGGGCGACAGTATTTACGGGTGAGTTAGGCCTAGATGATGCAGATGAGTGGATTACTCATTTGGAACGAGTGTTTTCAGTTATGAGGTGCCCTCCGGAGGACAGGGTGCGGTTAGCAACATTCCTTCTAGGTGGTCATGCGTATCATTAGTGGCATACTTTGGAGCTGTCAGGCTGGAATGTCCATGCATTTACCTGGGAAATTTTCCGAGAGCGCTTCCTTGAGCAGTTTTACCCTCGCTAATACCGGGATGCCAGGGAGGCTGAGTTCTTGCAGTTTCAACATGGGGAGATTACGATGGCCCAATATGAGCAGAAATTTCTTGAGTTGGCACGCTTTGTACCACTTCTGGTGGCAACGGAGAGGGATAAGTGTCGCAGATTTGAATATGGGCGGAGGAGTGAGGTTCGGGCAACAGTAACTGATGTGGCTCATACTTCGTTGAGGGCTTTGTCAGATGCTACTGCTAGGGTAGAGTTGAGTTTACCAATTTAGCAGCAGTTCAGTGGTTCCAGGGGAGACTGGGATCGCTGGACTTTTGGAGCCTCTAGTCAATGACCATCCAAGAGAGGCAGTTTTAATTTTGGATTTTCTAGGGGTGCAATATTCGGATCGGGCAGTGGTGGTGCCGATCAGGGACATCAATCATCCGCTCAGTTTAGAAGGGCTTCAGTGCAGTCGACCAGGAGACAGAGTGGCAAACCTGCACAAGTGGGTGACACCGGTTGCTACTTCTGTGGGGAGTCTGGTCATTTCAAGAGGGACTGCCCACATCATTGTTCAGGCAGTAGTTCCTTGGGTCGAGATGCTGCTGAACTGAGTTAGAGAGCAGCGCAGAAATCTGATACTGCATTAGGGAGCCAGACCCAAGCCAGTAGGGCCAGCAGGTCTAAAGGGAGACATGGGGGTCATGGTCGGTCTTCGGGTACACAGGCCCAAGTTTTTGCTATGAATCAGCAGGAGGCTCGAGCAGCACCAGAGGTGGTTACTGGTACGTTGTCTATTTTTAATCATGATGCTCGTATTTTGATAGATCTCGGGGCTACACATTCTTTTATTTCTCGGGGTTTTACTCTTTTTGCTGATAGATAGTTGTCCACAATTGGTGGGACATGGATATTAGCAGTCCTACCAAAGATATGTTAGTGGCGAACCTTGCGATACGTAGTTGTCCGGTAGTAGTGGGAGGTCATGAGTTAGAGGCATATTTAATCCCCTTGGACATTTATGATTTTGATGTGATTCTAGGGATGGATTGGTTAACCATGCACCATACCTCTATAGACTGTTTCGACAAGAGGGTGGTTTTTCGGAGTCCAGGCTTGTTGGAACTTACGTTTCAGGGTGAACGTAGGGTACTCCCCTTGGGAGTGATATCAGCTTTAACGACTGAGAAATTATTGAGGAAAGGTTGTGAGAGCTGTTTAGTTCACGTGATTGATTCTCGGGATACTCCGGTGAGAGTAGAGGATATTCATGTGGTGAATGAGTTTCCCGATGTATTTCCAGAGGATCATTCGGGGTTACCACCTCATTGGGAGATTGAGTTCACCATAAAACTTCTTCCAGGTACCCAACCTGTATCACAGGCACCGTACATAATGGCACTGGCAGAATTGAGGGAATTGAAGACTCAATTGCAGGACTTGGTGGATATGGGGTTTATTCGACCAAGTGTATCAACTTTGGGTGCATCAGTGTTATTTGTAAGGAAGAAAGATAATGGTTTGAGGCTCTGTATCGACTACCGGTAATAAAATAGGGCTACGGTGCAGAACAAGTATCCTTTGCCACGAATTGATTATTTGTTCGATCAATTAAAAGGGACAAGGTATTTCTCTAAAATTGACCTTCGATCTGGGAACCATCAAATGAGGATCAGGGAAGGGGATGTCCCTAAAACAGCTTTCAGGACACGCTATGGGCATTATGAGTTTCTGGTGATGACCTTCAGGTTAACTAATGCACCGGCAGCACTTATGGATTTGATGAACAGGGTATTCCGAAGGTATTTAGATCGGTTTGTGATTGTGTTCATCGATGATATCTTGGTATATTTGAAAAGTGCTAAGGCACGTGAGAAGCACTTGAGGTTGGTGCTGAATATGCTGAGGAAAATGCAATTGTTCGCCAAATTCAGTAAATGTCAGTTTTTGTTGACCAGTGTGGGATTCTTAGGTCATGTGATTTCTACTGAGGGTATCAGCGTGGATTCCCAAAAAGTTGAGGCAGTGGAAAACTGGGAGCAACCGAAGACAATGACAGAGGTGAGAAGTTTTCTGGGTTTAGCGGGATATTATCGACGATTCGTAGAAGGATTCTCTACGAAAGCTGCCCCGTTAACTCGGTTGACTAGGAAAGGAGTCAAGTTTGACTGGGATGATGGGTGTGAACAGAGCTTTCAAGAGATAAAAAGAAGGTTGACTTCTGCCCCAGTTTTAACCCTTCCAGAGGATCACGGAGAATTCGAGGTGTACAGTGATGCATCATTGCGAGGTATAGGATGCGTACTGATGCATCATGGGAAGGTAATAGCTTATGCTTCCAAGCAACTTAAACCTCTTGAGTTGAATTACCCCACACATGATTTAAAGTTAGCTGCAGTGGTGTACATACTGAGAATTTGGAGACATTATTTGTATGGGGAAACGTGTCGGATCTTTACTGACCATCAGAGTTTGAAATACTTCTTTACCCAGAAATATCTGAATTTGAGACAGAGAAGGTGGCTTGAGCTGATAAAGGATTATGACTGTACCATAGAATATCACCCAAGAAAAGCCAATGTAATGGTGAATGCCTTGAGCAGGAAGTCCATGGGTTCTTTTGCGCATTTGCATACTGTCTACCTACCATTGTTGGTGGAATTCTGAAGAGCGGGAATTATACTTGACATGGATAGCTAGGGGGCTTTGTTTGCTAGCTTTCATGTGAGGCCTTTTTCATTAACCGGATTATTGAAGCTCAACTCTAGGATCCTACTTTGTGTTTTATTAGGATGGAGTTGGAGGCTGGGAACAGGCAGGATTATGTGATCAAGGATGATGGGGCCTTGGTTAGGGATGGCCGGTTGTGCGTACCTAATGATCTAGAGTTGAAAAGAGAAATTCTTACTCTTAAGGAGTTTTCGGTTTTTGTAGACGAGGAAAGCTGAGTCCTCGCTACATTGGGTCATATGAGATTATTGAGAGGATAGGGTCAGTGGCTTACAGACTTGCTTTACCACCGGAACTGTCAAGGGTTCACAATGTTTTCCATGTAACCAGGCTCCAGAAGTACCTATTCGATGAATCACATGTATTGGAGAAGCAACCAGTTGAGCTAAGAGATGATTTGACTTTTGAGGAGCAACTAGTTCAAATTCTAGATTGGAAGGAAAAAGTACTGGGCAAAAAGACTATTCATCTGGTTAAAGTGTTATGGAGGAATCATAACGTGGAGGAGGCCACGTGGGAAACTGAGGCATTGATGCGGGCACAACATCCACATTTGTTCCAGTGACAGGTATGAATTTCAAGGACGAAATTTCTTTAAGGGGGGGGGGGGGGGGGGGTGTTGGTAATTAAATTTTTGTAAATTATTTTTACTAAAAAAATGAATTTACCCTTGGTAATTTGGGCTTGGCTAGATATTTTAACCCCCAATCAGATCAAATCTTCATCATTTCACCCATATCTCTCCGGACTCACCCTGAAACCGTGCGACCGAAACCCAAAAACCCATAATTTTGAACTTCGATTCAAGGCCAGATCATCCATTCTAGTTCCACTAATCGAATTCTCCTCCTTCCCGTGTTCACAAACGTACCAACCATCGACGGAGGCAGCCGTGAGAGACACCGAATCGAGGAAAGGAAAACCGAAACCTTTGGATCGATTTTCCAGCCAACACAGGTATAGGTTTCGTGTTTAGAGGTCATTTCTGAGTTCCTGGGTTCGAGTATATAGATTTAGATGTAACATTTGTGAAAAACGGTTGAGTTTTGAGAAAGTTAGGAAAACTTCAAGGTCGACCGAAAATGGGGTTTTCCGGCGACGACGGACGACGGAGCACGGCGGCGCGGTCGTCTTCTACGGCGAGACTCCTGCGATAGCAAACGGCAGCGCACGACGGCGCGGTCGTCTTCTACGGTGAGACTCCTGAGACGGCAAATGGCGATGCGCGGCGGCACGGTCGTCTTCTCTAGCGACTGGATCGATCAGGTGGGGTTGACGTGGTATGCCACATGGCAGCCACGTGGGCGCCACCTGGCGGCCAAGTCAGCACTGAGTCACCGTCGAGTCAAGCGCGTGGACACTGTAGCAGGTGCGTGGGTCACTGTAGCAGGCGCGTGGCACGTGGACCGACCTTCCGCCAGCGGGTGGCAGTTCATGGGACCGAGTTTTGGGTCACATCGATGCACGAAAGCAAGGTTTCGACGTTCCGGATCTGTTGGCGCAGGTTTTGGGTTGATCGAATGTCGTTTATGGGTAGTTTTAGGCATCCGAAGTTGCTGCATTTTTAATGTGACGCGAGCAGACCTCCCAAGGTTTAGGGAGTTTCAATGTAGGGTTTTTAATATTAGTCGGTAATCCGGATTGTTAATATTTACAGACGATACTACTCTAGGAACTTCGAAGGAGCGTATAACTCGAGATTGAGCTTGCTTGGACTTGTGGTAAGTGGACTTTGGTTTTGTAAAGTATAATGCATGCATAAAGGTATTTTGATATAATTGTTTATTACGTATTGTTTGGTAAATTTCTGGAATTTAGAAATTGTGCTAGTAAATTCTGGACACTGGTTTTCAATATTTCAGTGAAAGTGATGTTTTGGAATGTGGCTTGGTTTTTGGACTCTATTTTTATGTCGTTTTGATGTGATGGATATTGAGTCCATGATTTTGGGTTTAGACCCGTACTTGTAATTTTAATGGATTTGGCCATAAACCGGTTTTTCAATGAATTTGGCTTAGGCCAGGAAACAAGAATTTCAAAACATGGATTTTTGGTTTTCACTGAATTACTGTCTCCGAGGGTCAAGGTTTTCTCCGACTGGTGTTGAGGGTTGTAATCACCCGAACCAGAAATTAAATTATTTTGAGAATTGGACGATTTTACCCTCGATTTTGGACGGGTTCGGGAGTCACTTTTTGACTGGCAGTACTTTTTGGAAATTTTCTTGGGTCGTTACGTAGGTCTCAAACTCACGAGTTCGTAGATAGGCAGCACGCGGAAAACGGAGACACGGTGAGTTCGTTACAGGTCTAGAAGTTTCAGGGACAGTTTGGTAATTTTGGAAAAGTTGGAACTATATATCAGATATTTTCTCTCTCTTCGAAGGAGGGGGGTCCAGATATTTTTTTTCAGTCTCTCTCTCCTACCCGTTTCTCCCCATGAGAACACCAAAACCCATTTTCATCGGACGAATTTCAGTCCGATTTGATCGAAACTAAGGTCGGAAAGATCTTCCCCGCGACCCCACGAGTCTTTTGGTGTAATCATCGGAGCGGGAGCACCGCCGTAGGCAACGGACGGAGGAGGGAAGTGGACCGAATCTTCTCGATCATTTTTCGGCCAAACCAGGTACGATCTCGGAACTTTGACCTCATATTTGGATTCCTGGTGAAAAGTAGATGAATTTACATGTGTGGATCGTGAAAAACGGTCAAGAAATGAAGAAGTTATAAAAGCTTGAAGTTTCGGCTGGAAATGGGGGATTCCGGCGAAACCAGACGGCGGCTGCCGGTCATTTTCTCAGGCCAGACTTTGGCGACTGCGCCGGCAGCCGATCGTCTTCTCCGGCGACCGGTCGAGTCGAGTCAGATCGGGTCGGGTTGAGTGAACCAGTCGGGTTGAGTGTACCGGTTGGGTCGAGTTAGATCGGGTCGGGTTGAGTGAACCGATCGGGTTGAGTCGAGTTGGACCGGGTCAGGTCGAGCCGGGCCGGATTAGACCGATCTAGGAGCGTGAACACTGTAACAGGCGCGTGACCGGCGCGTGAGCGTGCGTGGCGGCGCATGAACGCGTGTTCTGACCTTCCGGTGGCGCGTGGCGGTGCGTTTGACTGTTCCCAATGTCACGTCAACGCGTGACTAGGGTTTTGGGACGTTTCGGATCAGATTTTATTGGTTTCGAGGCCATAGGAGTTCGTTGAAGCCCCGATTTGGGCAATTCCAGCGGTAATGGTTGACCTTGAAGCGGATTTTGAGCTCGGAAAGTCAAGGTAGTTGGGTTATTATTGTGCATGTGTTCCTTGGGCTAGAGCGTCCATGAATTTTGGGTTGGATGATGTTTGTGAGTGGAATCCTTTCCTAAACTCATACCTATATGACTTATGTACTGTTATGTGATAGATTATGTGATGACTGGGATTTCAATTGAATGATGATTGATTTAATTGTGTTAGTAGTGTTTGATGTAATTATGTGTGTGGTGATGAATGTTTGGTTGACTAATAATATATTTATGGAATGAGAATGATGCAAGATGATGATAGGAAATCTAGACTATGCCAGGGTTAGCTTTAGGACCCAGCATTGTTAATTATGAGATGTAGGTACTTTGAAACGAGTATAAACTAATACTTTAGTGGTACATTTCAAAGATAGATTCCGAGATTTAAATTAGAATATCGATGAGAAGTAGGTACTCTGGAATGAGTATAAACTACCACTAGATTAGGGTATCTCGAGGGTCAATTTCAAGATACGTATCACGATATCAAGTCGTGAGGTATGATACATTCGGTGAAATACATGAGTCACAGCGAGATATCGTTTTGACGTGGTAATTATCTGAGTCCATGATTTTGAGTTGAAACCGTATGTGTGATTATAAATACTTGATTTTGGATCCAATACGATTTTGAGGGGGCCCAGGAGCCGGGGTTAGGATCCGCTGAGACGGAGAACCCAGTGAACCTCCAATATAAACAATACGGTTTTGAGGGGGCCCAGGAGCCGGGGCTAGGATCCGCTGTTGGCGGTGAATCCGGTGAACCTCCGAAATAAACATTGATTTGAGGGAGGCCATGACCCGGGGCCAGGATCCGTTATTCGCGGTGAACCCGGTGAATCTCCAAGATAAACATATTTGAGGTGGACCAGAATATGGGACTAGGATTCGCTGTTGGCGGTGAACCCGGTGAACCTTCAATATAATTGGTTACTGTTTCTTCGACTAGTGTCGAGAGTTTTACTCCGTTGATTCGTTGAGTGCTCCGACTTTGGCATCGAGGGGTTTTGGCTCCGTCGGGTCTCGAGGCTATCTATGCATAGTACATAGAGTTGTGATACAAGACTAGCACACCCCAAGGGATACCCTGGTGGCTAGGGATATGCCAGTCGAGGATACTTGCCGACTTATATTATATGATATCCGAGGATATTTCCGGCTCTAATATGATTTGACGACGATTGTCATGTGATTAATCAGCCTATGGAAATACTTCGTCATCCGGGTCTGTGGGTTGGTGTGGGCGGTGACCCAGAGTGACGAATTATTGTTGGTTCACAAGTATCTAACTAGTCAGTTGTCTTGTGATATTCCAGTAGAGATGTCAGCAGTATCTGACCTACTGACATTTGGTGTCATAGGGTATTTCTGATATTTAAATTTTGAGGTAAAAGAGTTGTCAGACGGGATAAGGGTTCTTTCCGGGTTTTGAGGGAAATTCGGGAAGGGTCCTTACAAGGGTTCTCCGATGCTGGTGTCGAGGGGTATTTTCACCACCGGGTCGTTGAGGCTGTATATGCATAGCACAGGTTTCTGCACAACTCGAGGTATATCGGGTGTGTGGAAGGTATTTCAGGAACAGTAAGATATGTTTTGATATATTTTGTGTCCAGGTCGGTTTACATGATTTTATACTCCTTTGAGGAGGGTTTTCAAAGCAGGGTTGTGGACCACATAATATTTTCATTATTCGAGTTTTCGTGGGTCCCACCAAGTGTTTTAATAAAAGATGGATTTTTCCGGTGGGTTTTTGGATTATCTATATATATTATTTTATATATAAAGGGATTTTATGTTATGCATGCATGGTTTTATTAGTGGATGGAAAAATGTAAGATTTCCTCGGAAAATGATTTATAAATGATTATTTTTGTCCACTCACAACTTTCGTGTTTTAAATCCCCTTCAAGCTGTTATGTTGACGTGGGCATTTTCAGAGGCGGAAGCATTAGAATTTCAACTGCCCAATTACCTAGACTTTCGAGTTGGATAATTAATTCTGTAATTTTTTATCCTACCTAGATACTCTTATAACACTTATGGACTGATTGTAAAATTTCGATTTCATCGTTGGATGGTTGATATTTGTTGGAATTTGGAGTGCTATATGATCCCTTGTCTGACTGGTGGAAGACGGTTAACCTGGCCTTAGGGGAGATTCTGCTGAAATTTCGGCAGAATTCTCATAATTAATTGTAAGGACTTAAGGGTGTTTTGGGAATTTATTTAGGTTGTCAGACGAGAGCAGAGTTCTTTCCGGATTTCGAGGGGAAATTCGGGAAGGATCCTGACACTTTCAATTATAGTTCCCAAATAAATGTTGGGGAAATGTGGTATGACATATAGGGGGGAATTTATTATACAGATATTGTAGTATTCCTATAAATTCCCTCTTCGTGTATCTGTTGTTGAACCAACCTAAACTACATTATTCCAGAGTTTTACATTTCTCCAGAAAAGAAAAAAAAACAATCTGAGAGCATTTCCATGGAAAGTGGAAAGTCAATCAAAGTGCAGTTGGCTCTGTTTTGCATTGTGTTGATAACCCTCTTGGCTCTCACTGAATGTTTGTATCTTTATATGATTATATCCAATCAACCACGGATTTGACTCCCTTCACACCTTTGATCTATTTTTCTGATATATTTGTATCAATCTTTTTTGTTTTTCTCTATGACATAAACAGGGCAATGGAAGCAATATTATCCGTGGCAGTAGCGGCGAAATGGTGGTTATTGAGAATTTGAGGGTGGCGAGACGAGTGCAAGGTGGTGGTGAATCTGATATGAATGGGAAGGGCAGCATCAAAATACATCTTTGTACTAAGTGGCAATGTGGAACTATGAAAAAACCTTGTTGGTGTAGCAATGGTTACTGCTTTGACGTTGAAAAAACCTGCAACGCAAAAGGCTTCCCCGGCCCACCTAGCCACTGATCAATATACATCATTTCCGTTTTTCTACTTTGATTTTATATAATGCATATATGTTGGCAAAACATGAAATAAAACTCAAATTTCGAGGCGTCCGCTGCCTTCATATATAATAAACAGACCATTAAGGCTTGCATCTCTGCCATTGCATCAGAAACTTACAAAGTTGACAGATTAATTAGTTACCGGGTGGGGAGTGAAAGAAATCATGGATCCTTATTCAATTGAGGTTAGGATAGTGTATCAATGGACTTTAAGTGAGAATGTTAGTGATGAGAGAATAAAGTTCAGGGGTCAAACAAAAGAAGGAAAAGAGAGAAAGTTGTGACAGTAAATTTGGGTATTTTCATTAAGCAAATGTCTCAATAATAGAGTGACTCTCACACTTACTTACTATGTATCTTAGCTATTTATATACTGTAATAAACCAAACAACATAACAATATCACTATACAATCTAACCAACACCAATACTTCTAACATCCCCCCTCAATCTCATGTGTAGTGGCTCCATCATGAGATTGGGAAAGCAAAATGCAAATCAGCAAGAAGGCACAAAACCAGTAGACAACAGAAGGAGATCCATTGCAGGCCATACCATAACACAGCAACTCAGCTCAGTAAACAACCTTTGCAGCAAATAGTAGAGTCCACAACATAATGGGCTTGACACTTTGCCAAATCAAATGCAGAGCAGTTCAACTCAGACATAAACACAGCAGCATACAGAAGTAGCAAACTCAACAGCATACACAAACACTACAACAGCAGCATACTCAATATCATCCATTCCACAACTCAGGACAGAGCAAAATACACATAAGCCCAACTCAGTAAACAAATCCACAGCTCAGACAAGCAATAGGAAGCTGAGAGCGGATCCAATTCAGTAGCACAAACATTGTAGCATATTGAAGAGGTCCATTCCAATCATATAGACTTTACAATTCAGCTCAATTCACCAGCAATGCAGACTATCACAGACAATATAACTAAGAAGGTGTGATTTTTTGCAGCTTCTTTCTTGTGGTAATTGGTAAATCACAGCTTCAAATAAAAAACTCAGTCTTGTTAATCAACACAAACACACACACATCGCCAACTTGTAAATGAGTAAATCATTATATATCTTGCATAAATGCATTCCAACCACCAGAGAATCTGCACCCTGCATTATTTACTTTTTCAAATATCAATTTGACAGGTCAATTAACTTCTCCCATTTGAAATGGAATTTCAAAATTGCAAAGAAATTAAACTGAATTAATTAAAAATGAGAACTTCAAAGTAACAAGGGATTTCAAATGATTATCGTAAAACAGCTAGAAAAGGAATTTCCAATGTAACACCTTGATGCTACTTACAAATGCATCAAAATGTCTTACATCTAATCATTTGAAATCCCTTGATATTTTGAAGTTCCTTATTTTTAACTAATTTAACCTAAATTTCTTATAACTTTAAAGTTCATCATCCTTTCATACCCCAAGGGTAACAATAACATATATTAGGGATGGTAATGGGTAGGATCGGGTTTAGATACTATTACATTCATACGCATACCGGCTAAACTTCTAAACCCATATATACCCGCATCCTTTACCCATTTATTCTAATCGGGTATTACCCATACATGCATCTATCGGGTAGTAGCAATACACATACCCTCCCAAACCCGCTTTATAATTATTATTTCTTTCTTAACATATGTTTAAATTCACACTAAAATTCTAAAACAACCCGGAAGGTATCCGAACCTTCTTTTTCATCTTATATATACCTCACACCATATATACATAATAACAATTTGTAACTTCATAGTATATTGATTGTTTACGTTCCTAAATTACGAAGAAAAATAAAATATGAGATAATGTATTGATATTAAATAATATAATGTGAGTTGGGTTTGGCTCGAGGGACAATAATATCATACCCCACCCATACTCATGCTGGTATTTTTAAAAATATACATACCCATTTCCTCACCTTCAGACCCTTCCCCAATCAAATAGGGTATCCATGAGTACCTGTATCCACGATTTTTATTGGCATCCCTACTTCTGGTGAGATGTGCCTTGGCAAAGTCAACTAGCAAACCCCGAAAAAGAAAAAATGAAACCATCAAAGACCAATAAAATGTACTCTATGATATCTAGAACTTAGCTTTCTCTGTTCCTGTACAATTAAGTAGAAGTACTAGAAATTAGTAATTAGTATAGAATTTGTGACTCTTGATGGCCTAATTAGTATCTAGGGCTGTTAATCGAAGCCGAAAAATCGACCGAATGACTTAATTGAACTGAACTGTCCCCAAAAAAAAAGGTACGGAAAAAAAACCGGAATTGGTTCTGTTTCGATTTCCAGTTCTATACTACCGAAAACCAAACCGAACCGGTTTGTATAAAACTACGTCGTTTTGCAACCTTGTACAATAACTTTCCTTAAAACGAAACGACGTCGTTTTTGGCCAAACCTTTCCTTATTCGATAATATCGATCTTCATCTTCCAAAATCTGCTTCACTCTCACGCTGACGCCTCCATCGCGTTGAGGAGAGGACGCCTCCAACGCGTTGAGGAGAGGACGCACTCAATCTTAGACCCTCATGCACCCTCACGCATTCATCTGCTTCACTCTCATCCTCACACACTCATCTGATTCACTCTCACCCTCACGCACGCGCAGGAATCTCAACCGTAGTCACGGAGAAGGAAAGTGGGAAGAGAAAAGAGAAAATGGGGTGGGTACTGGGTATGGAGGGACGATGAAGAAGACAACAACAATTCAACGGCGGTCGACATCATCTCTGGATCGGACAGCGAGCAATGCTCGACGAGAAAGGTGGTGAAGACGCAGTGCAAGACGGAGGAGGTGGAGCTTGGAAAGTTCGTGCGGAAGTGCGAGAAGACCGAGCAGCTTCTCAAGGATTTTTGCAGACGATAAATTCCATACGCTCTCTCTCGCTTTCTCCATTTTCGTAAACCTCTACAAATTAGGAATTTTTATCAGGGTTTCAATGAATTGTTGGGAATTGCGTGATGATAATAACACTGTGAAATTGGGGAATTCCAATCATAGTGTGGAATCGATCTCTCTCTCCCGCTTTCTACTGGATTACCCAAAAAAAACCAATCCCGAACTGAATCAAACCGACCGATCCGTCCGATTTGGGTCCAAACGGTGAAAAATGCGAGTACTGAACCGGTACCGTACTTCGGTTCAGTTTCGGTTCTGCTAAAATACTAAACAGATTGTACCGATTAACACCCCTAAACCCTAATAGTAATAGGTTGCAATTACCAAATAACGAGTGCAACATTGCAACCTTGGAACAAGGGTTCCCCTTTCAACTTTGGAGACCACTTTTGATTTTATTGATTCCTCCATGGCTTCTTCACACGAAGGATGCTCAAGTGCTTGTTTCTAATTAGGTGATCGGACCGCTCATTTAGTGAGGCAAACTGATGTAAGATTTTCCCGCCACTTAAGCTAACCTCAAGGGGCTTTAACCTTTATTTTTTTTTTCTCATTTCATCTTTAAAACAACTATCAATGGTCAAATATATTTTAAATTGAATTCAATTTGAAAAAACTGAGAAAATGGTTCATTCATACTCAACTTCCTAACTCTATAAATATTTGTCCATTTGTTGAAAATCCACACAAACTTCATACACCTACTTTGAATACTATAAGATACTAGCCTCAACCGTAGCCGCGGATAAGATACTAGCCTCAACGTAGCCGCAGAGGGAATTTTTTATAATACTTGGAATTTTCGAATATCAAATTTATAACCTTTGAAATGTGAAATTTGTTAGCATTTCTCTCTTGACAATATCACTTTTCTCCATTCAAATTACTTCTCAATATTGATATGCTAACAAAATCTTGAAAATGACATGACCACTAAAAGAACCAAATCACATTTTAATTGTAAAGCGTGAATAATTTTGAACATGAGAAAACAACTCTAATTAATTCAGAAATATCATAATAACCAAAAAATTGAGGTATGTCCATAGAGCCATTCACTCAGGATTTTAATCAGTGAAAAATTACCAAAAAATTGAGGTATGCTCAAATAGAGAAAATGATGTCTATTCTGTTTTCACATAAACCTCTCTTCAACCAACATAATCACATAGCAGAAGGGAAAAAAATTTATATATTCATGATATGTACCAAAAGGACTGCAACAATCACAACATTAAAAACAAAGGAATTGCTCAATCAAATATTTATATATTCATGATATGTACAAAAAGATGAATTTGAATAAAGATACTCGTACCTGGAGTAATTGTTTCTACCGGTCTTTGCATTTCCAAATGCTTCCAAAACAGGATTTGACTTAAAGTCACACAAAACCGAATCATATTCATGTCTAAAAAATGATAAATTAATGATAAAAAAGAAATGCTTGGGGACCAAAGAACTTTATCTAATCTTATGACTTCTGATTTCTAAATCCTTGATACCTGGAGGACTTGCTGCTCAACATTCCCAATGTTTCCTGCATCATTGGTAAGACCCAGTTAGAAATAAGCTAATACATCATGTACAAAGTATAACACAATATTTATAATTACTCGAAACAAAGAACAACGAAAAAGAGAAACTAAAACTACACACAACATGCACATGGGCAGAAAGCATAGCAATTGACAGCAAAAATGGCGAGAGACCAATTAAATACCGAAGATCCAATCATTTTTTTTATATAATTATCTTACTCATATGTTTCTTTCTTTCAATCAGCAATCCAAACCCAAAAGAAAGTGGCATCATACTTATAATTAGTAACAGATTCATCTCAATCAAAATAGACATCAAGAGCAAGAGAATTCAACACACACAAATCAAAATCTGAATCCGATGAGGTCAAAAACCGTAAAGCCAATTGAATCAGCTGGAAAGGTAAATATAAATTGAGGGTTTGACTGATACCCGTTGACGGATTTAGTCATGGCGCTGCCGAAATTGGTCAAAGTGGAAGCCATGGAGGAAAAGAAACCTCCACTTTGCTTGGGAACCTTGGGAGCAGTCTCCGATGTAATTGATCTAACCCTAAAGAGAAACTGGTAGAAAAATTTCAGCAGAAACTTCAATAAAGAGAGAAATCAAAAGACAAAGCAGGAGAATAGTGATCAACCATTTTCAGATGTGGCTGCATTATTATGAAAATGAAGACTAAAGTGAAAAAGAGTGTGATCCAATCTAACACCTACACTCATCTACTCTAAATTCCAAATCCAATCCAATAAAAAGTCAGAACAAAATTTAATCAAAACAAACAATAAAAATTTACCTGAAAATCGCCCAAAGCCAAAGCCAAATTCTCCTTCCTCCTCAACCCTTCCAAATGTAACTCATAGAAAACCTTTTCCCTGAGAACAATTGTGATCCGACCCGCGTACCCCAACGCGCCGTCCAATAACCCTAGAAAACAAACAACGTGTTAGAATTAATTAATAACCCACTACGAACAAATTTCATCCGATTAAAAAAAAATAGAAATACCAAAACTTTTCCTGGAAATTTCACCAAAACCCATCAATTTCTTCCTCCAGCCTTCCAAAAAAAGATTGAGCTTGAGATTGAGATTGGGGAGACATTTTCATGATCAATCAGAAACCCTAACCTAATATCAAATCCCATGAACTCTAATTTCAATAAAACCCCATGAAATCCAATTTCAGTAAAACTAAAATCCCGTGATATCTAACTTCAATAAAATCACATGAAATGCAATTGCAATTACAATGCATACCTCAAGGTTCCGCAAATCCAAGCCATCCATGCGTTCCATAATATCATATAGTATCCTGGAAGTGCCAATCAACAAATTGGCTCCTTCCTCCTCTATTCATCTACTTCAATTCAAAATCTAATCCAATCAAAATTCAGAACAAAATTTAATCAAAACAAACAATAAAAATTTACCTGAAAAATCACCCAAAGCCAAAGCCAAATTCTCCTTCCTCCTCAACCCTTCTGCAAATTCAGATGCATTTTATTAATACCAACTTGATCAGACTGATCATTTGATGATGAGAATTTTCTTAATACCATATCAAATTTTCCAATGCATCAAGTTTTCTTAATACCATATCAGAAACCACCAAGGTGTGTTTGACAATGTTATTAAACAAGTCATCAAACGGACATTTTACATTATTGTATAATTTTTAACTATATAATTTTTAGTGTACCCTATATCTAATTTTCAACCCAAAACACAAATTTGTGGGGATTCGAATATTGAATGAAGAAATGGAGGATGAACAGACAAAAATCTTACTTGAAATCGTGGCTGGACTAATCCCCTCACACAACTGAGACCACCGTCTTCATCCCCTCACAACCTGCCATGGCGTACTGCTTGTAAGCGCACATGTTCATATTTCTCTGTTTTTCGAGATCTCACCAACAAACGCCTGCACACCCAGATTTCATTTCATCAAAGTTAAACCCAAACCAAAAAATATATATAAATATACAATTTCAAATCACAATTTTCTATTTTCTGTAAACAAAGATTCAAAATATCATGAAATCCAGAGTTTTTTTTGTTGTGAATTTGCAGATCTATGCACCTGGAATTGATGATCCACGAACGACATGCGCAAGTGAAATTTTATTTACACTTAAATCTTTGGTGGAGAAACAGAAAAAACCTTGAGATGGTGGAGGCGCAATCGTCACAATCCTTGTCTTCTTTGCTCCGCTCGGGTGCGTAGGAGACAGAATGAAGGAGCAATTTCAGCTCTTTCTGAGTCAACTGTTTTTTAATATTTTAATTCATAAATGCAAATGACCATTCTACCCTCCTGATATTAAAAATGTCATTTAATATTTGAATAAACTACATAAAAGTACCAAAATTATATGGGTAATTTCAAGTTCATACCCTAACTATGAAAATTTTCATCTAGGTACCTGAACTATCAAAACACAACAACTAAGTATCCACCATTAGCAATCCGTTAAAAAAATATGTTAAGTGACAAAGTGGCATTTGTGGGGTCATTTTTTATGTTGACATGGACGCCATGTAGAAATTTTTTTTTGAATATTATTAAAAGTAATTATTTTTATTATTTTTTTAATTTTTTTTTACTCTCCTTCCTCCCAACAACTCTCTTTCCCCGACTCATCTTCTTCCCTCTCTCCGCGACAACGACGACAATCATCACCACCGCCCTCAATTCCAACCACGACTAGCCTCACCACCACTCCTAAATGCCTCCCCTTGTTGAGACGAACCCGTCCCTGCCACCCATCACCGCCGAAGCTCGCAGTAGAAGACAAATCGCAGTCGAGAAACCTCGAACTGCCCCACCTCCATTCTCCACCTCCACCGATGACCCACGACCTACCTTAGGCAAATCATCTCTTCTTCCTGCACAACATCCACACCCACGTCCAAATTCGAACAGCCACCCAAAAAACACCCACCATTGAAAAACACAAAATATCATCAACCCAATGAAAAACCCAGAATATCATCAGTACTCAGTGTACAAATTTGACCAAAAACGCAAAAAAAAAAAAAAAAAAAAAAACCAAATTCCAAAATCCCCAAATCAACGATGGTGGAGTTCTAAAAATTCAAATCCAACCCAAATTCCAAAATCCAAAATCCAAAATCCAAAATCCAAATCCAAAATCGACCAGTGTCTTCTTCTTCAAAATCCAAATCGCGACCGGCATCTCCAAAACCAACAATGGTGGAGCTCCTCCGAGCCCTAGCCTCCGACAATAACTGGACAATCATCTTCAAATTGGACTATAGCGAACGAGAAAGAGAAGAAGAATTGGAATGAAGAAGAGTATTGATTTGGGTTTGAGAGAAACACATGACCATGGCGAACGAGAAAGAATCAGAATGAAGAAGAAAAAGACCCCAAAATCCCAGTGGCTGACGCGGCATTTATCAACCAAAATTTCAGAGTAATCCCATCGGACGGTTCACATCGCATCGCATCGCATCAAATCTTCTCAAGCTTCTCGGCTATCACCAACGGGTTGCTTCTGGCCATCTCCTCTCTCCCAAGCGTCTTGAAATCGAATGAGCACGCGTGCTTCTCCATTTTGTACGAGCTTATAAATCTCTGCAACGATCAGCCATGGCCAAACCCAAGGCTCCCAGACAAACACTCGACTCCTACACTGTCAAGCCCATCAACAAAATCATCAGAGGTAGAATTACTCACATTCAAACTCAATTCGCTCAAATTTCACTGTAAATTTGATTTCTCACTAGCTTGAACAGCATGGGACTGCGTACTGATGCGACTTTCGGAGCCTGGGAAGCCGTCGCATGTGGCCACGATTGAGCGGATTGAGGCGGACAGCCGCGGCTTCAATGTGATCCCAGTCAACCAGACCCATTACCTGCAAATATTTCACCGGTTCGGCTGCGATACTCAGACAACATCTTCGTCGACCTTGTAACGACCCGGACCAGAATTTAAATTCTTTTGAGAATTGGACCATTTTACCCTCAGTTTTGGATGGGTTTGGGAGTCACTTTTTGACTGGTAATACTTTTGGGAATTTTTCTTGGGTTGTTGCGTAGGTCTCGAACTCACGAGTTCGTAGACAGGTGGCACGCAGAAAACGGAGATCCGATGAGTTCGTTACGGGTCTAGAAGCTGCAGGGGCAGTTTGGTAATTTTGGAAAAGTTGAAATTATATAACAGATATTTTTCTCTCTCCTCGAGAGATTGGTCGATGCAGTCTCGGTCCTACCCGAGTCCTCCCCGTGCGAACACCGAAGGTCCATATTCATCGGAGGGATTTCGATCCGATTCGAACAAAATCGAGGTCGGGAGGATCTTCCCCGGGACCCCACGAGCATTTTGGGGTAGTTATTGGAGCGGGAGCACCGCCGTAGGCGACGGACGGATGAGGGAGGTGAACCGAACATTCTCGGTCGTTTTCTGGCCAAACCAGGTACGATCTCGGAACTTTGACCTCATATTTGGATTCCTGGTGAAAAGTAGATGAATTTCCATGTGTAGATCGTGAAAAACGGTCAAGAAATGAAGAAGTTAGAAAACCTTGAAAATCGGCCGGAAATGGCAGTTTCCGGCGAACCAGACGACGGCGGAGGTGGCGGTCCGGTCATCTTCTCCGGCCAGCCTCTGGTGACGGATAGGGCCGTCCGGTCGTCTTCTCCGGCGAGTCGCCGGTAACCGATCGAGTCGAGTGAACCGGTCGAGTTGGACCGGGTCAGGTCGAGCCGGGCCGGGTTGGACCGGTCCAGGCGTGTGAACACTGTAGCAGGCGCGTGACCGGCGCGTGGTAGCGCGTGGGCGCGTGTTCTGACCTTCCGGTGGCGCGTGGCGGCGCGTGGGACTGTTCCCGAAGTCACGGCGGCGCGTGACTAAGGTTTTGGGACGTTCCGGATCAGATTTTGTTGGTTTCGAGGCCATAGGAGTTCATTTAGAGCTCGGTTGGGCAATCCCAGCGGTAAGGATTGACCGTGGAGAGGGTTTTGCGCTTGGAAAGTCAAGGTAGTTGGGTCATTATGGTGTAGGTGTTCTGAGGCTAGAGCGTACATGAATTTTGGGTTGGATGGTGATGGTAAGCGGACTTTGATTTATAAATTGTAATGTATGTATAAATATCTTTGATTTAATTACTGTTGTGTATGGTTGTATTTATAAATTGTAATGCATGTATTAATATCCTCGATTTAAATATTGTTGTGTATGGGTGCAATGATTGCTGGATAATTGTTGTTCCAATATTTCAGTGGAAGTGTATTGTGAGAAATGCTATGGTTGTTGGATTCGGTTTTGATATTGTTTGGACGTGGTAATTATTTGGGTACATGGTTATGAGTTGAAACTGTATTTGTGATAAATGATAAACAAAATATGTACTTGATTTGGATACAAAACCGATTTGATGGGGCCTAAGAGCCGGGCCTTGGTTCCGTGTTGGCGGACTCCCGGTGAACCCCCAATATAAACAAAACCGATTTGATGGGGCCTAGGAGCCGGGCCTTGGTTCCGTGTTGGCGGACTCCCGGTGAACCCCCAATATAAAAGGTGATTTTGCAGAGATTGTGGTCGAGTCCAAGTAGTACATATTCTAGCACACCCCAAGGGATACCCTGGTGTCTAGGGATATGATATGATAGTCGAGAGATATGCCGACTGATATGATATGATAGTCGAGAGATATGCCGACTGATATGATATGCCAGTCGAGAGATATGTCGGCTGATGAGATATCATAGTACAGAGAGTTGTGATACTGGACTAGCACACCCAAAGGGATACCATGGTGGCTAGGGATATGATAATCGAGAGATATGCCGACTGATGTGATATGATAGCCGAATGTTATACCGGCTGATGATACGATATGATAGCCGAGGATGTTTCCGGCTCTAATATGAACCAGACGGCAATTATCATGGGCTTAATCAACCTATGGAAATACTTCGTTATCCGGGTCAGTGGGTTGGTGTGGGCGGTGACCCAGAGGGACGAATTATTGTTGATTCACCAGTATCTGACTAGTCTGTTGTCTTGTGGTTTTCCAGTAGAGATGTCAGCAATGTCTGACCTACTGACATTTGGTGTCAGAGAGTATTTCTATTTGAATCACCACTATTCCGAGGTCTTGGCTTTGACTTGTATATTATCCTGCGTCTGATAGTAGGAGTGGGTAGTAAGTACAGAGGTTCTGTTGGGAACCCTGTAAGGTTTAATAAAAATTATTTAAGAACAAAGGATATTTCTGGTATTTAAATTTTGAGGTAAAAGGGTTGTCAGACGGGATAAGGGTTCTTCCCGGGTTTCGAGGGAAAATTCGGGAAGGGTCCTTACAGACCTCCGGCAAGATCAATGCCGGAGGTGGAGGTTGGCAGAGAGTCTGGATCACGAGGAAGGTGATGATGGAATGATGCTGAAGAAGAAGAGGTAGTGGGTATGGTTTGCAGAATTGGTGTGGGTTTGAGAGAGAGAGAGAGAAGGAGATGGAGAGGAAGGGAGAGATGGTAGTGGTGATGGTTGTCAAAGATGGAGAACAATTTTTTATCTTTTTTGCTTCTGCCATTTTTTTTCTTTTATTTGGTTTTTTTTTTCTTTTTTTTTTGTCTTCCTTTTTTTTAGTTTTTTTTGTTTTCATAAAATAATTTATTATTATTATTTTTGCCTACATGGATTATTATAATTAGAAATTTATTAATCTTTTATCTATATGGGTCTATGTCAGCATAAAAAAAATGCCCCACAAATGGCACTTGGGCATTTGACATATTTTTTTAACATATTGCTAACAGTAGGTACCTAGATGTTGTGTTTTGATAATTTGGGTACCTAGATGAAAATATTCATAATTGGGGTGTGAACTTGAAATGACCCCTATGGTTTGGGTATTTTTATGTAGTTTATCCTTAATATTTCTGTTTAGCATGGGCATTTTTGGTATTAACAAAATTTAACCAAAAATGCCTTCTCGCTTTATATATATAGATGAAATGCTAACAAATAAAAATGAAGGATTTCAAAGAATCTAATTGCCATAGAAAGTGGGGCAAAAAATCTAAAGCAATATCCAAACACCTCTAAAAAAAGCTCATGTAACATTTGTTATTTACAAATGGACAATTAAGTTTTTCAAAATTTAAAAGTTTTTAAAGGGGAAATTACATTTTACTACTCTGTTGTTTATACCTAGTAATATTTTCATACATAATTTTTTAAATGTTGTTAATAGACCTTTATACTCTTTAAAATGTGACAACTTGACTCTACGGTTAAATAATATATTAAAATTTATGTTAAATGACAACGTCGACAAAATGAACAAGTAAGTTTTTTAAAATTTGAAAATTTTTAAATTATACTGTTTTTAGAAACATATTACGATAGAGCAATGAAATTTTAAGAAACTAAGTTTGAAGGAAAAAAATTATTTAAGATTATGAATTACTATTTTTCATAATTGAAATTTGAGTCAGGGACTTTGACTCGGAGCTGATATGGAGTTGGGTCTTGATATGCTACAAAGCTTAAACTGACAAAAAGATTTGGTCTTTATTACTTGGCAATGCATCTCTGTTACAACTCAATATCCACTTTCTTGAGACTCTCGAGTCTCTCTCAACCATTGATATTCACAAGTCTACAAAAACAAGAAGAGAAGAAAAAAGTATAAAGAAAAAAGAAGGGAAGAAGAAGAAGAAATCTTAATGGCAGGAAGAAGAGTAAAAACACCCTCCTTTTTCAAGGTTCTTATGGAGGAATTCACCAACAAGCTGGTAAGACCCAAAGCTCCCATCTTTTTTCTGCTAACCAGAAGCAGAGAAAAATGAAAGAAATTTTGAATCTAACAGCTTAAAATACTAACAATTTTCATGCTTAAATTATTCTCTGTGCATGTTTGTGTGGGCTACTTCATTGTCATTATTAGAAATCAAAGTTTTTTGTGCAGATCTTTGCTTTCTGGTTTTTTAATAGTGTTCAATTAGAAATCAAAGTTGTTTGCTTGATTTTTGGGGCTCACTGTAATTTCCATATTCATCCTGATGACATCTGTTGCAGAAAATCCCACCAACCTTTTACATGCATTTTGATGCAAATGGGCCTCAGCAGTCTCTTCTTCGGACCCCAATTGGAACTTGGAGTGTTCATGTACAAAAGCTTGATGACGGCTTCTTTTTCCAAAAGGGTTGGAAGAAATTTGTGCATGACCATGATTTAAAGCTCTGTGAATTTCTAATTTTTCGATATGTTGGTAATTCGAAGTTTGGTGTTGACATATATGGAAGAAATGGCTGCAACAAGGTGTTTGCTATGGCTAACAGAGTAATTGATATCGAATCTGATACATCGATGGACATGGATGACTCTGAAACTGAGGAGGATTCCGAAATTGGGTTGCCTAGTGAGTTAATTTCTGAATTGCTGAGTTTTAAAACCCTTTGGGGAAGTAAACATAATCATTTCTATTGTTACTTTATGCAGGAGCAAGGGCTCAAGTGGAAACTCAAATTCCAAGTGCAAGTGAAGCTGCTGGTCGAGCTAGAGCTCTTGAAGCAGCCAACAAATACTCTTCTAACAATCCTTTCTTCAAAGCTGTTATGTCCCCCTCTAATGTGAAGAAAGGACAGCTGGTATGAACATGATCTCATAATTTTGATGCACATATAGTAAGTATAGGATAAACTCGTGTTTGCTAACCAGAATTGATTTGGATTTGGACCCTCTCAAATCCATATGCACATACGACCTCTTCTCAGTACCATGTAACCAAAGTTCAAAAAATAAGTGAATGTACTTTAGAGTAGCGATTTCATCTACACTTTCATGAGTTAGTTGGTGGATATCATCGTCTTCTAATCTAAGTTGTAACGATATTTTATGTAGAAGCATATTAATGAGTTAAACTTGATTGCAATGCATATTGTTGATTTGCTTCATCGATCGTATCTACATTTTTCTTGTAGCTATTGCACGATGATTTGGAGAAGCATATTTGTATGAAACTTATTGTCCTAATTAGGCAGAAATATTTCTCATAATTAGGCCAGCTTTCTTTTATTTTAATCAGGCTTCACTTGGAGCAAATATTCACCCTATGCAATAGCAATAGGGGAAAATCCCCAACAAACTCTCCCCCGCAAGGGTGTGGCTCCCATGCTATGTCGTGAGGGGAGTGAAGCTGGAATATATGCAGTAATACTTTTGTAATCTACCTTTTGCAGTATGTACCAAGGAGCTTTCGAGATTATATTGGAACTGGAAGGACAACATTTGTGACGGTTCAGGACTCCAACAGGCGGCGTTGGCCTGTTAAGTTTATCTATGACCGTTACTCATCATGTTGGCTCTCTTCAGGGTGGCACACCTTTGCAAAGTATCATGCTTTGAAAGTGGGAGATGTTTGTGTCTTTGAGCTGATGAAGAGAAATGATGTTGTGTTTAAAGTTTCTATTTTTAGATGTGGTAGTTGACTTGTTTGCTAATAGTATATGATGGGGGCAAGCTTTGTGTGCTTTTAGACTATGGGATGTTTTTGAGACATGATCAGCTGCCTCATTTTTGGGTTGTTTTTGGCACATTAGGAAAAGGAAATGAAACTTACACTTCATAATTCTTCTGCACTTTGAGACTCCAAGACTTCACTTTGGTGTATTAGCTTCAAGTTTAAGTACATGTCTCCATGTCTTTTGAGATTTCTATGTCTAGTGCTGTGATTTCTCTTCTTTTTCTCAGTTTGAAGCTCTCCTTCCATCAAAATTTCATCTTTAACAATAATAAGTTTCTTTAACAGAGGCGATCTTATTATTTTCTCATAATTCTCTTCCTCTTCTTTTTGATCTACTAACTTCTCTTCCTCTTCTTTTTGATCTACTAACTTCTCTTCCTCTTCTTCCCCAACAGAGGCGATCTTCTACTTCCTCATAAATTGATCACTACAAAACCCCAGAACTTGATCACTAAAAATCCCCAAAAATGTTTTCTCGCTTAATTATCAGTGAATTCCCCTTCAACTCTAGTGCCAAAAAAACTGCATTTTTTAATTTTATTGGCGTGGCAGTAACATGGTTGAAGAAGAGAATTTTTTTTTTTGGGGTTATAGAATAAGAGTTTCTGTAAGGAAGAAGATAAGTAAAAAGATTTTGTTACATCATTAATGGAAGAAAAATCTTAATTAGGAATGTAGCATTTTGTTTTTCAAGGTGATGGTAATTTGAATAGAAAAGATTAATCTGACAAATTCAATTGTATCTCCACCATTGAAAGGTGAATTAATCTAATGGTTAAAAATTTGTGTTAAATCTTGTGTCAATATATATATTTGCTTAATTGTTTGGTAAGAGAAACAACACAATCCAACCGCCACAAAATGAGTTACATATGGAACCAATTCAAGCTATATTGTTACATTAATTTCATATTCAATTTGGATAAAATATAGACCATGTGACTGTAATTCAGTATTATCTAATATTTCAAATGAGATCTTTTATTTACGAATTTTATTTTTAATTAATGATATTTACTTATTATGTATGGATAATAATATAGAAGAATCAAGGATTTAAAAAAAAATAATAACTGGATCGCATATCAAACTCAACTAACGAAAATTGTTGATCTCATATTCTCAACTCTCTCTTTTTCTTTTCCATTTATTCTGATAAGGTGAGTGTTCGTCCCATATACATTCCTTTACGTGTCCCTAGCTCCTCTTCTAAAATTTCCACAACTTTCATTTTGTTTTTCTTTTGTTCATTATAAATGAAAAGAAAAAAAAAAATGTGAGTCCTGTGGCTGCTTGTAGTGAAGTTGGGAGAATCTGTCTTTTATTTATGTTTAGAATTTCCTTTCTTTCCGATAAAAGAAAAATAAAAAATAAAAAGATTTATGTTTCCTTTGTGGTACAGTTCTGTTCTCATAGTAAAGCTCATTCCGTGTTAACGGGGTTTTGTTAAGGTCCAAAACCCTTAAACCCTCGCACTACATACTCATAAACACCCATTCTTTGGCGCGAAAATTAGACCCAATTGATTACAAACCCTACATTCCACAGTTCACTTTTGATGCAATCTACTTTCTACACAGCCTCAGGCTCCCACCAGTTTCAACTTCCATGGAAAATCCAAGAAACCCAACTCACTGCCCAGAGACCACTCCCCCAGAAGCTCAAAACCTGCTTCAAAGCTCACACCTTTACCAATTCATTGAGAACTTCAATTGGGTTCGAACCAGAAGAAAGCCTTGGCAAAGAACCAGGACCCGCCACGCCGTGTCGCCTTCCGGTGGTGATTCGGAGGTCAGGCAGGGTTTCTAGGTACTTCTGGGATGGTAATTGCTTGCAGTTAGTTGGAGTAGATGGGGGTGCGGCGTCGTTGGGTTTCAATTTCGATGATGGGTTCCGAAAATTGTATAGAATCTGTAGTTTGGCTGTTAGGGACTTCTTTATCCCTAAGCAAGTTAGTGACAATTACATGGATTATGTGAAATGGAAGCTCATGCACCGGGTTTTTAGCTCGGCGTTGCAAGTCCTAGCCACTCAGGTACTAGTTTTTGTGAATTGAAATTTGAATGAAACATATCATTTTTAGTTGTTGTATAACATGTTTTCTGGTCAATGGTATAACTAAAGAGTAATAGTACACAGAATGATTAAGTTAAAAGAGTTATCAGGAGATTTTGCACTGGTTTTAAGATGTTTGATAATCCAGTAGAATTATCGACGATTTTCATTTTATTTTAGTTATGGATAAAATTTGATTTATATGGTTAGTTATATATGGGGATGCCCTGATATT
Organism: Oemleria cerasiformis; assembly: GCA_037349345.1. Lineage (NCBI taxonomy): Eukaryota > Viridiplantae > Streptophyta > Magnoliopsida > Rosales > Rosaceae > Oemleria > Oemleria cerasiformis. The sequence continues at coordinate 8,029,924 of JAZGTL010000016.1, forward strand.
AGGCAATGTTTCGAGCTATTGGGATTGGGTTCTCTCGTTCACTTCCAGCAGCTGCTGCCCTTAATTGGGTTTTGAAGGATGGACTTGGACGGCTGAGTAGGTGCATCTACACTGCTAGTCTAGCATCTGCTTTTGATACTAATTTGAAGGTATGACTTCTACTCCTCATAATGGTTTGTAAGAAAGACCATCTTCGATTGTATTCAATTGTATCTTTATGGCCTGAAATTTCTTTAGTTGAACCTAGTACTGTAGATTGGTGTTTGAAAGAAAAGTAACTGCAAGTCCCAATATAAGCTTATACTAATGATTATAGAGCATCAACAAATCATTGATATTTTGTTTTCTCATTTGAAGAGAGTTAGGTTTTCAACGTCTGTGTTATTCACTTTGAGCATTGGAGTTGAGTTGTTGACACCTGTATTTCCTCAATACTTCTTAGTTCTGGCATCCTTTGCCAATATGGCAAAACAAATCAGCTTGGCTTGCTATCTATCAACCAGTGTAAGAACTGAAACACTTTATCTTCTTAACTTTACTGAGGTTGGGTTTTAGCTATTTCTCATGTTGAATGTCAATGCTCTTCCTCTGTATAAGCAGTCTGCTGTTCATCGAAGTTTTGCAATAGCAGATAACATTGGTGAAGTTTCTGCAAAGGCACAGGTATATTATGATAATTCATAGAAATAATTCTCTTTTATTGTCTTTGATACAGATGATACAAAACATAGTGTGATTGTTGACTTCATTTTTAGATTCAAACAGTGTGCTTCGATAACCTTGGTCTTTTGCTTGCTGCCCTGTTGAATATGATGTCCAAGAACAACGAAAGGTTCTCTTTTTTAACCTTCCAAATCTCAAAACTAATGATCTATAGATTACTTAACTTCCTACATGTTGTCCTGACTTTTCTCTTCATGAAACTAATTCGTCTTATACGTGTGTTACTTGTGATTGGCACTCCAGATTGCAAACAGGCTTACCCTTTCTTATATACCCCATTTTCTCAGCAATTGATCTTTTTGGAATATACCAAGGGCTTAAACATGTCCATCTACAAACACTAACTAAGGTGATTTCACATTCTCTCTTTTATCCGTTCTCTTTTAGCACCCCTCTTTGGACAGTTTTCCTATGACAAAAAATGGTGCGTATATGCACCATTACCCTTCTTTAAGAGGACTAAGGAAGTGAATTTCCTGATAAGTATCTCAATTATAGCATCTCATTCTTGCACGATTCTTTTGTTCAGGATAGACTTGAAATGCTACTAAATACTTGGATTGAGTTAGGTTATGTTCCTGCACCTGCAGATGTGAGTAAAGAGGAAGGAATTGATTTCCTAAGGAGCAAAGGTTAGGTCTTTGTCATGCATTTCTCATAGCCCTGTTTCAATATTTTATATAAGCACTTGTAAACTTAAAGCCAATGACTGAGGTTTTTGAATCAGACAAAGGATTATGGCCTATCAGAATAGGGTACTTGGATCCCAAGAATCAGATCCCTGAGTTGTCCATGATGGCGATGCATTCTATAAGTGGTGAGGATTATTATTTCATTTCCATGGAGACCTTGCACTTTAGAATTCAAAGAACTAGACGAGTGAGTATATTAACGGATGTTCAACCTATCTTTCATGTGCTTATGTATCATTCATAGGCATGGTCTTAATTTCTTTCCCTTGATGATTTCTAGCAAGGCATCCTTGTTTGTTTACGGGAAGGAGCCAGCACCACAGATATTGTCATGGGTTTGTTGCAGGTAAAACCAATGTTTTTTAAGAAAATTAAAATCTGTTGAACCATTATTGCTGTGGTGGTTGCCACATTAAGAAAAGTAGAGAATTTCTAGCTCGTAGCTTCTTTCAATGTGTGCTAATTTTCTATGTAGGCTTGCTATATCCGCAAATCCCTCCTTATGAAAAATTGTAAGTGGGAGAACATTGTAGATGCGGGAGATGCATCAGACTCAGCTCTGAGGGAGTGGTCTAAATTGATTGAGGAGTGCAAGCGTTGTGCCCAAGGCAATATGTGTCTGTTGACGGAACAAATGCTTATATTGGGGTGGGCTGCTAAAAACATATTATTGAGTGCCGAAGAACAGATTCGGTACAGTTTCGTGGATGACTGACGATTTTATGTATGTATATTATATAGATTATTTTTTTCTATTTTTTACCTTTGGTGGTTCTCCTTTGTAGCACGGAGAACTTTGGGGTTACACAGAAATCAAATATAACTACTTTCATGTAGTAAAATATTTGTATTTGCAGCTGATTGTTCTGGTTTGATTTATGCATTAAAGACCTAGGGTGAAATATAGACTGAAATCGCCTCTAATCTTGTTTGTAAGGAAATGTTCTATTGATAAAAAGAAGCCTGCTTTTATCTGTACTTGGTAATGTATGTAGTATGAAATATGTGTAATGATCTTGAAAGATAAAATGTTGAAGATGCAAAGGCAGCAAGGGACTGGTGGAACTGGAAGGAAACCATCTTTCTATTGCTCATATACAAACCATTAGATTTACAGTGGAATTGATCAAATGTAACGTCACACCAAAATATGATGCATTTACAAGGCCTTTTCAGTTTTGACATCAATGTGAAAAGGAGCTTGCCTCAGTGCTATAGACCGAATAATCAAAGCTGAAATTGGCTCTCTATTCATCCCATTTCAAAATCTCCCTTGAATGTTTAAGAGCTGCATATATGCTATCGGGTTGCAATCCCTTCACCACCGAACGTACAATTTCTTACCGGTTTGAGAAGGTTTGAGAAGAGTAGAGCATCTTGAACTTTGCTGCAATGTGGTGAGATCCTAGAAGACCCAGTGAGGGGCTACTATTAATGTTGTTGCTGTTGGTGTTGCTATGGGTGCGATGACGGCTAATCACTGGGAGGAAATCGTCAAACCAGTCACAGTGACTCAACGGTACCCGTTTTACTTTTCCTCAAACAAATCAATCTTGTTTAGAATCAAAAGGAAGTCCATCTCTTCAAACGTATGATGCGTAACGATGCTTTCAAAGAAAGTCCTGCTCAGCAGCATCTTGTTAGTGCAAGACCCAATACCATCAGCAGAAAACTGATCATAGTCACTCAAGGACACGCAGAAGATGGCCATTCCAATATCTTCAAACATCTCCAACCATTTGCAGTTTTCTCCAAGTCCTCTTGCATTTACTCTAATAAGTTGGTACCTAAGAAGCAACGGGATACAAGAAAGGTCAATCACAAGTCAACCCCGACAAAGGAACGAGTAAACATCGTCTCTGAGACAAGTGATTGGAGGTGAAAGCTAGAGAATTTAAAAGTAGCAGTCAACTCAACATGATCAACAGTATAAGGAAACTAAGTGAATGTATCTGTGTTAGCTTTGTTAGCTATAATGACTTCAGTCTTCCAAGCATCTAATCTATTTATTTCCATACATATGACCTTATCAGTAAGAATTATTAATAAAAGGAAAAAAAAAATAAGCAGCTCAGGGTCATCTTAAACGTGCAATATATAGGAGAACATACCTAAGGAAAGAGTCATACTGTTCACTACTACTGATGCTATCTTCAGATAATGAAGGGGGAATGAGAAGTCCACACAAGCAAGCCCATTAGTTGAAGTAACACCTTCAGCATACAAGATTTCTAGATCTGAGGGTTCATAGTCTATTCATAATATGTCAACAGCCTGAAAAGGGGAAAAAAAATCAGTTTTAGAAATTATAACTTCTAGCCAAAAATGAGATTTGGAGTCGTTGATTATGCAAACAGTATGAGGAATGTACAAGCAATTATCTGCCAACCAACATTTCCGCAGCCAAAAATATACCTAAAATTAAAACCTCTACCTGATCTTTTCAACACATCTTGACTAGAGAGAATCATTATATCTTCCCCCATTACAATAATTTTGTTTATTTGAGTGAGAAGGAGCTCAAAACATGTCCAGGTGTGTTCCCAACCTAATCAGCTGTCCCCACTCCCCACTCTTGCTCAAAACATTGTGCTCCAAGTTGATTGATAAAAACTTGTACAACTAAAAGACCAAGTCCATCAGATTAAGCACAAGACAATACTATTGAGTAGCAGGAGTTAAATAAGAGTTAAGAACAAAGAAATACCCAGCTTGATCTTACCCTCTCTAAGAAATAAGTGGCAACACTGGGTAACATTTCCAATTCACTTCTCCGCTTGTATGTGGCCTTGATGGCTGAATCCCTCCACAACTCCTCAACCACTGATGCATATTCCCGAGTAGCAGCTGGAAAAATGGCTTCCAGATTGCCTGACACCATAGTCTTGAGAAGCCAATCAGAGAACGCTTTCAGCCTTGGGCCAATGAGTAAAAGAGTTTTGCCGTTGTTCCCTGTTGTCAATCAGAAGACAAATTTTATAAGCAATATATCAACGTATCAATCTCAACGTGGTTATTCTGAATGCAACCCTCTCAAGTATGATGCATGACTAATTAACCAACTTCACTAAGAGAATTTTAACCATACACTGTTAATCAATCAATGCATGCAGAAAGAAAATTGAACTCATTACAGTGGAATTTACATAAATATCCAATCTTCTGTCAAATCCTACACATTTTTTGAACTTCTTTTGACATATAAATAACTGATAAGAAAGTTTTGTAGTTCCGTTTCTGTATAGATTTCAGTTTTCCAATTCTGAACTAGCAGTGGGCATGTGCATACATACAAGTATTAAGCCAAAGAAGTGAAGAAAAAAGTTAGAAAAGTATATACAATGAATCATACCATTGGGATCTGTTTGACTAGAAGAACATTGCTTCCTGATCTCACCCAAACTTTCCTCTTCAAAGCATTCACAACCCTCAAGGAGTTTTCCAATATACCCATACACATTTCATTGTATTGTAAACTTGATATTTTCACGCTCCTCCTCTAGGAAAGGGATAGCTTTATAAATAATCTTGGCCCGGAATAAACATTTATAATTTGATAAGTTAACCTACATTGTTAAGGTTAACAAATTTTGGCACAGAATAAGATCTCTACTCTAAAAGACTGGATAATACTAACAAAAGGAAAACTCGGTGCAAAACTGCTGGGTAAGAAAATACTGATTTTTTCCTTTAAAATTCAGTTTTCAGCAAAGTATTGTTTTACCAATAGCAACCGCATGTAAGCTTACAGCAGAAAGCTTAAACTAGAACTTGTTTTCTCATTTTTAGTCAAAAACGTAAACTAGAAGTTCCAAAAAATCTATCCAACAGTATTCTATATATCAGATATCATTTTGGTTACCCTACTGTTGGTGATCAAACTCTTTAATCCAGCTTCCGCCTCAGAAAGAACTACATAATATAAATGAAATTTAGAACTCAAGAGTAGACAGACACTGATATATAAAATAAAAAAAAATCAAAATAGTTCTTACCGAAGTCTGAGATGCGGTTTGCAGCGGAGGCTTGTGTAGATGGACTATCATTGTTTGCCGCTGCAGAAGGCTTATTCTGATCTGAAACTATAAAGGCCCCAACTCGATTGGAAATCCATCTCACTACTAGAAATTTGGTCATATGCATCACTCTTTAGGCAATCAGTATATAAAGAAGCGATGCTGTAACAACATATCGCATCACATTTATAATTATTGATGCCAAAAGAGTAAACTGACATCGGTGCAAAATTAAGCAATGTCTTTGGTGTAATGTTTAGCATCGTCTAGTGTAATGGATTAGCATCGTTTTATAAAAGAGCATTTTAACAAAAAATTACCTGGTCAACCCTAAACATTTCAATCTTCAGTTTTCCTTTCCAGTAAAAATGAATTTTTAATTCTTTTCAATTAAAATAATTGCCAAAAGAAAATTAAAAACATAAAAGAAAAATTTACGATCAGATCTCACAAACTTCACCCTCCATCTGAATTCCGCAACTTCTACTTCCCGAGCTCGTCCTCTCTTTCCCTCCTCTACTTCTCCTCTACTCCTCGGTCATGTCACTATCGACTTCGAACAGCCCAGCCTTCAACACGTACTTGAGCTGGTCGAGCCTCGCCTAATCGTCTTCACCGAAAACAGTGATCACCTGCTTGAGAATGCGTAGCCGGCGTATGACCTCCTGTTTATTTTGTCGGTGTTTTGATTTTCCCGATCTCTTATAGATGGATAGTGAGACCCGCAGCACTTCGACGTATGGATGAGCAAATGATTAAATAGTTATTAGCCGTTATTTTTTTAACAATAATTATATAGGATTATAACTGCAGTTATTTATAACTATTGATTATTTAATTAAATAATTATTAATATATAATTAACTGTAGTTAACTGCAGTTCATTATGAAAATAATTTTAATTTTTATTATTTTAATATTTTTTTTAAATAAAATAATTAAAATTAATATTTAATAAAATAATAAAATAATTAAAAATAGTAAAAATAGATAAAATTGTAAGGAACAATCAATTATCTTGGATATTAACAAATTTTATATCACCGCGTAGAGTTCAACGAGTAGAATAACTTTAATACTTGGGTCGATGACCAAAAATAGTCAAAAGTTGTCAGAAAATGTAAAAAATATTTTGAAATTACTAAATTTTTTAAATTAGATCCACAAAAATGAGCTAAAATATGAGAAATCTAAGGACATAGACTTATAAAGTTTGAAGAGAATAACAAATTCTTACAAAGATCACCGCCTGAAGTGGTCAGAAATGGCCGGAAAATGCGGATCAACCCGTCGGCGTCGCGGGTAGGCCAAAGGGGTGACGGGTATGTGATAGTTTTTTTTTTTTAATTTTGTCAATTTAAAAAAAAAAATTCAAATGACTTTAATTAAATAACATTATATAAATGGTCAAATAAATATGACCCAAAAAAATATATATGGTTATCTAATAAATAGTTAAATAAATATGACCAAAAAAAATTTATATGATTATGTAATAAATAGTTAAATGGTTATGTAATAAATGCTTAAATGGTTTATCTATTGGTTAAATGGTTAAAATCATAACCATATCATTTATTTATGGACTTAAATGGTTATAATCATAACCATACTATTTAAATAAATAATTAAAATATAACCACCTTATTTAATAATATAAATTGTTATGAAAACTACAGTAAACCTTAACAGTTGGTTTTTTGCCCATCCCTACTTCGAAGTAAATGATTGAGAATTTGTCTCGATTGCAATTTTGAAGCAGTTGGGGTAAGGCAGTCTCTAAGCTAAAAAATGGTAGGGTTTTCCTAAATTGTTTTTATTTTTTATTCTCTAGGGCTGGGTAATAGGTATTTGATTTCCCAAATCTTAGATGTAAACATAGATGAGAAAGATTGCTTTTATTTTTTTCATTTAGGGTTCCTGAAATTTTACGGATTTGGTTCAATTTAGGGTTCCTGAAATTTTATGGATTTTTTTTTTTTTTTTTTTCGTTTAGGGTTCTTTGAAAATTTAGGAATTGATTGAGGTTGGGTTAATCGGGTGAGCATCAATTCTAATTTTAGTTTTTCAATTTGTTTGTTTAAGAATACCCAAATCTTGGTTTTCATTGCATTTCATGAGGTTGGGTTTCGTCTAAGCTGCAGGTTTTGTCTTTGGTTCTCTTCTTGTTCCCGTATGCTGCTAATCTTTGCTACTCAAGTCCCCTCTGCTCTCGATTGGGTCATATGGTTTTCACAGGGTGAAATACAAGGAGGAACCAATTCAAATTCCTCTGCTTGCTTCACTTTTTGCTGAACTTACTGGATTAGACTGGTATTTTTTTGCAGCTTTGCTTTTTCTTGCCATCAATTTACCATTGTCTTTCTTTCTTGTTTGTGGAGTAGCAAACAGAGGAAATGGGAAGGTGGGTTATGTTGTTGGGAAAATTGGGAATGATCGAGAAGTTTGAGATTTTGGAGCAGCATAATGTTATTAATTAATTTGGCATGATAGATTTCATATAGATCTTAATTGTAGTTTTTAGTTATCGATGTCGTAATTTAGTGTCACCATTGCAAATTTCTTGGTGAGGAATGAGACACAGGAAGTTACATTCAAAATTAATTTGTGATTGATAATGTTGGTTTTTATATGACTTGGAATGGGTTATTGGGATTCTGGTAGGCATCCCACAGAAATGTTTGTTCTTCATATTGGTCCATCTAAGAAAATTATATTGATTTTTGCTTCTCCCCTTACAATTGCAGCCTTTGGGAAATAACCAAGAAGTAAGTGAAAAAAGAAATGTTGATGTATTGGATCCTCTTGGAGGTCGGTTTAATGATGCCGGGTGGAAACTTGTTGTGAACCCGTAAGTCAGTCAATGTTTCTTACTATTTGTATGCCCATTTTATTTTAATTTTTTTGGTTGCAATATGTCTTTATATTAACAATTATTTTTGTCAAAAAAGAGGAATCAAAAAATATAATGCCTCAGTTGGTATACCAGCTCGTAGAGACATGCCGGTGTGGACAGAGCTTCAGGTAACATTCTGACCTATGTGGCATATATGATGGTATGATCTTGGTAATTTCTAAATCTGTGATACATATGTTGGTATAAAACAAATAAAAGATAGAAGATCTGTGGTTCTTGTTGGTTTTGTTCTTGTTAAATCCATGGTTCTGATGGATTATGCTATAGAAGATATAAAGGTTTTTTTCACTGAGCTGGTTGGTTCTAAATTCTTCACACGAGCTGTGTGTTTCACTGAATTCTTGGAGTTAGCTGGTTCTAAATTCTTCACTAAGCTGAGTTAGTTGGTTATCAATCACTTTAATGTGTTTTTCACTGAGCTGATATTTTCAATACATAAATTTCTCCTCTTGGGTGCATGTGTTTAGTGCTTTAATTGGTTTGTGGTATATATGTAGGTATGTAAGACAGAAAGCTAGCTCTGAATCCAGATTCTAAATCTGTGGTATTGTTGGTCTTATCTTGCTGATTTCTGCCTTTGGTATATGCTGAGTTCATGCTTAGATTTTCTCCTATTTGGTTCTAAAGTCTTAAGAGTTATAGAAATCAGATTCCAATTTGTTGGTCTGTGGTATATATAGAAATCAGATTCCAATTTGTTGGTCTGTGGTATATATAGAAATCAGATTCCAATATGTTGGTCTGTGGTATATATAGAAATCAGATTCCAATTTGTTGGTCTGTGGTATATATGTTGGTATAGAAGGCAGAAATCAGATTCAGTACTCAAGTTCAACTCAAGGGAGAAGGTTTAATACACGAGGAATTTGACATCGTTCGAGATGACTGAGCATATAATGGACTAGCAAGGGATGCCCGCACGTTGCTGCGTGACTGTTCAATTGGTTATGAATATGAATTCTATACAAAATGATATACATAAATAGATTTAGGATGTGAGAAGGTGTTCAAAAGATGATTTAAGTATTCACATACATACAATCTCTGAAACATTATCTGTTCCTCCAAGTCCTAAAATTACTTTCAAGTGAAAACAAAATGATTGAAGGACCCTAAACCCTAAACAGCCGTAAACTGCAAAAGAGTTCTCAGGAGCTTCTTAAAGCATTGTTATATGAAGTACATTCTCTCTATCAAGCAAAAATTGAAATAGATGTGGGCAGATGAAAAAAGAGTGGTGATGAGGGGAAACAACTATTCTAGATATATGAATGAGTTGCAGAGACTATATTTATAATAATAACACAAAGCAAGAGAGTAGTTACCAATGTTATGGAGTACTCCTTGACACAATATGAGACTTTAGAAATGATAAAAAGGAACAGCTAGATATTAATTGATGTTCGTATTGTCAAGATCCTCCTCATCTTCTTCTGAGCTTTCTTTCACTGAAATGTGTATTTGAGCTTTTATTAGTTGGGTAAAACTTACTAAACTTAGAACAATGAATACAATTTCATCTAGCAAAAGCAAGCAAGCAATCCATCAAAGGTTGAAAATGTTGAAATCGACATTTGTAAAAACCAATCCACCAAACACCCCATCAGCAGAACAATGAATACATTTAGTTCATTATTTCATGTTTCCCCATGAAAGATGCATACAAACAATGTGTTTAAATGCATATAAATCCATGAAAGATGATATTATTCATTTAAAAAGCAAAGATGTGCATGAAAACTTATTCTGAAATATTATACCCAAAATACAACTTAAAACTCATTCATTACATAAATTCAATTTACTTATTGTCTCATTCATCAGACAATAAGTAAAAACAAAGATGTGCATGAAAAACAAAAATGTCTTAATTCTCAATTCATGAAAAACAATGATGTGCATGAAAACTTTCCTTGATCAGACAATTTCATAAAATCTCATTCATCAGACAAATTCAAATTTTACTCATTGACATATTCATCAGATAATAAGTAAAACCCTCTCTTTTTCATCAGTTATCAATAAACCAATTTCATAAAATCTCATTCTAAACATAGAAGCTCTTAATTTCTTCGCCAAAACGTTTTTAAGAAAGAAACACCAACATGCAAACACTTAGAACGAATTTACTAAGTCGATAGTATAAAATCAACATGGAAGCTTGAATTGGTTATATTGGCCAACCAGCAAAGAAACAAGTTTAACAAAGTAACTTCTTAGAAAATCTACTCGCACCTCAACTCCATTCTACATTAATAAAAAAGAACTTCCAACCCAGTAAGCACCTCATTGCTAAAAGTTAGAACTGTTTTAGTGAGGCATAGAATTTCAGAAGTTTCAAATGCTAAGCAAAGGCAAACATGAAATTACAAAACTCTACCACAAAAAAAGCGACAACATTTGGGCCCTATCTGCACTGCTCATACCGAGGCAATGTGGCAAACGGTGCAAAGAATTATTAACATCCTTCAGATACCTAACAACACAATCAAGAATTAATACAGATTCAAAGTCATCAATTGCACATAGCAACAACATGGAAGTGCCAACTTGTTTTAAAAAAAAAACACAAAACATAAAAAACCAATAGTCACCACTGTTTCTCTGTCTATTATTTACTGCCTCTGGAAGAAAAGAAGACCAAAAAACTATAAATTAGACCCAATCCAAAAGCAGCCAGCCTCTAGGGTTTTCTCTCCAACAAAAAAAAAAAAAAAAACCCTAGCTTCCTCTAACACACAATGTTATAAAGATCTTCCAATTGGTCTGATCCAATAAAGAAAATAATTACGAAGGTAAGCTCTCACAAACCTCTCAATCTCTATCTGTCTTTCTTGCTCATTCGCTCTATATACCCTTTTCTATGTTCATTAGATTCTCAGAGCCCACACCTAAACCATCTAAACGTCCCCATTTTCAGAAACTATTCATTCATGAAATAAACAATGATAATCAATGAAATTATTTTAGTAAAGCTCAAGATAAAACCAAATGCGAAAGGAATAGGCAAAGAATTACCCACCTAAATTTCTGTCAGTCAGGCTTGCTGCCGCAGATTCAGGGCTGAATTCACAGCAACCAAACCCTACTGCAATCGGAGCAACCTACAGACCCAAGAAAAAAAACACAGCTAAACTTATCAATTTAATAAATCAATTATGAAATATTACTAAACCGATCAATAAGCTTTCACTCAATTCAAAAACTGGGGCAAAACAGAAAAAATCCCTAAAACTCCCAACTTCCAGAGAATCAATTGAACTTTCAATCAATTTCTCTCCACCCGAACAAATGGTTGTATATAATTCATTCAAATCCGCACTTCACCAATTAGATCCGCATAACAAATCAATATAGCTACAACAGTTCATTACAAATCCATATCTATTCCCGTGTGATCTAAAAGAAACCCAAACAATTATCAAACAGTGGAATTGAAACTAATTTAACGAAAATAAAATAAATTTAGAAGAAGCCCTAGACAACCGATCTCTGTAATGCAGTCCTAAGCTTTGACAAATAAGAAGATGGCATCTTACCCTCTCACCCAAAATAGCTTTAACTTCAATCCCTCTAAACTTGTCCATCAATAACAACAAAAAAATACAAAGCAAGAGAAACAATAAAAGAATAACAGAGTAAGACACGTATCTTACTTGAAATTAGAAATCTCCAAACAATCCTGTGATCTTTTAACCAACAAAAAAAACAAATAATATATTAAAATCACTTAATAAATGAAAAGACCAAACATCACCTGAAAGTTTCTCCAAAACCCAATAATCTGTTCCACAATCCTTCCAAAAACTCAAACAAAAAAAAGTAAGGGCAAAGCATCAGTAACAAATTCATAATCCAAAAAAAAAAAAACAACTAAAATAAAACAGCAACTCTTAATGATCAACAATAAAAAAAAGTTCATCTTGGTTAATCTAAACACACAATTTATGAATTATGAAAGACAGAACCATAAATTTGCTCTAACAATTATTGGCTACTTAAGAGTGGCTGATTTTACATGACAATTTATCTGCTATACATGAACTCCAAAATTACATCCACATTATGACAAATTTATTTTGCTATAAAGACACTTATAATTAAGTATAATGTACACCTTTAATTAGAACTTTTCCTTTCCTTCTATTTTATTAATTGCATCTTTAAAATTGCCTATGACGTCTATTTGCTTTCTTTCTACAGTAACAATCCACTCTCCGCTAACAAACCAACTATTTTTTCACGTCTTCCATTTCGTTTTATTCTATTAATACCAACAATTCATAAGAAAGCATTTAAAAAATATCATCATAGATCACAGAGGATAAAAAACCCCAAATTAAAGATAGTTGCCAAATCTGCAATTCACCAAATTAATCACTTTTGGTTCATTCCAATAATTCATAAGAAAAAATTATATAAAAAAATGAAAAATAAAGAAAATAAGTAGAGAAGAACAGAACCACAACGACGTAGCTGACACCTCCCTGCGAAAGCAGATCTTCATAACACCCACCTGAACCGTAGGCGAGACCCACTTGAACCGATGATGAACGATGAGATGGAATACGATGAACATGATGGCGGGTCCAAATTCGAAATAGAAATCTTTACCTCGATGAACACGATGAACGATGAGATGGAATACGCCGACTACTTCATCCGTCTGCTCTAGAAATCGGGTAGAGAAGAGTGGCTAACCGTTTCCTTCAGAAAAAGCGATGCTCATCATGCATATATTGCATCAAAAAATGAAAAAAGCGAATCCTAATGCCATATACAGCATCAGATAATAAAAAAAGTTATGCATAAAAGTTAAAATAGCACCGTTTTATCCACAAAGTGACGCTTAAAAGTCTCAAACATCATCGTTTTGACGAATTCATCGATGTCTTCATCGTCGTCAATGTTCAAAACAGCGCTAGGCGCTCTCAGGGCGGTGGATAGAGGTCTAACGCCTAGGCGGTTAAGCAGGACCTAGGTGATTTTTTTTTTTAATGAAAGAAATCAATAATATAATGGATACTACGAAATAATTCTAAACTAAAAATCGATTCTAAAGACAAATATAAGGGGTATTACAAAATAATTCTAAATTTAATATTTATTTACTCAAATAAAGCCATACTTATTTTTTAATATAATTTTTTTGAAGTTATTTTTTAATAAAATGCCTCCTTATGTTAATGAACAATTAAATTGTAGTGGCCTTTTTTGCCAAGTGGTTTAGCTCATATGGTTATAATCTTGACTTGTAGACTATTGGTCTCAAGTTCGAACCCCGATGACATATTATGTGGTAGATTTCCCCCTCCTTTATAAATAACAGTCATTGGACTATTTTCAAAACTATACTGTGCGGTAGATTTCCCCCTCCTATGTAAATAACTGTTTGCAAAAAAAAAATTGCTTCTTTTGAAACGACGCAATATCACATCACAGTTTGGAAGAAACAATTGTAAACGTTCTTCTTCGTTGCGCACTTGCGCCGTTTCTGCAAAAGTTTCACCGCCACCACTAGAATCAAGACTTTCTCTTTGCATTCTCATCCCCTTAGTTGTCCTCTGTAACCCATAAATTGGTTTCTCCCCAACGCCTCGGACTCGCGATGGATGCTTCGCGATCGATGGATCGTCGCCTACCCACGATCGATAGAGATGTCGCCGACGCGGTCAACTGATTCGAGGAGTCCGCCCAGAATTCCCCGGCCGCCCAACCCCACTTAAGCGGCGCCTAGGGTGTGTGCCGCCTAGCCTAAGCGCCAAGCCCATACTCGGGGCGTTTCTTCACCGCCGTGCGCATAGGCGCTGCCTAGGCCGCCATTTTGAACATTGATCGTCATATAGCATCAGAATTAATATCAAAATGCGAAAGATAACAAACATCGTTTCTTGAAAAAAATTGACACTTAATATCTCGCATAAACGTTCGGATTTTTATCCACATCCAATGCCAAAAACTACTTAATGCATCGCTTTTTAATACCTGCCTACAACATCGATGGTCAATGCTCATTGAAATTATTGGCAATGATATGCATCGCTACTTACGTCAAAATCGATGCAATTGGTGGAAAAAACATCGGTTATTCACCGATGCCTTTAATATGGGTTTTAATGTTACTCGTATAGGCATCGGTTGATTTCAATGATAGGCATCAGTGATTCCTATGGACAAATTTCTAACAGTGTCTCTTTGCCCATAAATCAAACAGAACATCAACATAGTTTCCTGAAACTATCACTCTTTGTGTTACCCAGCCACCCAAAGGCTCAAGTCCATGCATAAGAAATTTGACGGCCCTACTAGCAAAGGACCTATTAATCCTAAGGGAGTGAGTGTCTCCCAGGTTGGCTTCAGGAATAAGCATATTCATGACCATTCATTTGGGTTCCTTGGTGCCTGGTTAGTAAACAGTAGGCATATGATTCCAGCATTTTGCATGCGCCCTTTAGTTGTTTGATTCAAATATGTCCAAAACAGGTCTCCTAATTTGGAAGATTTCTTCAGCTCATCGTTAATTGATTTTTTGGATTTAGAAGAAATTGGAAGATTCTCCAAATCTTCTTTGGAGGATTCCATCGCCTCGTAAATCCTCCGAGAGAATAGAAAAAGGCGGACAAGCCGATCTTCCTCAGTGTCCAACTAGTCCAACATTGACAACAATAGTATTGTCCATCTTCGATGAATCTGTAAAAAGAAAAAAGTGAATCAACATAGGTAAGAAACAAGCCCAAAAAGTTGAAATTCACCAATGCCTTTAATATCGGTTTTAGCGTCACTCGTATAGACATTGGTTGATTTCAGTGATAGGCATCGATGATTTACTGATGCCTATGGAGAAAATTCTAGCAGTGTCTCTTTGCCCATAAATCAAATAGAACACCAACATAGTTTCCTAAAACTGTCACTCTTTGTGTTACCCAGCCACCCAAAGGCTCAAGTCCATGCATAAGAAATCTGCTAGCAAATGACCTATTAATCCTGAGGGAATGAGTGTCTCCTATTAACAAGTGATCAAATGTATAGTGGTTGATTAGTTATAACTAACTTGTATATACAGCTGTTAGTGGTTATTTAGTTATAACAAACCCAAGGTAGGTTAGCTGATATGTATTGAGTAGATATAATGAGACTATTAGAGTATAAATATGAGACTCACCTGGTTACACAGTATGTGTGTGAGATAATATACAATTGAGAGAGAACTCTCTATTTTTCCTCTTTTCTCTGTACTCACTTCAGCTTCAATTCTAAAATCTTTCATGGTATCAAAGCAAGTTTGCTTGTCGCTCTCGATCCTATGACCTAATTTCAGTTTCTTCTCTAGTTCTTGAAATTGTTCTTCGAATCTTCTCCTTCGATCTTTCCTCATGAAAACCTAGTTTTTTTTTTCAGTCCTATTCCGCTGTTTACTCTCCTTCGAATCTTCGAATCTTCTCCTTCGATCTTTCCTCATGAAATTGCTGTTATTCATCTCTGAGTTTTCGGACGCTTGTGACTGATTTTCTTCTCCTTCGATCTTTTCTCATGAAATTGCTGTTATTCTTCTCTGAGTTTTCGGACGCTTGTGACTGATTTTGAGCTCGTCCTGATTTCGAGGCTACGTTGATTTCACAGCTAAGTTGTTACTTTCAGTTCTTGGTTTTTCTTTTTTTCTTTTTTGTGAATTCGCCTGTTTGTTTGTTTTTTCTTTGTGCGGTATTTCCATCGATTGTGTATTTCTCTGTTCGTGTTCATCTACACCAATTTCCAGTTCTTATCTGACTTGCACGAGAAAGAAAAAAAAAAAAAAAAAAAAAAAAACAATGACAACAGCAATTGAGTTACTTAAACATGCAACTGGATTTGTTTCTATGAAGCTTGATGAAACGAATTATATTTCTTGGAGTATAAAGATTCTGAGATTACTCAAAGGCTTCCATCTGTTTGGGTACCTGGATGGTACAATTTTGTGTCCCGCATGTTCTTCGGAGACATATCAGGCTTGGATTGACATGGATGCTGCCCTGCTGAACATGCTTATTGCAACGATATCTGAAGAAGCCTTTACTGAAATAATGACTTGTGAGACTTCTCGTTCAGCTTGGCTTACACTACAGGAGCGTTTCTCATCACTGTCTGAAACTAATCTGATGCAGTTGAAGACTAATCTTCAAACTCTAAAGAAAGGAGCCGAGTCTATTGAAGTTTTTCTGGGCAAGATCAGAGCAGCAAGACAGCGTCTTGCTAGTGCAGGAGTTTGTGTCTCTGACAAATATGTGATCTTGATCATTTTAAATGGTTTGCCTACTGAATATCATCCGTTTAAGTCACACATTCGTGCTCGTCCTGTGGCTGTGACACTCTCTGAGCTTCGTACGCTCTTGCTTGCTGAAGAAAGTGATCTGACTAAGGCTTCTAATCAGCTGCACTTCTAGGTGCCCTTACTTACGGCTATGGTTGCTACCAAGGAGCAGTCTGATACTTCGCCATCCACTGGTCTTGACAATTCTGCTATGTCACAGCCTCAATGGAATCCTGCCCCACATTGGCAGAATCGCGGAGGATACACAAGAGGCCGAGGACGTTATAATGGGGGCTACCGAGGCCGTCGTGGAAATCGTTACTACAACAATGGTGGCTATTTTCACAATAATCACTTGTTAATGAAGGACTTAGGTCCGCTTACCTATTTCCTGGGTCTCCAAGTGTGTCGTGATGATCAGGGTCTCTTCATTCATCAGAGTAAGTATGCCTCTGACCTTCTTAACAAAGTTGGGATGCAGGACTGTTGTTCAGTCTCTACACCATTGGTGCCTGATGTGAAGTTATTGCTTAATGATGGTCTGCCTCTTCCTGATCCATATCTGACAGAAACCAAATGAAGGTCAGTCGGAGCATGCATAAACTGACAGACGGTGTTGACAGCAAATGCAATATCAGGACGACTAAAGGTGAGATATTGTAGAGCTCCAACAATAGAACGATACAGATATGGATCAGGAAGAGGCTGACCATCATTAAGCAATAACTTCACATCAGGCACCAATGGTGTAGAGACTGAACAACAGTCCTGCATCCCAACTTTGTTCAGAAGGTCAAAGGCATACTTACTCTGATGAATGAAGAGACCCTGATCATCACGACACACTTGGAGACCCAGGAAATAGGTAAGCGGACCTAAGTCCTTCATATCAAACTCTCGACCAAGGGCAGAGATCAGCCGAGACATGGCAAGGGAATTATTTCCTGTGATGATAATATCATCAACATATAATAAAACAATGACCAGAATACCATCCAGTTTTAAAACAAAAAGAGCAGAATCAGACAGAGACTGAAGAAAACCAAGAGATAACATATGCGTAGTAAATCGCTCATTCCAAGAACGAGGAGCCTGCTTTAAGCCATACAGAGATTTCTCAAGCTTACATACCAGTGAAGGAGCTGAAGAATCAATAAACCCAGGAGGTTGTTCCATATATACCTCCTCATGAAGATAGCCATGTAAAAAGGCATTCTTGACATCTAATTGCCTCAAGGACCAGTTGAAATGAGCTGCCAGAGCGAGAACCAAGCGAACAGTAGTATGTTTCACTACGGGACTGAAAGTTTCACCATAGTCAATACCAGCCTCTTGAAGATAACCTTTTGCAACCAATCGAGCCTTGTAACGAGCAATAGACCCATCAGAGTGTCTCTTTAGTTTGAAAACCCACTTACATCCTATAACACTGCGATGATAAGGAAGACGAACTAGCTTCCATGTATGTTGGTGGTGCAAAGCCTCCAACTCTTCCTTCATAGCCTGACACCACAAAGGATGCTGCAAAGCCTGCTTGTAGGTTGCAGGTTCAGGAGGAGAAAGGTCAAGTGAGGATGAGGATTGAGCAGCAAGAAAACCTACATGATTAGCACCTGAAGCTGTAGCTTTGGACCTTGTAGTCATGGAATGCCTAGCTCGGGACCTCGTAGTCACGGAAGGTCGAGAGGAAAGAGTAGACAGCGGAATAGGAGGAACATATGTGGAATCACCAGACCCAGAATGACCGGAAGAAGATGTGGAAGCAGGGCAGATCACAGGTGCTGCCAGAATAGAGGGCGGTGGAACAATGGCAGTAGCTGGCGACATGATGGCCTCAGGGCTGAGAGAACTAAAGGAACTGGCCGAGCTGCCAGAATATAATAGATCACCAGGACTACCATAAGTTGCAGCAGGAACTGTGATAGGATGGGAACTGCCATTGTCTGTCCCATGACGTGAAACATCATGACCTGTCGTAGGAATAGCCGGAGAACTACCAGAGCATAACGGACCACCAGGACTGCCATGATCTGTGATATGCAGGGAACTGCGATGAAGAGAACTGCCAAGAGCTGTCGTAGGAATAGCCGGAGGACTACCAGAATCTGTCGCATGGCGTGCAGGATCAGGAATACCAGAGTCTGTCTGATGGCGTGCAGGATCATGAATGGTCGCAGGAACAGCCTGAGAACTACCAAAACTTGATATAATAGGGGGATTAACACTGCCACACCTATCCTCCCTAACAGGAAAAAAAGATGACACTAAAGAAGGAGACGAAGAAAGAGGGGTAACAGTCGGCACAAAGGAAGACAAAGGAGAGGAAGAGGACTGAGCAGAAAAGGGAAAAACAGACTCATCGAAAAGAACATGACGAGAAATATAAGTGCGTTTGGTAGGAATATGAAAACAAAGATAACCTTTGAAATGTAAAGCATAGCCAACAAACACACATTGAGAAGAACGAGGTTCCAATTTGTGAGAGTTAAAAGGGCGCAAAAAAGGATAACAAGCACAACCAAAAACATGAAGCGAAGTCAAAGCTGGAAGATGACCAAACAGTTTGTGATATGGAGAAGACATAGCAAGAGTGGACGAGGGCATACGATTAATAAGAAAATTAGCAGTGGAACAAGCATGATACCAAAAGGACAAAGGCATAGACGAGGCAGCTAACAAAGTAAGAGTGGTCTCAATGAGATGACGATGCTTACGTTCTGCCAGGCCATTCTGTTGAGGAGTGTAAGGACAAGATTTATAATGAAGAATACCATGGGAGTCAAGAAAAGTAGTCATAGCATGGTTGACAAACTCCCCACCACCATCACTCTGGAAAATTTGAATAGGCTTTGCAAACTGAGTAGTAACATAGGAGTGAAATTTAACAAAAGTAGGAAAAACATCCGATTTCTTATTCAAAGGGTAAATCCAAGTGTAACGAGTACAATCATCAATGAAAAGTACATAGTATCTATATCCAAGACTAGAGACACAAGGACTTGGACCCCAAACATCGGAATGAATTTTATGAAAAGGTACAGAAGTACTGCGAGTAGATGAAGGAAAGGGCAAACGAGACATCTTGCCTTGTAAACAAGCTTGACAGAGATGAGGGACAACATCAGATTGAATGACTAACTTGGCCTGTTGTAACATCACAGAGATAATGTCTTCAGAAGGATGACCAAGACGCTGATGCCATAGAGAACGGGTGACCTGCTTACCAAGAAAGGCAGAAGCAGGAAGAGAAAGAGGGGAACAAAAGGGCAAGGAAGGAATAGGATATAGCCCATCAACACTGGGACCTCTGTAAAGTATTGTCCCCTTGTTGTCCTAAATGAGGAAGAAAGAGGCATCAAAAACAAGTTGGCAATTATTATGAAGACAAAATTGATGGACAGACAGCAGATTTTGAACAAGTTTAGGGACATGAAGAACATTGTGCAATTGAAAATTGCGGGAAGGAGTACGAAGTGTAGCAATCCCTATACTAGTAATGGGTAAACAAGTACCATTCCCAATAGAAATACCTGAAGAGGCAGGATTAGGCTGAGCCAAATGAACCAGGGAAGCATCTGAGGTCATATGGTTTGTAGCCCCAGAATCTGCTAACCAAAAGTTAGGATCAGCAAATGTATGATCAGCGGTGGCAGCATAAGCTTGAGCAGAACCAGGCAGAAGCAAATTGTTACGTTGTGGACAGCTGATAGCCTCGTGACCATGTTGCTTGCATAACTGACAGATAAGTGGAGAGACATCAGTGGGAACCTGTGAAGCCGGAGCCGAAGAAGGTGCAGAACTAAGGACTCCAACACCTGAATGAGGTGAGACCAAAAACTGAGGTGCAGTAGGAGAGGCACCATTGTATTGATAGGTTGCAGAACCATAACCAGAATTACCATTGTTGCCATTATACGCTCCATAGCCACCATGATTAGAATTAGGACCATTGTAACCGTAAGAACCATTCCCTAGTCCATGAGAAGAATTGTACCCGCTATTGTGAGTATTGGGAGAATATCCACCATTGTAAGTATTGGGAGAATATCCACCATTGTGATTATTGTGAAAATAGCCACCATTGTTGTAGTAACGATTTCCACGACGGCCTCGGTAGCCCCCATTATAACGTCCTCGGCCTCTAGTGTATCCTCCGCGATTCTGCCAATGTGGGGCAGGATTCCATTGAGGCTGTGACATAGCAGAATTGTCAAGACCAGTGGATGGCGAAGTATCAGACTGCTCCTTGGTAGCAACCATAGCCGTAAGTAAGGGCACCTGGAAGTGCAGCTGATTAGAAGCCTTAGTCAGATCACTTTCTTCAGCAAGCAAGAGCGTACGAAGCTCAGAGAGTGTCACAGCCACAGGACGAGCACGAATGTGTGACTTAAACGGATGATATTCAGTAGGCAAACCATTTAAAATGATCAAGATCACATCTTTGTCAGAGACACAAACTCCTGCACTAGCAAGACGCTGTCGTGCTGCTCTGATCTTGCCCAGAAAAACTTCAATAGACTCGGCTCCTTTCTTTAGAGTTTGAAGATTAGTCTTCAACTGCATCAGATTAGTTTCAGACAGTGATGAGAAACGCTCCTGTAGTGTAAGCCAAGCTGAACGAGAAGTCTCACAAGTCATTATTTCAGTAAAGGCTTCTTCAGATATCGTTGCAATAAGCATGTTCAGCAGGGCAGCATCCATGTCAATCCAAGCCTGATATGTCTCCGAAGAACATGCGGGACACAAAATTGTACCATCCAGGTACCCAAACAGATGGAAGCCTTTGAGTAATCTCAGAATCTTTATACTCCAAGAAATATAATTCGTTTCATCAAGCTTCATAGAAACAAATCCAGTTGCATGTTTAAGTAACTCAATTGATGTTGTCATTGTTTTTTTTTTTTTTTTTTTTTTTTCTTTCTCGTGCAAGTCAGATAAGAACTGGAAATTGGTGTAGATGAACACGAACAGAGAAATACACAATCGATGGAAATACCGCACAAAGAAAAAACAAACAAACAGGCGAATTCACAAAAAAAAAAAAAAAAGAAAACCAAGAACTGAAAGTAACAACTTAGCTGTGAAATCAACGTAGCCTCGAAATCAGGACGAGCTCAAAATCAGTCACAAGCGTCCGAAAACTCAGAGAAGAATAACAGCAATTTCATGAGAAAATATCGAAAGAGAAGAAAATCAGTCACAATGGTCCTAATTCTAATCATGGTGGCTATGGAGCGTATAATGGCAACAATGGTAATTCTGGTTATGGTTCTGCAACCTATCAATACAATGGTGCCTCTCCTACTGCACCTCAGTTTTTGGTCTCACCTCATTCAGGTGTTGGAGTCCTTAGTTCTGCACCTTCTTCGGCTCCGGCTTCACAGGTTCCCACTGATGTCTCTCCACTTATCTGTCAGTTATGCAAGCAACATGGTCACGAGGCTATCGGCTGTCCACAACGTAACAATTTTCTTCTGCCTGGTTCTGCTCAAGCTTATGCTGCCACCGCTGATCATACATTTGCTGATCCTAACTTTTGGTTAGCAGATTCTGGGGCTACAAACCATATGACCTCAAATGCTTCCCTGGTTCATTTGGCTCAGCCTAATCCTGCCTCTTCAGGTATTTCTATTGGGAATGGTACTTGTTTACCCATTACTAGTATAGGGACTGCTACACTTCGTACTCCTTCCCGCAATTTTCAATTGCACAATGTTCTTCATGTCCCTAAACTTGTTCAAAATCTGATGTTTGTCCATCAATTTTGTCTTCATAATAATTGCCAACTTGTTTTTGATGCCTCTTTCTTCCTCATTCAGGACAACAAGGGGACAATACTTTACAGAGGTCCCAGTGTTGATGGGCTATATCCTATTCCTTCCTTGCCCTTTTGTTCCCCTCTTTCTCTTCCTGCTTCTGCCTTTCTTGGTAAGCAGGTCACCCGTTCCCTATGGCATCAGCGTCTTGGTCATCCTTCTGAAGACATTATCTCTGTGATGTTACAACAGGCCAAGTTAGTCATTCAATCTGATGTTGTCCCTCATCTCTGTCAAGCTTGTTTACAAGGCAAGATGTCTCGTTTGCCCTTTCCTTCATCTACTCGCAGTACTTCTGTACCTTTTCATAAAATTCATTCCGATGTTTGGGGTCCAAGTCCTTGTGTCTCTAGTCTTGGATATAGATACTATGTACTTTTCATTGATGATTGTACTCGTTACACTTGGATTTACCCTTTGAATAAGAAATCGGATGTTTTTCCTACTTTTGTTAAATTTCACTCCTATGTTACTACTCAGTTTGCAAAGCCTATTCAAATTTTCCAGAGTGATGGTGGTGGGGAGTTTGTCAACCATGCTATGACTACTTTTCTTGACTCCCATGGTATTCTTCATTATAAATCTTGTCCTTACACTCCTCAACAGAATGGCCTGGCAGAACGTAAGCATCGTCATCTCATTGAGACCACTCTTACTTTGTTAGCTGCCTCGTCTATGCCTTTGTCCTTTTGGTATCATGCTTGTTCCACTGCTAATTTTCTTATTAATCGTATGCCCTCGTCCACTCTTGCTATGTCTTCTCCATATCACAAACTGTTTGGTCATCTTCCAGCTTTGACTTCGCTTCATGTTTTTGGTTGTGCTTGTTATCCTTTTTTGCGCCCTTTTAACTCTCACAAATTGGAACCTCGTTCTTCTCAATGTGTGTTTGTTGGCTATGCTTTACATTTCAAAGGTTATCTTTGTTTTCATATTCCTACCAAACGCACTTATATTTCTCGTCATGTTCTTTTCGATGAGTCTGTTTTTCCCTTTTCTGCTCAGTCCTCTTCCTCTCCTTTGTCTTCCTTTGTGCCGACTGTTACCCCTCTTTCTTCGTCTC
Organism: Oemleria cerasiformis; assembly: GCA_037349345.1. Taxonomy (NCBI): domain Eukaryota; kingdom Viridiplantae; phylum Streptophyta; class Magnoliopsida; order Rosales; family Rosaceae; genus Oemleria; species Oemleria cerasiformis. Next base: position 8,053,438 of record JAZGTL010000016.1, read on the forward strand.
CTTCTTTAGTGTCATCTTTTTTTCCTGTTAGGGAGGATAGGTGTGGCAGTGTTAATCCCCCTATTATATCAAGTTTTGGTAGTTCTCAGGCTGTTCCTGCGACCATTCATGATCCTGCACGCCATCAGACAGACTCTGGTATTCCTGATCCTGCACGCCATGCGACAGATTCTGGTAGTCCTCCGGCTATTCCTACGACAGCTCTTGGCAGTTCTCTTCATCGCAGTTCCCTGCATATCACAGATCATGGCAGTCCTGGTGGTCCGTTATGCTCTGGTAGTTCTCCGGCTATTCCTACGACAGGTCATGATGTTTCACGTCATGGGACAGACAATGGCAGTTCCCATCCTATCACAGTTCCTGCTGCAACTTATGGTAGTCCTGGTGATCTATTATATTCTGGCAGCTCGGCCAGTTCCTTTAGTTCTCTCAGCCCTGAGGCCATCATGTCGCCAGCTACTGCCATTGTTCCACCGCCCTCTATTCTGGCAGCACCTGTGATCTGCCCTGCTTCCACATCTTCTTCCGGTCATTCTGGGTCTGGTGATTCCACATATGTTCCTCCTATTCCGCTGTCTACTCTTTCCTCTCGACCTTCCGTGACTACGAGGTCCCGAGCTAGGCATTCCATGACTACAAGGTCCAAAGCTACAGCTTCAGGTGCTAATCATGTAGGTTTTCTTGCTGCTCAATCCTCATCCTCACTTGACCTTTCTCCTCCTGAACCTGCAACCTACAAGCAGGCTTTGCAACATCCTTTGTGGTGTCAGGCTATGAAGGAAGAGTTGGAGGCTTTGCACCACCAACATACATGGAAGCTAGTTCGTCTTCCTTATCATCGCAGTGTTATAGGATGTAAGTGGGTTTTCAAACTAAAGAGACACTCTGATGGGTCTATTGCTCGTTACAAGGCTCGATTGGTTGCAAAAGGTTATCTTCAAGAGGCTGGTATTGACTATGGTGAAACTTTCAGTCCCGTAGTGAAACATACTATTGTTCGCTTGGTTCTCGCTCTGGCAGCTCATTTCAACTGGTCCTTGAGGCAATTAGATGTCAAGAATGCCTTTTTACATGGCTATCTTCATGAGGAGGTATATATGGAACAACCTCCTGGGTTTATTGATTCTTCAGCTCCTTCACTGGTATGTAAGCTTGAGAAATCTCTGTATGGCTTAAAGCAGGCTCCTCGTTCTTGGAATGAGCGATTTACTACGCATATGTTATCTCTTGGTTTTCTTCAGTCTCTGTCTGATTCTGCTCTTTTTGTTTTAAAACTGGATGGTATTCTGGTCATTGTTTTATTATATGTTGATGATATTATCATCACAGGAAATAATTCCCTTGCCATGTCTCGGATGATCTCTGCCCTTGGTCGAGAGTTTGATATGAAGGACTTAGGTCCGCTTACCTATTTCCTGGGTCTCCAAGTGTGTCGTGATGATCAGGGTCTCTTCATTCATCAGAGTAAGTATGCCTCTGACCTTCTGAACAAAGTTGGGATGCAGGACTGTTGTTCAGTCTCTACACCATTGGTGCCTGATGTGAAGTTATTGCTTAATGATGGTCTGCCTCTTCCTGATCCATATCTGTATCGTTCTATTGTTGGAGCTCTACAATATCTCACATTTAGTCGTCCTGATATTGCATTTGCTGTCAACACCGTCTGTCAGTTTATGCATGCTCCGACTGACCTTCATTTGGTTTCTGTCAAAAGAATCCTTCGTTATATTCAGGGCACTCTTCACTTTGGTCTTCGTTACTCCCCTGGTTGCTTGGATTTACAGGCTTATTCAGATGCCGATTGGGGAGGGGATCCCAATGACCGCAGATCTACTTCAGGCCATGTTGTTTATCTGGGCCGTAGTCCTATCTCTTGGGGAGCCAAGAAGCAGTCCTCAGTCTCTCGTTCCTCTGCTGAAGCAGAATATAGGGCTTTGGCAAACACCGCTTGTGAGCTGCACTGGATCCGCTATCTCCTTGCTGATCTGCATATTTCTTTGCCCCATATTCCTCTAATCTGGTGCGATAGTTTATCTGCAATTCAGCTTGCTCACAATCCTGTCTTCCACGGTCGTACTAAACATGTGGAACTCGATGTTCATTTTGTTCGTGAGAGGGTTCAACGCCATGACCTTCGTCTTGCTCATGTCTCCTCTGAGGACCAGATTGCTGATGTCATGACGCACGGCCTTCATTCTCCCAAGTTTATTTATCTTCGTAACAATCTCATGCTTGAGCCTCTTAGCATGAGATTGAGGGAGGATATTAACAAGTGATCAAATGTATAGTGGTTGATTAGTTATAACTAACTTGTATATACAGCTGTTAGTGGTTATTTAGTTATAACAAACCCAAGGTAGGTTAGCTGATATGTATTGAGTAGATATAATGAGACTATTAGAGTATAAATATGAGACTCACCTGGTTACACAGTATGTGTGTGAGATAATATACAATTGAGAGAGAACTCTCTATTTTTCCTCTTTTCTCTGTACTCACTTCAGCTTCAATTCTAAAATCTTTCATCTCCCAGGTTGGCTTCCAGAATAAGCATACAGATGACCCTTCTGCAAGCTTCCCATTCATTTGGGTTCCTCGGTGCCCAGTTAGTAAACTGCAGGCACATGATTCCAACAATTTTCATGCGTCCTTCAACTGTTTGCTTCAAATCTGTCCACAACAGGTCTCCTGATTTGGAATATTTTTTTAGCTCATCGTTAATTGAATTTTTGGCTTTCGAAGAAACTGGAAGATTCTCCAAATCTTCTTTGGAGGATTCCATCGCCTTGTGAATCCTCCGAGAGAATAGAAAAAGGCAGACAAGCCGTTCTTCTTCAGTGTCCAACTCTGCCCCTGCAAGTCCAACATTGACAAATATAGTATTGTCCATCTTCGACGAATCTGCAAAAAGAAAAAGTGAATCAATATAGGTAAGAAACAAGCCCAGAAAGTTGAAATTCACTGATGCCTTTAATATGGGTTTTAGTGTCACTCCTATAGGCATATGTTGATTTTAGTGATAGGCATCAGTTGTAACGACCCGTTTATTTAAATAGGCGAATTTTGTAAATTAATTTGAGAAATGACGATTTTACTCTTGAATTTATAAGAGGTGTGAAAGTCAATTTTTGTTTGGAGACCCCTTTGGAAGTTTTTATTGGACCGTTGCGTAGGTCTCGAACTCACGAGTTCGTAGACAGGCGGCACGCGGAAAACGGAGTTCGTATGAGAGAGTTGTGGGTCTAGAATGTTCAGGGGCAATTTGGTAATTTTCATTGGGTAGATATTTTAAATCAGAGTTCTCCAGATTATTCTTCATTTTATCCTCTCTCTCTTCGCGATTCCTTATCCAAACCGTGCAACCGAACCCAAAACCCCATACCTTTGAACTTTGATACGAAGCAACCTCGTTCCTTTTGGTTCAACCCATCGACATCTTCTTCTCCATGCGATCAAGGACGTACTGACCGTTGAGGGAAATGGCCACGGAAAACCCAGAACCGAGGAAGGAAAAAACCGAACCTTTCGATCGATTTTTAGGCCAAATCGGGTATGGGTTTCGTGTTTAGACCTCAGTTTCGAGTTCCTGGGCTTGAGTAGATAGTTTTAGGCTACTAATCGTGAAAAATGGTTAAGATTTGAAGAAAATAGGAATTTTCAAGGTCGGCTGTCAATGGCGATTTTCCGGGACAGTGCACGGCGGAGTGATTGTCTTCTTCGGTGACTGGTTCGGTCAGAGAGCTAACTTGGCATGCCACGAGGCCACCTGGCTGCCACGCGGAGCCACGTGGAGGCCACCTGGCTGCCACGCGGAGCCACGTGGAGGCCACCTGGCTGCCACGCGGAGCCACGTGGAGGCCACCTAGTAGCCACGTGGGGCCACCTAGTAGTCCAGTCAGTGCACGTGCAGGCGCATGGGCACTGTAGCTAGCGCGTGGGATCGATTCTTGGGCCACGACGATGCGTGACGACATGTTTTCAACTTTTCAGACCTTTTGGCGCAGGTTTCGGGTTGATCAGACATCGTTTAAGGGTAATTTTGGGCGTCCGAAGTGGCTGCGTTTTTAGTAGGACTTGTGTGGACCTCTCGGGGTTTAGGGAATCTGAATGTAGGGTTTTTAATTATCGTTGGTAACCCCGATTGTTACTTTTGACAGACGATACTGCTCCGGGAACTTCAAAGGAGCATACGACTCGAGATTGAGCTTAATTGGACGTTTGGTGAGTGAACTTTGGTTTGTAAATTGGCATGCATGCATAAATGTATATTTTAAATAATTTCTTGTTAGGTATTGTTTTGGCCATTTATGGAATTTAGAATAATTATTCTAATAAATCTTTATTGGACATGGGTTCTCAATAATAAATTGGAAATGCCGTTTTGGGCTATGGCCCGACTTTTGGACTATGCTTTTATGTAGTTTTGACATTATAGATTTTGGATTTCGGTCGAGTCCATGATTTTTGAGTTTAGACCCAAATTGATGACTTTATTGGATTTGGGCATAAACCCGATTTTTCAAAGAATTTGGCTTAGACCAAGAATCAGGATTTCAAAGAAATGGATTTTGGATTGTTCTTTACGAGTTGGTTTCCACTATGTATACTGTCACCGAGGGTCATGGTTTTCTCCAGCACATGATGTGGGGTATTTCCCATCACGTGTTCGTCGAGGTTTCTCTGATGCTAACGTCGAATGGTATTTCTCCGCCAGATCGTTGAGGGTTCTCCGATGCTGGCGTCGAAGGGTATTTCTCCGCCAGGTCGTTGAGGCTGTATAATCGTAGTACAAAGTTACATATGCACAACTCGAGGTATATCAGGTGTATGGAGGGTTGGACCTGGGTCAATCAGCTCGGATATCAAGCTACGGCTCGGGATTACATTCTGAGAGCGATGAGATATATTATGATATTTTTTTTTTCCAGATCTGTTTACATGATTTTTTTAAACTCCTTTGAGGAGGATTTTCAAAGCAAGGTTGTAGACCACGGGATGTTTTCATTGTTCGGGTTTTCGTGGGTCCCACTGAGTCTTTTAACTAAAAATGGATTTTCCGATAAGTTTTCGGAGTATCTTTATATATTATTTGTTTAAAAAGGAATTTTATATTATGCATGCATTGTTTATTCACGGAGAGATGAAAATGTATGTTTTCCTCATAAATTATTTTAAACGATTATTTTGTCCACTCACACTTTTCTTCGTTTTAAATCCCCTCCAGGCCGTTGAGTTGACGAGGGCACATCCAGAGGCGGAGGCACTAAATTTCAGTTGCGCCTTTACTTAAGACTATCGAGTAGGATTTATAAATTTTTCTGTATTTACCTTTCCTACCTAGTTGCTCTAATAAGCATTTTAGACTTATTGTAAATTATGACTACGTCGATGGTTATTTGGTGACGTTGGGATTCGAGAGTGGTATTTGATCCTCCGTCTGAAAGGTGGAAGACGGTTAACTATTTTATAGGGGAGGTTCTGCCGAATTTTTTGCGGAATTCTCGTAACTAATTGCAAGGGACTTAAGGGTATTCTAGGCAATTTATTAAGTTGTCATGCGGGAGCAGGGCTTTCACGGGTTTCGAAGGGAAATTCGAGAAAGGTCATGTCATCAGTGATTCAGTGATTCCTATGACAAAAATTCTAGCAATGTCTCTTTCCTCATAATTCAAACAAAACACCAACATAGTTTCTTGAAACTATCACTCTTTGTGTTACCCAGCCACCCAAAGGCTCAAGTCCATGCATAAGAAATTTGATGGCTCTGCTGGCAAAGGACCTACTAATCCTAAGGGAATGAGTGTCTCCCAGGTTGGCTTCCGTAATAAGCATATTGATGACCCTTCTGCAAGCTTCTCATTCATTTTGGTTCCTCGGTGCCTGGTTAGTAAACTGCAAGCACATGATTCCAGCATTTATCATGCGCCCTTTAGCCATTTGCTTCAAATATGTCCACAACAGGTCTCCTGCTTTGGAAGATCTCTTCAACTCATCGTTAATTTATTTTTTGGATTTAGAAGAAACTAGAAGATCCTCCAAAGGATTCCATCGCCTCGTAAATCCTCCGAGAGAACAGAAAAATGAGGACAAACCGTTCTTCCTCAGTGTCCAAATCCTCCCTGCAAGTCCAACATTGACAACAATAGTATTGTCTATCTTCGATGAATCTTCAAAAAGAAAAGGTGAATCAACATAGGTAAGAAACAAGCCCAGAAAGTTGAAATTCACCGATGCCTTTAATATGGGTTTTAGCGTCACTCGTATAGGCATCGACTGATTTCAGTGATAGGCATCAGTGCTTCACTGATGCTTATGGAGAAATTTCTAGCAATGCCTTTTTGACCATAAATCAAACATAACACCAACATGGTTTCCTGAAACTGTCACCCAAAGGCTTAAGTCCATAAGAAATATGTTGGCTCTATTGGCAAATGACCTGTTATTCCTAAGGGAATGTGTGTCTCCCAGGTTGGCTTCTTGAATAAGCATATTAATGACCCTTCTGTAAGCTTCCCCTTCATTTGGGTTCTTCAGTACCTGGTTAGTAAACTGCAGGCACATGATTCCAGCATTTTTCATGCGCCTTTCAGCCGTTTGCATCAATTTTGTCCACAAAAGGTCTCCTTCTTTGGAAGATTTTTTCAGCTCATCGTTAATTGATTTTTTGGATTTAGAAGAAACTGGGAGATTCTCCAAATCTTCTTTGGAGGATTCCATCGCCTCGTAAACCCTCTAAGAGAACAGAAAAATGCGAACAAGTCGTTCTTCCTCAGTGTCCAACTCCTCCCCTTCAAGTCCAACATTGACAACAATAGTATTGTCCATCTTCGATGAATATGCAAAAAGAAAAAGTGAATCAACATAGGTAAGAAACAAGCCCAGAAAGTTGAAATTTAATTTTTGTGTGGCCTTTTCAGGGATATGAGGCAAATGAAGGCCAACTTAGGAATTGGATGGAAAACCAGTGTTTTTATAAATGCCCCAAAATCAATAAAGGGAATAAAACCCTAATTAGTAATATCAAAAATACAGGCATTGACTCTTGAAAATCCCCAATTACGAAACACAAAAGAAAGAAAAGACGAAATTTGACGTATAATCTACGAAATGCACACAAATCAATAACATTGAAAATGAAGCCATAAAGTAAAAAGAACCGAAAGCGTACCCAAACACAAAAGAAAGAAAAGACGAAATTGACGTATAATTTACGAAATGTGCACAAATCAATAACATTGAAAATGAAGCCATAAAGCAAAAAGAATCGAAAGCGTACACAACTATGAAGGTGCTCCGGTGAACTTCCAGTTTAGGCTCACCGCAAGTTAGGTTGGGCTTAGCCTCGGCGATTTTTGGTTTCTCTTCAGAGGTGAAAGGGTCGAGAGAATTATCACGGGCGCCTTTGATTTAAATGTAGGCGGTATATTGCCTTTTCAATTTTTATTTAATTTTTTTTTTTGGCCAATCATTTTTTTATTTTTTTTTATCTCTAATATCTGAGATATTAGATATTATAATTTTCTTTTACTATATTGGTTTTTAGGTCATTTGTAAGGGTCTCTTATTTGATCGTGGTTAAGAATGTATATTTCTACACTCAATTTTAAAAAGAATGTTTATTTCTCCACCCGAAATAATAAACTTGCAATCCTGGCAAAAATGTTTCCCGAAATCCACTTTTATTGACGCCTCTTTCAAATTTTTCCTTTACTAAACTTCTTTTAAGGTCGTTTGCAAGAGACTCGTAATTGATCATGGTTAAGGACGTTTATTTCTCCACACAATCTTAAAAAGTAAGTTTTATTTCTTCACTTGCAATCTTGGAAAGTTATACGACACAACATATACATAAGAGTCACCATAAAATATGCAAATTGCTCGTTGTTACTATCCGTTAAGTTGGCATTGAAATGTTCATATCACGATGATATAAGTAATTCGCCTTTAGAATTTACGATTCAATAATAAAACTTAAAGATTTAAGATTCGCTATGAAGTTCGTAATTAAAGGCTTGGATGAAAAGTAGAATAAAAACAAAGCTTACGTAGATGAAAATAACACTCACAAGTCAAAAGCTTTACATCACAACTAGCAGTTGAAGCTGCATGTTGCCACGGTGTGGTTGAATGTTCAGAAAACACAAAAAGTAAAGTAAGAATAAAGATAGTAAAAAAGATGATTAGTATAATTAACATAAATATCCACGTATTGCTTACTTGTTAATGAAACAGTTTAGGGAACATCTTGGAGCAGCTACTGGTAGCTCATATCTTAACTATTGTGCCTATAATAAAGAAATTTCTGGCAGCTACGTACATTCACAAATATTATACATATATACAACAGTGTTTAAGAAATAGATGGTATAATATTATACAACAGTGTCTAAGAAATAGATGATGCTTTCCCATGGGTTTAAGTTGTTCAAAAAAAGATGATTAACTGTTGATCTTCAAAAAATTGGCGCTCATTCCCAATGGCTAATCAAAAAATAACTTGTTCAATTAATGTGGTCTGTTGAACATTGCTCAGAATGTCTCTGGACGCTTCCTGAAAACATTCTACAACACTAACAAAAAGATGTAGGACTGATTCCCATCCTTCTGCTCATCTTCACTTCATCTACTTGTTTTCTTCACTCCTCTTTCTCCTTTGGTATTCTGGTAGAAAATGTAGGTTGATTGAAAGGGTTAGTAAGAAAAGGCTGTCATGGATCATAATTATTCATGGGCTTATTAATTCAAGGTTAGAAGAATATTTGGATTTGCAAATCAAATGCAACTACTTTCATGTAGTAGAATATTTGGATCCGCAGCAATCAGTTTGCCGGGGCAGGGCAAGATACAGAATGAAATTGCCTCTGTTTCTGTTTGTAAGGAAATGTTCTACTGATAAAAAGAAGCCTTCTTTTATCTTTACTTGGGAATATAGGTAGTCTGAATTATGTGTAAAGATGCTGAAAGTTCAAATGTTGAAGACGCAAAGGCAGCAAGGGACTGGTGGAACTGGAAGGCAACCATCTTTCTATTGCTCATATACAAACCATTAGATTTACAGTGGAATTGATCAAATGTTATGTCACACCAAAATATAATGCATTTACAAGGCCTTCTCTGTTTTGACATCAATGTGAAAAGGAGCTTGCCTCAGTGCTATAGACCGAATAATCAAAGCTGAAATTGGCTCTCTCTTCATCCCATTTCAAAATCTCCCTTGAATATTTAAGAGCTGCATCTACACTATCGGGTTGCAATCCCTTCACCACCGAAACGTACAATTTCTTACCTGTTAGAGAAGAGTAGAGCCTCTTGAACTTTGCTGCAATGTAGTGAGATCCTAGATGACCCAGTGAGGGGCTACTATTAATGTTGTTGCTGTTGCTGTTGGTATGGGAGCGATGACGGCTAATCACAGGGTGGAAATCGTCAAACCAGTCACACTGATTCAACGGTACCCGTTCTACCTTTTCCTCAAACAAATCAAACTTGTTTAGAATCAGAAGGAAGTCCATCTCTTCAAACGTCGGATGAGTAACGATGCTTTCAAAGAAAGTCCTGCTCAGCAGCATCTTGTTAGTGAAAGACCCATTCCCATCAGCAGAAAACTGATCATAGTCACTCAAGGACACGCAGAAGATGACCATTCCAATATCTTCAAACATCTCCAACCATTTACAGTTTTCTCCAAGTCCTCTTGCATTTACTCTAATAAGTTGGTACCTAAGAAGCAACGGGATACAAGAAAGGTCAATTAAAAGCCAACCCCGACAAAGCAAGGAGTAAACATCGTCTCTGAGACAAGTGATTGGAGGAGAAAGCTAGAGAATTTAAAAGTAGCAGTCAACTCAATATGATCAACAGTATAAGGAAACTAAGTGAATGTATCTGTGTTAGCTTTGTTAGCTATAATGACTTCAGTCTTCCAAGCATCTAATCTATTTATTTCCATACATATGACCTTATCAGTAAGAATTATTAATAAAAGGAAACAAAAAATAAGCAGCTCAGGGTCATCTTAAACGTGCAATAAATAGAACATACCTAAGGAAAGAGTCATGCTGTTCACTACTACTGATCCTATCTTCAGATACTGAGGGGGGGAATGAGAAGTCCACACAAGCAAGCCCATTAGATGAAGTAACACCTTCAGCATACAAGATGTCTAGATCTGAGGGTTCATAATCTATTCTTAATATGTCAACAGCCTGAAAAGGGGAAAAAAATCAATTTTAGAAATTATAACTTCAAGCCAAAAATGAGATTTGGAGTCGTAGATTATGCAAACAGTATGAGGAATGTACAAGCAATTATCTGCCAACCAACATTTCCGCAACCATAAATATACCTAAAATTAAAACCTCTACCTGATCTTTTCAACACACCTTGACTAGACAGAATCATTACATCTTCCCCATTACAATAATTGAGTGAGGAGGAGCTCAAAACATGTCCAGGTGTGTTCCCAACCTAATCAGCTGTCCCCACTCCCCCACTCTTGCTCACTGCACACTTCTATAATAATAACAGTGTATTCACTATTATATACAATCACAGTTCTATCCTCTTCCTATGCACACATTGTGCCTCCCGTCTTTACTATAGTCCCAATTGATTGACAAAAACTTGTACAACAAAAAGACCAAGTCCATAAGATTAAGCACAAGACAATACAATTGAGTAGCAGGAGTTAAACAAGAGTTAAAAACAAAGAACTACCCAGCTTGGTCTTACCCTCTCTAAGAAATAAGAAGCAACACTGGGTAACATTTCCAATTCACTTCTCCGCTTGTATGTGGCCTTGATGGCTGAATCACTCCACAACTCCTCAACCAGTGGTGCATATTCCCGAGTAGCAGCTGGAAAAATGGCTTCCAGATTGCCTGACACCATAGTCTTGAGAAGCCAATCAGAGAACGCTTTGAGCCTTGGGCCAATTGAGTAAAGAGTTTTCTCGTTGTTCCCTATTGTCAACCAGAAGACAAATTTTATAAGCAATATATCAACTTATCAATCTCAACGTGGTTATTCTAAATGCAACCCTCTCAAGTATGATGCATGACTAATTCACCAACATCACTAAGAGAATGTTAACCATACACGGTTAATCAATCAATGCAGAAAGCAAATTGAACTCATTACAGTGGAATTTACATAAATATCCAATCTTCTGTCAAATCCTACACATTTTTTGTACTTCTTTTGACATATAAATAACTTAAAAGAAAGTTTTGTAGTTCTGTTCCTGTATAGATTTCACTTCCTGTTCTGAACTAACTGTGGGCATGTGCATACATACAAGTATTAAGCCAAAGAAGAGAAGAAAAAAGTTGGAAACGTATATACAACCATACCATTGGCATCTGTTTGACTCGAAGAACATTGCTTCCTGATCTCATCCAAACTTTCCTCTTCAAACCGTTCACGACCCTCAAGGAGTATACCAAGATACCCATACACATTGCTTTGTATTGTAAACTTGATATTTTCACGCTCCTCCTCTAGGAAAGGGATAGCTTTATAAAGAATCTTGGCCTGGAATAAACATTCAAAATTTGATAAGTTAACCTACATTGTTATGGTTAACAAATTTTGGCACAGAATAAGATCTCTACTCTGAAAGACTGGATAATACTAACAAAAGGAAAACTCAGTGCAAACTGCTGGGTAAGAAAATACAGATTTTTTTTTTCTTTAAAATACTGTTTTCAGCAAAGTAATGCTCTACCAATAGCAAACACATGTAAACTCACAGCAGAAAGCTTAAACTAGAACTTGTTTTCTCATTTTTAGTCAAAACGTAAACTAGAAGTTCCAGAAGCAAGCAAGTAATGAAATTATTTATACACCACCGTTAAAGAAAGATTTAACTTACAAACCACACATCAGAAGAAATGGCAAGTTCTTATTGTAAAATCCACAAATGTAAATAATTATAATTGGGAATCAGACATCTAATATCCTTACATACATGTGATACACATGGGTTGATTGGAGATATGGTCTCTCATGAAACTTAGAAAAATAATAATCTATTCAGCTCCGGATTTTATTATAGATAGGTAATTTTACATAAACAGAACAGAAGATATAGAACAGTACACACATAATTCAAGATTAAACCAATCACCTGTTTAAATATAGTACTTGTTCCAGAACCATTATATCCAACTAAAAGAATCTTCTGAAGTATTCTCTGCTCAATGTAATCAGGGACGACTCTACTACCCACGTAGTTCAGGGATTCTCCACAAGGAGTTGAAGATTTAGAAGGGACTGGCAGTGACAAGACAGCACAGACAAGCTTTGTTCCAGCCTGAAAAAGTGATTAATAATAATTTAACATGAAGGAAAATCTAAACAAGCAAACAAAGCATAAATGAAAATAAAGTATTCTCAGAAACCATACCTTGCCCCATATGTATCCTTTAGTATTTTTCTGTCCCTCTTCTTGGTATGACCCATCCTCATTCACCCAAAAGTGTGGGTTACCAGCACATTGAACCCCTGCCAACTGCAATGTTCAACACAAGGTATTAATTAACCCTGCATATTAACCAGATACAACAACAATTCTATGTCAAAATCCAACCAACCTGCAACATCCGAAGCTCTACTTTGGTAATTTCCCGACCATTTATGTAAACCTGTGTGTTTCCGTTACTAGCATTCGCCTTGATAGGACCCCCAACATTGAGATGGGGACTAACTATCTTCGAAGGCTTCAGTCCTTCCTGTTAAAATTCAGCACCAACATGAAATTTCAAAAGGATGTTAGCACAATGACAAACAAACAAGAAATGCAAAACTAATCAAAGTAAACCATATTCACCTTTCCCCAAAGACCAGAAACTTTATCATACCAATAGTTTCCTGGTTTTAATTTCTTTGGAGGGTTCGGGCTGCTTTGTAATATAACCAGCTCCTCGTGACAAAGAGGCTGTCCATTTACACATATATAATCCGAGGGCAGCTGATTTGCCTCACAAAACTTTTCAGCTTTCATCACCTGTCGAACCTCCAAATCATTCAACAGCCGTTTAAGCATCCTAGAACACTTGCCCAAGCTCCCTCTTTTAGCCTCATCAATGGGAAATCCAATGCAAGTCACACATTTTCGACCTTCTGGCATCGACCCCATTGCTCTGAGCACACAACTACTACAATACTTGGCATCACAGACGATGCAAACCTCCTTTTCAGTAAACCTCGTCCCCTTAAAGCACCGATAGCACGACTTCTTCTTCCCCTTGCTTTGTGGCTCCCGCTTCGCCTGTACAACCTCAGCCTCATCTTCATCAGCACCATCATCAGACTCAATATCCCGAAAAGTCACAACCGGAGGCCGTCGTGAATCATAATCCAAAGCCTTACTGGAGGAAACCCGAGACGATGGATAGTCCAAGCTCAAAACGGACTCCGAGGAGGCCCAATCCTGTTCTGGTTCGGGTCGATTTGAATCGCTATTGAAGTCTACACTCGCCTTCCCGCCAGTAACCACATCCGAAAACTCACCCGACCTGTAATTTAGCCCACTCGAAAACTCTAACGCGCCAGAGCTACTCAACTCTCCAGACAACGCACACCCAACCACACTCTCCACAGCTCTCTCCTCAAATCCAATCACAGAAGTCGGCGAAACCGTCAATTCCGAGCTTTCCAATTCCTTCGTGTCGTCCTCGCTGCCTCGATCGAAAACGGAGGTGGGAGAGACTGTAGAATTGGAGGCTTTGAGCTCCTTAGAGAAGGGCTTGGGTGCCAATACCGGTTGAACCACCGGCAAGGTCAGTTTCTCGGGTAGCGAGACCGATCCGACAACTGTAGCCACCGGGATTCTGTCGACGTTAATCGGAACTGCCCGGGGCAGATCGTAATTGACCGGAGGACCGTTGTACTCTATGGCAAACGAATACTGAGCCCCATCGTCGGCTCCCAAAGGCATTGCGTCGTTGAAATCGAATTCAAAACCCTACTTTGAGCAAGAACAGTACAGAATCAGAATCATCTAGAGCATGAAGCTCCGAGTTGGGGTTACAAGCAAGGCAACGGCTTGGTTGAGTTTCGAGTGGTGGAGGGTGGAGTGGAAACGGAGGAAATGGATTGAGAAAAGGAGTGAGGTGGATTGGTCATGGGCAGTCGAAAGTGAGAGAGAAGCTGTGGGTAGCGTTTGGGGAGAAGGAAAATGTGTTGGGAAAGTTGGGGGAGTGAGGGAAAAAAATAGAGCGAGCTGGGTTTTGGATTGGAATCTTTTTCTACTTTGTTTTTTCGGTTGCTTTTTTTGGGTTGGTGGAGAGGGTGGGGTCCATAATTGGGGCACTTTTGTATTTTTGTGTCGTGGTGTTGGTATCGGAGAGGACCACGAGGTGGTATTTCGGACTTTCAAGCTTTACTGGAACGATGTCGTCCGCTCTGGCGGACTTGCAGCCAATCAGGGTTGTGAGCGTGGAACTGGAAGTGGATTTAGGATTCTCTGTGGCTCTGTTTGTTTAGTTCAGTTAAATTTAATGAACTCGCCACTCCCCAGTCTGCTCCTATAAATATCAAATAAATCTTTTCTTTTTTTTTTATCCTAAAATGATGTATTGATAATTCGTTCCACCAAAATTTTACACAAACTCATTTATGAGGAAATGATAAAGATAAAATTCTACTTGTACAATGTTTAATTTGTCATCACTCTCCCGTTGTGAGTTATTGTAATGCATTATTTTTTGGAGAGTTGTGAATTTTGATATTATTTTTTATAAAGCTTATTGCCAATTACTCTTTTTCTGGAAATGAAACATGTTAATTAGTTAATTAGAATTCTTATTTTCCTTTTTATTTTGCTAGAATATGAGAATTTGTTTGAAACTTCGTGCACTATGGATGAATGTACGTAGGAATGTGATTGATTTTTGAGCATATGTTTATATAATATATCTTTTATATCAATCGTATAATTAAACATGTAGCAAGGTGTGTTTTAAAAAAGACAAATAACAAAACCTACTAAATTCTCTTTTTCACGTAACAAAGTTCTCAATTATATATAATATGTTTAAAACTTCAACAAGTTTAATTTTAGTTCAACAAACTCAACCCTATCTCTTCATCTATGCATATGCAATTATGCATGTAGCACACGCGAACTAGTATATTAGTATTTGTAACGAAAATGATGGCCGCAAAAATAATTAATTATGTACTTCTAATCATATATTATGTAAAATTTATTGGTATAATATTAGGTCTAGTTTGTTATCAAGTATTGGAGTGGTGATTAGAAATGAAAATGTGAATTTCAAGTTGTCTACACGGTATAGTTTGAAAATAAATTTATATTAGAGGGATTATTTGAATTGGATTAAATATGCGTCTTTTATTGACTATATCATGTATTTATTTAGGTTGATTACTCAGTCAATTTCTTTCATGAATTCGACAATTTTTAGTGGATGTAAAAATATTTATCGTAAATCCAGCAAGATCTACACTCACCTACAAGGCTACAACTAAGGCTGGCTACAAAAGTCCAACATCCAGTAACTACACATATTATATATATATATATTCATCCACTTGTTTCATCTTTGACTCTCCCTTTCGGAATCATGATGGATCATATCATCTTTGCTTTGCACATCAAAATCTGATAGTCCAAACCCATCAAAAATTAGGTTGGAACTTAATTATTCCATGTAAGATAGTCAAGAGAGATGGGTTCTCCCCACCTAAAATGTATCTTGCATGTTTCTTAGAAAATATCACATTTACAATATAGTTGAAACAATGATGTTAGATAATATATTAATTATAACAGATGTATTATCAACGATATATTAAAATATATTCGATAATATAGCAATTGCAATATATTTTAATTAACATATTCATATTTTATATCGACGCTTTATTAATAAGCCTATATCTAAATATGTCATGTCTTTCAATGACAATAGAATAGAATTATTCTTATATTAATTAAAAGCAGTATATTACTACTTAGTGTTATAGTTTATTAGTATTTTTCTCTACACGTTATGTTGGAGGTCTCGGATTTGACTCTCGTTCGATACCTAATGTATATATAATGTAATCCCTTCTCCCATTGTATAAAAAGAAATAAAACATAACAGCGTTATTATCAACGATATATTAAAATATGTTCAATAATATAGCAATTGCAATATATTTTAATTAGTATATTCATATCTTAAATCCACGCAATATTGATAATATAGCATGTCTTTCAATGACAATAAAACATAATTATCTTTATTAATTAACAGCAGTATTGACACTTAGTGTTATAACCTAGTAGTATTCATCTCCATATATTATGTGGGAGATTTTGAGTTCGACTCTCGTGAACGAAGTAAAATATATGTTTGATAATATAGCAATCTTTCAATCACAGTACGTAGAACATAATTATCCTTACAAAATCTATGTATATATATATATATATATATATATATATATATATATATTTTGCTTGTAAATTGCCAAGATGAATCATATGAGATGAAGACTTTTTGTGATGCAGAATTCCACACATATAATTCATTTTATTAGTAACCAGGGAAGCATATATCTTAGAGATTCAAAGGTATGGTGTGAAGTCTCAGTCATGATTATAAAGTAGACAGAAAATTAGCTGGTTAAGTTTTTACTTTGTGCCATCTTCTTGCATGTTTTCCACATAAATACATTATTTAAAACAAATTTAATCTTCATTAGTCACGATAAAGATTTCACCAAGTATTTCATCTCCTAATATTTATTTCGGTGAATTCTTCTAATTCGTAGATCCACTCACAAAGGTTAGCCGCAGTATATCACGATGTACTTACAAATGAATGCAAATTATTTATAACCCTATAATTAAGAGTGTTCAACTTAACCGTAATTTGGGTAATACCGTATAGTTTAGTGCGTGGGTTAATTAGAGTGGTACATGTATCATGGTTCTGTATAGTGTATTGTATTGTTTAATAAATCGTAGGTACCTTTAATTCTTTTAATAAACAGATCAAGATATATTGAAGTAAAAGTATATTAATTACGACAGTTAATTACTTCGTTAACTTTCACAAAATTATATAAAAATCGAATATATATATATATATATATATATCAAGTTTGATTCGAATTTAATTCGAGTGTCTCGTCTTCCAACACAAAATCACATATTTCTTAATTAGTA
The DNA here is from genome assembly GCA_037349345.1 of Oemleria cerasiformis. NCBI lineage: Eukaryota > Viridiplantae > Streptophyta > Magnoliopsida > Rosales > Rosaceae > Oemleria > Oemleria cerasiformis. The sequence goes on from JAZGTL010000016.1 coordinate 8,070,623, forward strand.
TGGCCCGTATGGGGTAATGCAATATATATGTAAGTGGTGAATAATCTGGGCATTTTACATTTCAAAATCCACTGATGCCAATTAATTAACCTTACAATAATATATATTGGAATAAGAAATGGTTGACACAATTAATCGATCACAAACACAAGAAGCATGCATGCACCCAAGAAGATATATGAAATCCTAATTAATCGATTAAAATCTTCTTGAACCCATTTTCCCACCTCGAGAAGCAAAGCTAGGAGCCGAGCTCAACATGGGTACGCAACACCCTTCCGACGTGCTGTAATGCTGATGCTTCTGGTTCGGCACCATCGGCGGCGCTTGCTCCGACACCCTCCACATCTTCACCGACTTATCCAAACTCCCACTGTACACAATCCACCTCTTCTCATCATCTCCCGACGTCGTCGACTGATCACGATCTCTCTCCACCGCCAAGCACTTCACCGGCCCCGTGTGCCCCGTCAGCACCGACAAGCAAATGTGCTCCCCATCCATTCCCCTCCTCCACACGCAAATCCCCATGTCAGCGGACCCACTGAATACTAAGCACCCGGCGGTAGCCATGCAAAGAACCGCCAGCTTATGACCTCTCAAAACGCCGCCGTGTTGGAGGTTCTTTTCCCGTTCCCAAAAATTGACTAGACCATCGGAGGATCCGCAATATATCATGGTGGTGTCCGGGTTGACAGTCAATGCCGTGACGGCGCACTCCTGTTTTAAAAGCGTTTGGGAGAAGAAGTGCTTTGTACCTTTCCCTTGTACCTCTCTCCGCCAAATCTTCACCGTTCCATCCGCGGAGCCGGTGAAGACCAACCCATCGAATCCAACCACCAAGGCGTTGATGGCGTCATCATGAGCGGTGATGGACTCCATGCACTTGAAATCTGAAACCCTCCACACCTTAAACGTTTTGTCCCATGAAGCCGAGTAAAGCAACGTTTGATCTTCGCTCAAGCTCAAGCATGAGATGGAATCAAAGTGTTTGATCCACAAGACTTTGCTTTTGCCTCTCACTTCCACGTAATTGCTCGGCTTCATGGAACATTTTATGTAGTTTTTCAAGGTAGGCAAAGTTCCTATACGCTTGTGATTGGCTGCATTCGAGGTTGAAACTTTCCAAACCCTAATTTTCCCATCTTGATGACCCGTGAAGATCTTCTCCTTCGCTATGATGATCGCTTTCACCAACCCGCTATTCGACTTGAACCCCGAATACTCGTGGTGCTTCTTCCAAATCCGGATGTTCTTGCTGTCCGAACCGGTATATAACAAGTCTCCAGAGGATGCTAATGAGTATATGTGGCCTTCTTCGCGGACCAAAGACCCCATGAGCACATTTGGGGAGAAGTCCTCATTGGTCGTCTCTAAAGAATTATTTTTGCTATTGTCGTTTTTGTTACTATCGTTATTCATGTGTGCAGACCACGGAGATTTTTTGAGAGGAGACGATGATGCCGTCTCCTCTACACCTGAGTAATCGGAATCGTAGCTCGGAGGGCTGGTGATCGTAAAAGCGGAGTCGCCGTGCTCCGGGGAGCTCTTCAGCCTGTCGAACTTTTGGCTACGAATGCTTTTCTCTTCGGAGAATATGCGGTTGCCTCTTGACGACCCTTTCATGCTTTACATATAGGAATACAAGGTGTGAACAAAAAAGCTTTGAAAGCTGAGAAAAAGTAACGGGTTGGCATTTTGCTTTTTTTTTTTAATTTTTTAATTTTTTTTTTTAGTAATAAAACAGAATTGAAAAAATTTGGATTTGCTTTCTGAGTCCGGATATTTCGGTTGGGCGGATGAAGGGCTGGTAAATCAGGGGATGCCACGATGGAGTGTGGTCTTGCTTTGTGGTGGGAAATTACTATTGTACCCTAATGAGATTAATTGGCTACAGGGAAGGATAATATGCGCCTCCGGGAACGGAGCAACAGAAAGTTGTAAAAGTGGAAGTTGGCCTTTGACTTGGTCAATGGGCCAAAATTGGTCCGTCATCTTCGTGCTTGGATCATTATTGTGGTAAGAAAGCTGCTTGATAAAAATAGGAAATTTGTGGTAAATAGGAGGATAAAATTGTTTTTTTTTTCTTATCAAGGGAGGATAAAATTGTTGGTTGTAATTAAAAATTTCAAATTAATAAGGATAATATTTAAATTTAAACCAAATAAGAATGAGGTTTATCCATATTTTTATTACTTATGTGTGTCTAATATTATTGAATTAGATGAAAAAGTAAGGATGATAATGAATATCATTAAACCTCCTATTGCATATTGAAAGTGAGTATGGATATTATTAGACCAATATTACTAGTGATCTTCTAGTTATATTTTGATAAGAAGTAAAATTCGCTATATTTTTAAATGGAGATATAAAATAAGTGAGTCGGCTTAATTTATACATCATTTTTTGAGATAATAGTATTTTCTCTCTTTCAATCTCTCTTTTGATGAGAATAAGATAATCAAAACCAAACTAAGGAGAGTCAAACCCAGAAGCGAGGTTAAGAAAGCAGCCATGTCGAATCTGCACAGAGGGGAGAAAATGGGAGAGAGAAAATAGGGAATAGAAGAGAGAATGAAATAAACAACAATAAATTTGGAAACAATAAGGGCACCATAATAATTGAAGAGTATCTATATAAGCAAAATATACAAATAAGAGAAAATAAAATTTAGGATAACTTACATAAAAGTACTTAAATTGTAGGGGTAATTTCAAGTTAGTACCTTAATTATGAAAATTTGCAAATAAGTACCCAAAATATATTGACACCAACAGAAATGTACCTCCGTTACATTTTCCGTCCAAAAGAGCGTTAAAAGTACACGTGGCATAAATTTGTCCACTCAGCTCGTGATGTGGCGCAATTTAAAGGGGCATTTTCGGATTATCACAAAAGGACTCCCTCTTCATATTCTACCACATCGTGAAGCCCCAAATCTAAACCCTAAATCGATTTTGAAACAATCCCCCACCCCAGACAGCCGCGAAACCTAGAAATTTCGTGGGTCGAATCCACCCTCGACCGTAAACGACCACCGGGCGAGATAGATGCGAACAACTTCGAACCACTCCACGATAGAAAACTGTAGTAGGACAAACCCAGAGAGTGAATGGGAGGGCGTGATCGGACATCGTGAAGAAACCCACCCCCAAATTGTGAAGTTTCTCTGTCGCGTTTGAGCTTCGAAATTTGAAGGGAAATGAAGGAGTGGCGGTTGAGGTCGCGAGGAAGAAGGCAGCCTAAATATGGTAAAGGCTCATTACTTTAATAATTGGATTTGCTAATTTGTCTTTGTCTTTTTTAATTTAAATTATAGTTTTTATAAGAAGATGAATGCATCGTTTTGGGGTCCTTGTGTTTTGTGTGGCTTGATGTTAATGTTGGGAAAATGATGGGTGGTTTGTCTGCATACGGAATAGAGAATATATTGAAGGCAGAAAAGCTTGCAGGTGTGCTGAGTTTGTTGGCTGAAATCTTTATTGAAGGGGACCATGTCCATGTGTTTTGTTGTTGGGTGAAATCTTTATTGAAAGGGACCGACCACATTGTTGTTGTCTGTTTGTTGTAGAAAATCCTTGCACTTGCAAGGCTTACTATCCACTCTAACCAATTATAACTCTTAACCAGATTTCCTTGACCTAATTACTATGCATTTTCTGAATTAGGTGCCCGTGCCTAGGACCTGGCGTTGGTTCACTAGACACATCTTATTCCCTCTTACTTAGCATGTTCTAAACAGGACATATGCCTAGAACGTCTATCACCTACCTTTTAAGATGATGCATGAAGTTTAAAGAGAATTTAATGACACCACATTAGCCTAGCAAAGTGACATGCAATCCTAGGTCGTTATGAGTTAAGATTACAAGTAAGAATACTTTCGATGCTCCAAATCACAAGATGATATGACGGTCACTCAAGCAATTACATCTATAATTATATGCAAACAAGATAGCTAATCTTATAGGCATAAATTAAGGTCATTAAGCATAGTAATCCAACTTATTCAGCATGCATAGCAATCATAATCGAGAGCCAGAAATCCAATCAACAAGCTAACATGGCTAGGGTTTCAAGCAGCCCTAATCCTAACGACTACTCACACATAACTAAAATTGAAACAAATATAATTAAATTCATAAGTAAATTGCAATAATGAAAATAAGGGTATAGAAGATATTGTGAAGAACAGGTGCAGCAGAAGACACGGCAGAGCCTTCTTCTCTAAGCTCCACGTCCAACACACTCTACTTCGGGAAGAACCAAGCTTTAATGTAAAACTCTAAAAAACCAAAATACTATATGCGGCTAAGGTGTCTCTGTATCTCCCAAAAACGCCTCTAGCTAATTATCTCTTTACCTAAAACACTGAACAAAGGCTCCCTTTTATAGACAAAGGGAAAACCTTGTCCTATAAGGATTGGTAAAACCTTATTCTATAAGGATTGGTAAAACCATGTCCTATAAGGATAGGGAAAGTTATTGTACTTTTAATTAATTACAAAGTCCTTAAATCTATTAGAACCAATCAGAACACGGCTGGGAGTGTGAATGCAAGCTGGCAAGTGGGAATGCAAGCTGGCCAAACTTGGATTTTGGACTGTCTTCGTAATCAGGATCTGGGACTGCACTTTTGAAGCACATCATGAGTATAGTAGAAGCGCATCTTCATTCAGGCTTGGCGCAAACCTTGTCAGGCTTAGAGCAGAGGGAGAACCTCTGATCCACCGCTGGCGGAACAGGGACCCCGGGCTTAGGCGCACATCTAGGCTCGGATGGGAGTTCTTGGGACATGTCCTCGACTTGCCTTGGCGCGACCTTGGCACTTCTAGGACCTGACCTTTATGTCATGAAACACAGGTTTGAGACCCGGAGGGCCTGATATGAGGTACTTGGCCAATGGCCCAAAATAGGCGCACTGGCGCACTCAGGACTCCGTTCAGGACCTGATATTGAAATGAGGACATCTCTTTCATCTGGACTCTGATTTGAGTCATTCTTTTTGCGTTCTTTCCAGATTTTACCTATCTTTCTAACTCTACACAAGTCTCACAAGATTGATCATTTTCTACTATTGATGGCACGAAATCATTCAAAAGACATGTAAGAGAGGCATATAAAGACATCAAAATGATGCATAAATAACGACTGATCAGTAAACTGCTACAAGACTCTGATGTGCTTAAAATGTGTGAGGCGGTTCCAAGTGTCACATATATAGAATTGTTCTTAACACACATTAATGTGAAGAACCCGAGGGCGTTTTTAAAAGATGTTAAAAAAAAAAAAGGAAAAGACAAGTAAAGAATTGGTGGTGAACAAGTAAATAATTGGTGGTGAATAAGAAATCCACGGTTGTGATTGAGGAGTTAAATGAGGAGACTGAAATGGTAGGGACCACGACAAAAAAACCTGAAGTGAGTATAGGACCCTATAAGAGTAAGGCATGAGTGGTTGTAAGAGAATTGCCACCTCAGAGGCCAGAGCCAGAAGCTGCCAATCTTGGTGAAGAAGCAGTGCAAAAAACAGACAAATGCAAGGCTAAACTGTCTACTGAAGAAGATGTGTTTGAAGATGGGTTAGTGGAGGAGTATGAGGACTCTAAAACATCAACATGTTCTAAATTTGCTGACAATGGTGATGAGGCTATTCATGCTAAGGAGAAGATGTTGGATAGGCATATTCTAGAGGGTTGGCTGCAAGAAGCTTCAAACTTGGATGAGTTCTTCACTGATGTTGGGGGAACTTCATAACCTGCTGCAGATGAAGCCCCTGGATCCTCAGAAGCTGCTGCACCTGAACAGGCTGGAACTTCAGCTGCTGCTCCACTAGAAGCTGATGCTCAACCAGAACCAGCTCTAACATCAACTGGTGGTCCAACAGAAGCAGCTGCAACTTCAACTGCTGCTCCACCTGCAACTTCACCTGCAACAACTACAACTTCAGCTGTTGGAAAATTTTTGAGGGCCAAATTCACTCCTAGTGATGAATTAAGAGTGGAAGATATAGAGGATGACCAACTTGAAGATGGGGATCAAACAAGCAAGAAGACTTGAGAGCAGTTGTGGATGGTGATGGTGAAAATGTTGTGAAAAAGGGGAAGTGGCAAGAATTTTACAGAGTACAATCCAGAAACTGATAGAGTCTAGCCAAGCTTTAATACTGGTTTGATGTTCAGTGATTGTGGTGTCTTTAGGCAAGCTATTATGGACTATTGCCTATACACTGGTAAAGATGCGAGGTACAAGAGGAATGCAAGGTACAAGTTGAAGTGTGAATGCAGAGCAGAGGGTTGTTAATGGGAAATATATGTGTCTAGGGTGAGCACAACTGAAAACACATTGGTTGTCAAGCACTATAACGCTCTGCACACATGTACAAGGGTGTATAAAAATAAACAAACCACGGCTTCTTGGCTTTCTCAACACTTCCTACAAAGAATCCAGGCAAACTCGAAGATGCCTATATATGCAATTATGGAAGCTGCATCTGCTGAATTTTCCATTGGGATCAGCCCTAAGAAGGCATATAGAGCCAAGCACAAGGCTATGGAGTTAATAGATGGATCCCTAGCAAAGCAATATGGTATGTTGTGGGATTACTGCCATGAGTTGTGGAGTAACTACAACCATAGTTTCAAAGGTAAAGTCTTGAAGGATGCTCTGTGGGATTGTGCAAGAGCAACAACAGTTTAGTCTTTCCAAGAGGAGATGGAAAAGCTAAAAGGATTAGATGAAGTAGCTTGGAAATGCTTGGTAGAAAAGCCAGCTCATCAGTGGTCCATGTCCCATTTTAAAACATGGTCGAAGACAGACATGCTACAAAACAACTACTGTGAAACCTTCAACAACACCATAATGCCTGCCAGAGATAAACCAATCATCATGATGTTTGAGATGATTAGGTATTTGTTGATGAAGAGGATACAATGGAGAAGAGATAAGATGGCTACTTGGCCTCAAAATATATGTCAGAATGTATTCAACCAAGTGCAAAAGTTGAAAGTGGATTCAGGGCATTGTAGTGTTAGATGGCATGGTGGACCAAACTACGAGGTTCACAGTTGTAATGGAGAACAATTTGTGGTCAATTTGGAGGTCCACATGTGTTCTTGCAAAAAGTGGGACCTCACGGGAATCCCATGTGTGCATGGGATAGCAGCCATACATTACAAATGTGGCCCCTCGGTGGAGGAATATATTGATCCAATATATTCTAAAGAGACCTGCATGCATTGCTACAACAACCTAATTGAGGCTATAAATGGCCCAAAACTATGGGAGAGAGCTGTCCATAAAACTGTTAAGCCACCAGCAAATAAGAGGCAACCCGGAAGGCCTATAAAAGTTAGAACAAAGGATCCACATGAAACAGTCGATCAAAGTGGGGAGAAAAGTGGGAAAACAGGGCATTCCTATGCGTTGCAGTATTTGTTCATCACAAACTCATAATGCAAGAACCCACTATCAACACTTGCCTCCCAAGGAGAAACTACCACCAAGGCCACGAGACAGAACAAAGTAGAATGTTGTAGATACTTCTGCTTCAAATGTAAGTACCATTTTAAGTTTGTTTTTTCATTCAAGTCATTGACTATACAATCCTAATTAGATTTGGCTCCCTGTAGGCTCAAGGATGAACCACATTTTCTATAAAGACATCCAAGACAAACAACCACCCTAAGAGACATGCTTCAAATCAGGTATATAGGCCATTCTTACCCTTTCTCATGGTTGTTATTGTTGTGTTAATCTGAAACAGTTATAACAATTCAATTCCATAAGTCAGCTTATAATGCCAAATTCTTCATATGTAGGATCCAAGTCAACAATCCACAAGTGCTAGTGGCAATGATAGTGATTTGAGAATAAGTAAAAGGAGAAAACAAACTTGATTTCAAGTCATTGACAGTGGTGAAATAGCTAGGGAGTAGAGTTGATTTCAAGTCATGTAGTTTTTCTATTTTGAAACTGAGGTTCTAATGTATGTAATTATGATACTGGAATGGTTGAACCTCATATTTTTGTGGTGAATTAGCTAGGTTATTGACATGTTCAATTGAAGATGTTATGCTTGAATGGCTTTGTCATGTTGATGATTATTGTTGTCGAGTTGTATGACAACTTTTGACATCTTTGTATTATGATCATGAAGGTGAAGCTTTGTTTATTATGTTTGAAAAATGAAGTTGAATCTTTGCATTTTTATGATTTGAAATGCTTTGCATTGTTATTCTTTTAATTGGTTTGGATGTGTTGTAGGGTGTTATGGATGTGTCTGACCTTCATTATTTCTCTCTAGCTATCTTTCCTTCTTGCATTGTTTCATTAGGTAACCAAAGGCACTCTTCTGTAACCATTCTCTAAAGTGGCAAACCCTCAAATGCACTCTTTCTTGCATTGTTTCATTAGGTAACCAAATGCACTCTTCTGTAACCATGTTGTAAAGTGGCAAAATTTCAAAGTCACACTTTGGTTATTGCATTGTTTCATTATGTAACCAAAATGCACTCATAATTAACCATGCTCCACTCTTGCAAAACCTCCAAAACACTCATAATTAAACAAAGCAGAACATTACATTGCAAATTCACCATTCATATTACAATGACCATGAAGACCCAATTGCATAATACAATTAAAACTCAAGAGCTATATTGACATTCTTACTGGACAGAGCCCTATCATTTCCCCTTGCTCCACCGATAATCATTCCCACAAACAAAACCACCAACATCCAGGAAACAGCAACCAAAACTAGCAAACACCTCTGCCTCTTCACACTAGCTTTAATCTGCTTCTTCAAACCCACAATTTCTTCATCTTTCAACTTCAATTTCTTCAATAGATCTGGAATTGGACCGAGTGACTTCTCGTTGAGCTTTGGGTCGCACCATTGAAAAAAATTGCACCCACCACCTCCTACTCCTCTCCAATTTCTCTGAATCCAAAATCGAGTTTGAAATTACAATCAAAATTTAAAATCTATACTACAAATGTAAAACTAAATACCAATTAAGATCAAACATAAACTTACCCCATAACCATCACAACCCCATAATCTTCTCCCTGGATTTTCATCTGTCAGACTTGTCATCAACTTCAATTGTTTACCACACTGACAAATGGGGGCTTCAAATTCCATCATGCCTTTTCCATCTCCGACTTCCTTGATTTGCGACTGGGAATTTCAGATGAGAAGAAGAATAGGCGGAAACTCGTTCAAACCTTTGACAAATAGCCTTCACGCCTTCGACGGAGAGGGATAAGATGCCTCTGCAGTGCGCCGTTGGAGGAAGAAGACGAAGCCGCTTACATCGTCGCGGTTGGACAAAGAGGGCTGTTGCGCGTCTGTTTTGCAGGATTAGGGCTGTAGCCGTTGGGTGGGTTTCTTCGAGATTTGGGGTTGGGTTTCTTCACGCTCTTCGGGTTTGTTGTGATACAGATTTGGGGCTGTATTTATTCAAGATGGTGGTGTTGGTCGTGCTAGAGATTTGGGTCTCAGCCTCCCCTCGAAGCTCTTCATAGTCAGGCTGGAACTTTGCGATGTGGTAGAATAGGAAAGAGGGAGTCCTTTTGTGATAATCCGAAAATGCCCCTTCAAATTGCGCTACATCACAAGCTGAGTGGAAAAATTTGTGGCACGTGTATTTTTAACGCTCTTTTGGACGAAAAATGTAACGGAGGTACACTTATGTTGGTGGCAATATAGTTTGGGTACTTATTTGCAAATTTTGATAGTTGGTGTACGAACTTGAAATGACCCCTATAGTTTGAGTATTTTTATGTAATTTATTCTAAAATTTAAATTAGAAGTTATTTTGAAAAGTGAAGTATATTCTTGTATATTAGAATATAGATATTTTATATACTTTTATGTGTATCCTATATATCAACCAATTTCCCTTTTATCACAACAAAGAATGTTAGTATCCTACATTAGTTTTTTTTTTTTTTTTGAGGGAAATTCTCTTCTTTTTATCACAATAATGGATAGTTATTTTTACTTGTTTAATTTCTTTTGAGTAACACTTGCATTTCACTCTGTTAATATATCAATGGATGAAAATATTCGCGATATTTTTGTCGATATATCCATATTTTGGGGTCTCGATATAAAAATAGGGGAGAAGAAATATTTGTGATATTTCCGTGAATATACCCGTATTTAAGAGTATTGGCATAAAAATAGGGGAGAAGAAACCTCAATTTCCATGATATACGTATTAGTCTTACATAAATATTATTGGGTGCTTAAATGTTTCCAAAATTTCATTTAAAATGTTCAAGTTTTGGACTAAATTTGCAACATTTTTTTGTTGAGCGTGAACGATATCGATATTTCCGTGAATTTAACTGTTCATAATATCATTCTTTTTATTTATTTATTCTTTTACGTATATCAAAAATCGGAACCGTTCAACTCCTAAATATTTTTTTATGAAGGAAATAAAAAGAACAAAGAGGAGCCCCTAGGACATCCACAACCCAAGAAGTCAAAGTTTCTAAGCACCAATTGCCTCCATGTGAAGAATTATCTCCCATATTTGATTTAAGTTCCTTTGATGTCCCATCTCTGCAAGGGAGTCTGCCACAAAGTTGGTTGCTCTGAGAACGTGGTCAAATGTAATCTCCTGAAATCTCCTACTCCATCTTTTGACATTGGAAATGATTCCAATGATTTTCCAAGGGGGAGTGAACACACAGTTTACAGCATGCATCAATAATAATCTTCAAATCACCTTCCAATCTAAGCTTCTAACAACCGAATTACATCGTCACTTTGAGCCCTTCCAATAGCGCCAATCATTCAGCCACCAAGCTATTGGTTTGACCAAGATTTAGGGCCCAGAGATGAGAGGTAACCCCTCGGAGTCACGAATAACATAACCAATAGTAGCAGATTTATTTGATTTAACAGATGCATCAAAATTCAGTTTGTACCATCCCAGCTCTGGAGGCTTCCATTTGATGTTTGAGATGATCTTGGTTTGCCTCTCCGTAGGACCATTCATCAAGTAGTAACTTTCCCCAATCCTCCTAGCTGAGAAAACAACTCTGAGAGGACTAACTATCTCATTGGAGAATATAATTTTGTTCATGGCTTCCCAAATCTGCCAGCAGATCATTAAGGCTTGACCCAAGCGGGAAAGACCATCCTTGTCACCAGCATTTAGAGAACTAAACCATTGAGAAATGTTAGCATTTTTGGGCCTCAGAGCAAGATCAAAGGAGTTCCAAACTTGGTTTGCAAAGGTGCAGTCTCTGGACAGGTGCTCCTCTGTTTCCACACGGACTGTTTAAGTCCTAAATTATCAAGTTCATTTATGCGAAAAAATCAACAAAATTAGAAATTTTTCATTCATATGTATTAACTAAATGGACGGTTCATCATAATGATTTCAATTGTTAGCAATACCATTGATTTGTTTGATTTATATGAATGATTAAATGATCTCTAATTTTGTTAATTTTTTGATAAAATAAACTTAAAATTATGATATATATATAAAGATAATTTGATAAATAAAACAAATTATACGAGAAAGTACCAATGAATGAACTATTATTCGTATCTTATTCGGACTGTCATTTCTCATATATACTAGGCGGTTCCAACTTCCAAGTAGAAGCCCAAGCCCAACCGACAATAAAGCCGAAGCTTGTCCGATTCAGTTTAATTTCCCGCCGATACAATCGCACCCCTCATCGACAATCTTCACTTCACCTTATCGTGCCAAATATTTTCCGTTTGTTTCTCGAAAAAATTCCGACTTCTCTTCATGAAAAACTACTATTACCCCAAACCACTCATCTCCCAGCTTCAGGTAACCCAGTCACCATGTTCCTGAAAAACTTAACCCGACGGAAGCTAGCCTCTCTCCTACGGCCATGGCTCCGAGAAGAGCCCGACCTGGAGCTCGAATTAGGGTTTATTAATTCCCATGCGGTCGCCAAGAACCTCCGGTTTGATACTTCGGTTCTCAACGAGCTCTTCGACGAATCGTCAAAATTTTCGTTTAAAGAGGTGACGGTCGGACAGTTGACCTTTCGGTTCTCGAACTGGCTCGTCCCCGCATTTTCAATCGAATTTCACGGCGTCAATGTCAAACTTTCAGTTGGGTAAGTCATTCCTTCTGCTTCTGCTTCTTGAAATGGTGTGGTTTATGTTTCCCCTTTTTTTTTGGTTCCTTCTTTGCATTTCTAGTTTTTGGGCTTGATTTATCTGTTGTTTAAAGATTTTTTATTTTAAATATTGAAAGGGAGTTGAAGGAAGAGCAGAATTTAAGACGTACGCAGAAACCGAGGGATACATTTGTAGAAGATATGAAGAAGAAGCTTTCGGAGTTTGATCCTGAGGTAGACTTTGTTTTTGCTTATCTTGAATCTTAAATTCTTCCTCTTTATCTCATGTAATTAGGTGCATACTTTTTTTCGTTCTTGAATGGTGGTCAATAACTGCGATTTTCGGAATTCAGGGTAGTGCTTTGCATGGTGTTCTGGAAAAGCTCTTGCTCATTTCTACTCCAACTACTAACTTTACAGCAACCCTTAGGAATCTCATGCTGAAACATTGTCAGCTTCAAGTGTATGACATTAATGTGCAAGTGCAGGTTCCCCTATTAAATGATTCATATATATGTTTGTTTGACTTAAAAAGTATCAGTGCGGATCCTCAGTATCTTGATCATGGGTGTCTCACTCGAGGCCTATTTGGTGCACTCTTTCTACCTTTGAAAGAGATCTCTTTTACTATAGTAGGAAGTGGTTTTGAGGTTGGGTTTAAGAGGGCAGATCAGCTCAAACGTGTCTTGTTGTTGACTGATTTGTGCACATGCCTTAAATTGAATGATTTTCAGCTTGTGGACATAAATATTCAAGTTTCACAGTTACGACTTTCATTTTCTCCGGATGATGTTTTCTTGTATTCAGCATTTGATAAAGCATCATCCCGAGAGTCTCATTATGCTAGAAATTCTGTGCAACTATGGAAATTAGCTGCAAGTAGAGTTAGTAACGTGACTTCAGGTCCTAGATGGTCGTTGCAAAAATTAGTTGTTATTGTATGTTTATGGCTACGTTATGTTAATGCTTATGAGCATATACTGTTTCTAATTGGATATTCAGATCACCACTCATTAAAGAGATCAGCTACTAGAATGTCTCAGGACAAGATGTTTTCGGCATCTGTTAAGAACCAATGGAAGGTGATTTCTGATATTGAGAAAGAACTTCCAGCTGAAGCTATTGCACAGGCATGGAGAATAGCCCGTCATAAAGCATCATCAAATGTTCAATATGCTAAAGATAGTTCAAAAAAATCGTATGTGAATAATTGCTTCAACTTCCTTCGTAAGATCCTTATGCTCCTAGCCTGTATGTGGAGAGTTTTGTGCAAGATATTCCACTTTATCATACGCTTGTTAACTTTTAGGAAAATATTGGACAACAAGCCAAGGAATGAAAATTTGAATATTGTTTCTGGAGGTCCAAGTACAGAGTTTTGCTTCACTTTGATCCTTGCAAATATTCTAATCACTGTTTCTCATATAAATAAATTTCAGCTTTCAGTTAATAAAAAGTTGGAATCAGATATTGGAATCTCTTGCTCGGATTTCCTTTCATTTCGTCTTTCAGTTGATTCACTGTTATTAAAATATGTAGAAGACATATGTGAACATTCTGTACTTGTATCATGTGGGCAATTAAAGGTTAGATCCTCATCTCTTTTGGAAGCTCCTGTAAGGGAAAGCAGTTCAAAATTATCTTTTAGCTCTATGGAAGCACATTGGAAGGAGAGTAATGATGATTTGAAAAATATTCTTTGGGGTGAGCCAGCAAAAACTTTTTCCCTTTCAGAAACTCACAGAACTGGTTATGACGATGATGTGGAAGGTGCTTGTGCTTCACTTCTGAATAAATTTCTTGGAGACATGTGGTTGAATTGGAAAAGAGCTGGAAAGAACTTTGAAAAAAGTGACATCCAGTACTTTGAAAACCCATTCCTTCTGTGTGAAATTAAAAGCTTCTTTGCATATCCAAGCCTCGAGAACTCAGGTTCTGAGTTTTCGAAATTCTTTTTGACTCTAGGAAGGTTGAATCTAGTTTTGGGGTGCTCATCGATACTATCAATGTCTCTTCTCTTTAAGCAAATACAACATGCTCTCTGCTGGACAGCAGACACTGGTCAATCAAGGGTTGTGCCACATTCTCCAAGAGCCATTGAGGATAGCAAATACAAGTTCTATGCTAGTAGAGTAGAAATGGTTATCCTTAAGATATTTCCAGAGAAACATATTCAACTAGGTATATTTGCAGCTGGTCCTCACATCCGTATATCAATGGGAAAGAATTTTGATGGTGGCAACGAAGACAAAAATGATGAAGTTAGTCAGGAGGACTTTCACCTGGCTTTTGATGTGCACAACTTTGAAGCTGCAGTTTGGCCTACCTCACAATTTGATTTGGCATCATTTGTTGTGCCCTCAGGTGATGATGTACAACCAGAGTGCCTCAGGTTGGAGAAGCCTCTGATAGCTGATATCTTAAAATCAGATAATGGGAAGTATCAATCTCAGGGGTCGGTTGCTCTTGGCTCTTACTTACGAGTTGATGGTCTAGATGCTTACCTGGTTGATTCAGCAGGAAAAAAGCAAAGCAGAATTCTGGTTTTGAAGCCAATGACTTTGCGGTTGTTATCCTTCAGGTAGGATCTTTTCCTGTGTTTCACTCTATATTTGTTCTCCTGGAGCTTTGATAGCTTAATCTCACCTACTCTTTTCTCCAATCTGTTGTGGTTATTTATTTGAAGGTTGCTCTATGTAACTTACAACTCATATAACATTAATATTTATATTCTCCACATCGTTCACACACACAGTGAATGATGGTTTTGGTCAACTTCCTTTAGGCTTAATCTTTTGCTCACTGGTTTTTTATTTATCTTTTTTCACATTGGATATCATTAAATTCTGAAGTGCATTGAGGATTTTTGTTGACATAGGATGAATTCTTTATTTATATGACATTTTGTCCTCTTTTATTATTCTTTTCATGTTTACAATTTTCTAGAACGTGATATTCTTTTACTGTTTTTCTTTCCCTCTTTCATCCTCCTATTTGTGAAAGGCTTATGAAGATCATAAGAAATGTGGTGGAAAATAAAACCTTCCCCCTTTTAATTCCCCCCACCCTTCAAACTCAGAAGAGAATACAAGTGCATAGCATACTGACAAAATCTGTCTTATCCTGATAGTCAAAATTTATTTTTTATTGTGCAGGGAGTATGTTCATTCATTTAGCACAAATGTTGTTGCTTTCTCAGCAGCTTTTTGTGGGACATCTGAAGGATTCACCATTTTATCATATACAGACGAATTTTATGTTTTCTTTCAGGTGATTGTGCTTTGTTTCCCGCCTTGATATTAATGTTTATGAGTAATTTAGTACTGTATAGTGATCGTTATGATACTAGCTTTTTTTACTGAATGTACCCTGTTTGTAACCTTCATACATGCTGATTTCACTTCATACTGTTTTTAATGACTAAAGAATATTCTTTTTGACAGGTGCTTGCAAGTTTATCTTCTGCAGTATCATACTCTTTTAGCAGTCTTGCATCCATCAGTTACTTGCCTTTTGAGCTTGCAAATCAAGAATTTGGGTTTTCTGTATCTGAGAATGAGGAGACAATTACACATGGAACTCCCTTGACTTATAGCAGTTCCGTATTTTCAATTAATGGGGCCTTCAAAATCAAGTCAATAGATATAATTCTTCACAAGTTTAGGAACAAGGATAATATGGAGAGTGGTATACGAACCTTTGATGCTTCAAGTAGGAAAAAGTTAGCTGAGTATGACTTGCCTGACCATGGAATTTGGATTTCAATTCACCAAACAACTGCTGATATATCTTGGAAAGAAGGAAAAGTGAAAATTCTTTCTAATTTATCAGAAATCCAGTCTGTAATTTTTAGATATAAGAATCAAAAAGGAAAAAGAATTGATCATTCTGTACGTAGTGATCTTCTACTGCAATCTCTTGATTGCTTATATGATCTATCACTTTCTAGTTCCATATTTAATTTCTCCCTATCCCTCTCTCCATGTTACCCATCTTCAGGTAGTGTTAGCAATGCACTTGGTAGCTCTACTTCTCTTCGTAAAACAGTGCACATGGAAAATCCTACTAGTTCTGAAAGCTCAAATGGTCAGGACTCTAGCTTTATTCAGGAGATAGAATTTGCTTCAAATGTTCTACCACTGGGCTCAAGTCATTGGTTACTGATACATGTCGCATTGGGTAATATTTATATGGGAAGGTACTCTGCAAAGAATGTTATGAATGGGGCACATCAATTGAATAAGTTTTTGTCATCACTTTCTGTTGGTGGTGAATTTCAGACAGTCTGTTGCGGAATTCAGGTGATTATTTACTAATATTTTTTTTTCGTGAATTATAGAGGGATCAGTGGTCTTCCTTTTAATTTTTCGGTTCAATTACATTTTCTTTCGTTTGGGGTAAAATTTTCAGTTAAAGTCCTTGTATTTCTATTTTAAGCAATCAATTATTATAATTTTTCCAGTAATGGTAATCAGGCATAAAAGACCATTGGAATTGAAATTATGAAATTTTTTCCCAGTTGTTACTTGATTAAAAAGTCATGAATTTGAAAGCAACACCATCCGATTGCAGAAATTTTTTTCACAAAGGTCTTTGATAGGATGCATTTGAGTTGAAGAAAGATGCTTAAATTAGATATTCATGTATGTGAGGACCTAAATCAAAATCTACCTAAAATTAAATGGTAATAAAATATATGTTAATCTAATTCTTGTGCTTGTTTCTTGTATTTGAGCACAAATTCATTACTAAATATATTTGATACTTTTTGGTGCAATGTTATACATGGTTCACTTTAACATGCCTTCCATATGCATTCAGTTTCTCAATCTAAGCAACTTTTTCATGTATGTGACTCATGTTGCTACTGGGCAGGGTGGTTTTCTTTTCCTTGAAGTAACAGCTTTGGCTACGTTCTTCCACTGCTTTGCTTCATATTTTCATTCTTATGCAAATCTTATATCTGGTTTACGGTCATCTGATGGAGATATCAAAGACGCTGAAATTTCCGTGGACATGACCAGAGCCAATAATCATTCTGTTGAGGAATATTCTCCACAAGCCAAAACTGGACAGATGGAAGCTTTCATCTTAAATATTTCTCGTTTTTGTTGTGTTCTTGTGATTGAAGACATAAATGGTATATGCATCCGTCTACACTGTATGTAACAGATACACACTTTCTATATATGTTGGTGAACAGTTAGTTTATGTTTTGCAGGTGGTATGCAGGAACTTGTGCTTGAGGTTGATGTCCATTTGAACTTTCAATTGGAGAACATGAGAAGAAAAATTATATTTGATCTTTCTCGCATGTCAGTCCTTTCTCGGGGCTATGAAGAAATTGTGGAAAATGAAATCCAAGTTCCTCATTTTTCTACGGTCACATCACATGTTTTTCCGTCTCATGATGTATCTGGAGGTTCTTCTGCATTTTCTAATGATGCAAGTTCTTCCAGAGATCCTGGACCACAGGAAGAGTTTTCTGTACCAAATTCTCTGCCGGAGACCTTCCGTCTAAGTCATCAGAAGTATATCCTGAAGCATGCACGTGCCTTCATATCAGTTGAGAAGCCTTTAAATGATCGGTTGTGCTTAAATGAGGTTTGGATGGGAAGTGGATCTATTTCAGGTTTTGATATTACAATATCCCTATCTCAAATACAGGTGAGCAAGTCCATACTTTTCTGCTGGCACAATGGGCTCATGTTGTTAAAACATGCGGTTACCTTGTTTGTGCCTTACAATTGCCTAGTTATGTGCCACTACCTAATTTTATTTTATACATCAGATGCTTCTCTCTATGACTTCATCCTTCTCTGGGGTCGTCAAAGAGGAGATTGTCAGTGACTCGGATAGAAAGCACAGGTCCAGTGACGAGGAATTCAAAAACAGTTTGGAGGCAATGGTTCCTAACGGTACCAGCTTCCCTAAATGCAAAAAATCTCTTGCTTGCAGATTTGAGGGACTTGATCTAACATATATTCTGTTCTGTATAGGTGCAATAGTTGCAATCCAGGATGTCCATCAACACATGTACTTTACCGTTGAGGGAGAGGAGAATAACTACAGTTTAGTGGGTGCAGTCCATTATTCTCTTGTTGGAGAAAGGGCTCTTTTCAGGGTATGTTGTTTATATTACTTTACATTTCTAATGGCTAGGTCATGATGAATGCTAGTGTTCCAAATTGGGCAGTTACATCTATAGATATAAGTACCTCTTTGCATAATGATACGAGGTTGGAGCTAGTTTGTTACTTATATATTATATTCAAGCATGTTCAAATATTGATATCAAATCACAAATTTTTGCTCATTCTTTTTGGTTTGTACGTTGAGAGGTAACCTTACAATTTATGTACAATCACTATCAGGATTGGATGCTCAACTTTGTTGCTTTTTGGCCTTTGCTTGATGCGAACATATATACATATATATATATGTCCAAAGTTCGAGTTGTTTTTATCAAGATACTCTAATATATCCATGTGGAGCTTGATGTACCCATTGTGCTAGGTGGGAACTCTTATGTGGGGTTATAACCAAGAAAATATATGGAGTGATTACAAATGAAGATTTGAACCAAGTAATAATGACATTGCATAATTGTCTACTTAGCTTAGACACAACTCTTTGGTTGTTTTCTGATTTCTCTCTTTAACCTTTGTGGTTTTCCACATCTACTGAAACTCATGTGTAGGTCAAGTATCACAACCAAGGGAGATGGAAGTCATCTGTTTCATGGTTCTCCTTGATATCATTGTATGCTAAGAATGGTTCAGGGGATCGATTGCGCTTGAACTACCGTCCAGGTTCTGGCTTTGTTGACTTATCCAGCACTAAAGATAATGGGTGGGCACTTTGGAGAGCACTTTCTTGCGAGCCTGAAAATTCTGAGGGTGACATTGACTGGGAGCCCAATAATCAATTGGTTCAAAGGACCTTTTACCTTTTAAACAAGAAGAATGATTCTGCTGTTGCTTTTATAGATGGGATTCCAGAGTTTGTTAGGAAGCCTGGAAATCCATTCAAGTTGAAAGTGTTCCATTATGCTTCTGTAGCTCGTGACATAAAAATGGATAATTACATTGGGGATGCATCTGGAATTGGTCTGCAACATGATGCACTCAGGAATGATGGACAAACTTCTGGGAGAAGTGGAAAGCTCCCTTGCATTGATGTTACATTTGAAAAAATGTCTCTGGCCATTTTCCATGAACTTGTCGATGCAAAAGACATGTTTCCTCTCCTTCGTGGTTGCATTGACCAAGCCAAACTTACTGTCCAAATTCTCCCTTCTAAAACCAGGGTTATAAGCATGTCAACTGCAGTGCTATATTACTTTGATGCACAAAGAAACTTATGGTGAGTTTATAACTTTTTATGCTGAATCTATTCAAGTTCTACTATTTTCTAATTGGTTTCTTTTACTCTGTAATTCATTCTCCTTTTTATTCTAGTTTTCAATACATTTACTCTATTGTTTCTGAATGTAGGAGAGAACTTCTCCACCCAGTTGAAATATGCCTTTTCTATCGTTCTAGCTTCAAACTTCAAGGTTCGGAAGCTGTTTCGCATGGAATACCTGTTCATATCCACTGCAGAACTAAAGAGGTCGTTTCATGTGACGTTCTGGTTTCTTGATCGATCTTTTCATTTAAGAACCCATAAAATGAGAAAAAAAACTAGAGAAGAAGAAGCACTCCTTGCCTATATATATTATATATATTTACAGTTTTGTTATATATATATATATATATAATATATTACTAATTTAATGGACCCATAAAATGAAAAAATAAACTAGAGAAGAAGAAGCACTCGTTGCCTATATATATATTATATATATTTGCAGTTTTGTTATATATATATATATATATATATATATATATAATATGTTACTAATTTAATGGAGTTTTTTTCTGTCATATTTGCAGTTGAATATATCCCTATCAGAGCTTTCACTGGACATACTTCTCTTTGTGATCGGGAAATTGAATTTAGCTGGTCCTTTTTCAGTGAAAAGCGCTAAGATTTGGGCCAATTGCTGCAAGGTTCGCTACCCTTTTATACAATCAATTCATGAAGTATCAAATATTATACATACATGGCCAATACCATGTATAAAGTAGATATCCTTTGTATGGCACGTGCATAACTATGAATCTTTGCATGGATGTGCACCTGTATTCTGGTCTGCATGTATCTTGTTGAGAATAGGTTTAGTTTCTATGAGTCATCTGCATTACGAGGCTGAGATCTTAGTTTATCAACATGCTACAGTAGCACATATGTTTGTGTGTTGTCTAATCTTTTGACTGAGTTTCATGAACTGCCAGTGAGTGTCAAACTGCAGGCCTGTGAAGTTGGGTAGCTTATTGTTATGGTTTGATGGACAAATCTTCTGATGAATTGCTAGTAGAGCTGTATCTGCTTTGGTGGATAATCCACCAACCTTATTGTTTGAATACATATATATATATATATATATATATATATATATATATATATATTTTGTCCACTCCTAGTAGAAAATTTAAGATTTTTGGATTGATACGATATTTTGCAAGTGTAAATAACGAACAAATATATAGTGATAAGTACAAGTATCGTTCCAATTGGGGACCTAATTATTCAAGTAAGCACTAGTTGTGCTTATTCTTACTTATATTTGGATAAAGGAAAGAATGTTTAAAAAGATTGAACTAATTATGCAATCAAACAAACAAGCAAATAAGTAGACAAATAAGATGTGCTAAAATCGAATAAAGCGGCACTAGGACTTCAGATTCACTTTCGTTAATCTTACCCAATTCCTATATGCATACTGTTCCAATTATTACCCAAGTTGATGGTCATTTTCCCTAACCTAGTCAATATTTTCATCCAAGCAATATCAATAGTGTTCTTCGAATGATCAACCCACTCTATTCCTTGCAATGGATCTAGATAAACAAGAACCTGTTAAGCTTAATGGAAAACACTAAATAACCACAGAAACCATAGTCATGTATTCCTACCAAACTATATAGTTTATGATATTCATTACAAGAAGCTATCAACTATGTATCAACTTCCATTCTCAACCTAGTTCTTCCAATCAAACAAATAGTGATCAAGTATTTGCAAGCATTAAGCCCAGTAGAGAATAATTAACTTGGAATAATAATTAAAACAAGCATGGCCTAAAGAAATTATATATTCATAGCTAGGGTCTTCCGAGCCCTAGCAAAGAAAACTAGTTCATGATAAAATTGATGAAAAACATATTATCGAATGGAATAAAATAACCAAAAACTCTTATTGATTAATCTTGAATCTTGGCTCCGAGGTTTCTCACTTTAGGATTTGTATTGTGAGTTCCTTTTTATGAGAGGATTTTATTACAAGATATATTTTAATTTAATTCCTAGAAATCCTAATGACTCTTTAATTGATCTTTAATTAAAGGAAATCTTCAGTTTGCACGGTCACAAGTGTTTGGCTGCTTAAAACCTGCGGCAGAACTCATTTGGTTGAGCGTCAGACCCTTTGGTAAGTAGCTGCAGAAACAGGACGCTCTAGGTGGCATGGCTGCTGACCTGCTGAAATGGGCCTAAGTAAGAGCTCACTGAGGGAATAGGGCCTGGGATTGGGTTGGTTGCACTGCAGCAAAGATTTTCTGAATTTGTTTAGCGATTTTGGTGCTAGTCCACCAAAATCTCCATAATTCTGTTAGAACTCAATTCCTACACAAAGCTCACCAAATTCATTATTTTCTACTGTTTTATCACAAGATTAGAGTTTAATAGGTATACAAGGTATAAAAATCAATTAAATATTCATCTTATCATGGATCAGGTATTTCTGAGTGCCTAGTATTTACATATTCTTGCCTGGAACAGCAGACTTACAAGTTCATGCAATGGGTACTTTTAGAACATTATTAAGGCTATGTTTGGATGAGGAACTTCAAACTATCAAGGATTTAGGCAAAATTAGTTGTTAAATGAGGGACTTCAAAGTACCTTGGAATTTGCAAATGATTAGCTGCATTTAGAGGGATTTGTAAGTAACACCTTTATAGGTGTTACTTTGGAATCACTTGTTTAGTGGTTTTGTTATGCTCATGTGGTACATGTGCTCTCTTCCTAGTTAATCAATTAGTTACTTACAAGCACTCTTTTCAATTTTTTGTGATGCATTTATTACTAATATAGCCTAAATCCCTTGGTACTTTGAAGTTCCTCATCCAAACGTACCCTAAGGGAATAGTTGGAGTTTAACTTTGTATTGTTTACTGTGTAAGGAATTCCTATCTATAAATTATTGTTGACTCCACAAAGCAGTATCGAGTTATGGAAGGCTGTGACATGGTTGGAGTTTTTCTGTTCATCATTTCTCTCTTTTGCTGCCCTCCCTATCTAGTTTTTTTTCTTCTAGTTCTTATGATTAATCCTGATTGTGGCTTTTAGTGCAAATTTTTCTACTTATGGCAGGTGGTGAACCAATCGGGGTCAAACCTTCTTTGTCACTTCTTTGACAAGCAAACTGTAACGGTTCCCAGAAGGCAATCTGCTTCTATTATTTTAAGGTAGCCCATCGTAATAATGAATTATACGATTCCATAATTTCAAATCACAGTCAGATGACAGATCATAACAAAATTTTACATGTTTCCGATAAAAGCATACCATGTTTTGAGCTTGTATTAATGTGAATTTTTCTCGTTTCTATCAGTTGGTATGATGTTTAAAGTGGTGTTTGGCGTTTATTTTGTAAATATAATTTTGCTTTAGCATTCTAAAGGCATGTGAAATTGTTCATGTGAATCCTTTTGCATGAGTGAGTTTGGCTTTTGGCATCCTAGAAATCGATGTTAGTTTTGAGTTATCTTTGAGGTCTAGAATGGGGGCAAGGTCATGTAGTGGACATGCTTGGTAATTAGGTTATTGAATGAAGTTGATCACTTTTTAATTAATTAACATTCTCAAGCCTAGTTGGAATTGATTTGATTTGACTTTAGAAATCGTTACTAAGTTGTTTCGTCGTTTAAGAATTTTGAACATAGATATATGCTATCACTTCTAATTTTCTTGATATCCTGCAATGGGAATTAAGATGCTAGGGCACACAATGCTAACTCGATTCATCTAAAATTTCATTTATTGTTGGAATGTCTGTAACTTAGCTTGTAGGATCATTTATGCATACTCTGGCTGGTCTGTTTCAATGCCATAATATGTGATGAATTGAGTCATCTTAATGATTACTTTTGGATAGGATTAAACTTTTAACTTTTCCTTTAGTTTCATTGTTAAATCATTTTGAAGACATTCCAGTGTAATTCTTCTTGATTTTGGGGGGTGGGGATGGGGAGAATGGCTCTAAGTGTTACTAGTTGACATTTGAACTAGCTTTATTTGACTTCTCCTCCATCTTACGTGGTTTTCTACTTTAAGGTGCTCGGATTTGGCAAACCAACCTCCAGAGATTGCGTCAGTTGTTTCAATCCAACTCGCTGTTCCTAGATCTTTTTTGACTAAATCAATTGATGTCTCTCTTTTAGAAGCTCAAGTTGTTGCTTGGAGAACACGCATAATGTCACTTCAGGGTATGCTCTATTTTCTCCACATGAGAATAGTTAACTTATTTTTTTTCTCCTGCTATTTGGTAATAAAGAAGCTTTGATTATTATAACCATCACATGGATACTACCTGTTTATTAATGTTTGTAGTAAAAGGAATTCAATTCTCTTTTTCCCCATCATTTGTCCAAGTGGTTATCAAGTTGGATCTTTAAGTCAAATAAATACAAAGGTGGAGAACAAACTCTTACATCTAATGGACTCAGTGCGTTGAGGGTGAAGTATGTTTCCAAAGTCTTCGGAAATGTAGGAAATATGAATTTTAAAACATATAATTGTATCAATTCATCACATGGGTTTGTCAATGTCATACATATAGGATATTGATATGCACACATGTAGCGGTTTACAGAAGTTAGAATGGCGAATTACTTAGTTGCTGTATTAGAAGAGCCGAGTCAGCAGAGAAGTACTCTAAGATCAAACTTACTGGACGGACTAGGCCAAGATTGGTCAATAACATTAGGTTAACAAATTATGATGAGATGACTTCAATTCTTTGTCTAATTGACTTAGTTTCACTTTTGTTCCAAATAACTAACAATGCTTGTTTCCTAGTCATTTTAATTTTGTGGAAATTCAATTTAGTTAAATGAAGAGAGCCAGTTCAACTTGAACTCGATTGATTATTAGTTTCTTTGTTGATGATACTTCTAGAATTCAATTTCAAGTTACTAGTGTTCGGATTCACATTTTCCATTTTCTTTTTTTTCTTTTTGTTGTTAACAGATTCAAGAATTTACCCTGGGCCATTTGTTGTTGTTGATGTTTCAAGGAAGTCTGAGGTATTTTCATCCATTGTTCGGCTCTGAATTTTACTGAGTTCATTAAAGAGATGCTCACACTGTTTTGATTACATTTTTCTTTTATGGTTATTAATTTTTCTGTTTGTTTATAGGATGGTTTGTCAGTTGTTATTTCTCCTCTGATAAGAATACATAATGAAACTGGATTCTCTATGGAGCTACGTTTTCGACGAGATCAGCAGGTGGAGGACGAGTTTGCTTCGGTGGTGCTAAATGTGGGTGATACAATTGATGATTCCATGGCCATGTTTGACGCTATAAATCTGTCTGGTGGAAGAAAGAAGGCACTGATGTCTTTGGTTGTTGGTATGCATTCTCAACGCCACTTTTTCCAATTAAATCACGATCTAAATTTCTTTTTACTCTTGTTAATGTGTGTACATTTTATGACATGCCTCCATAATAATCATTATCATCAGAATCTTTTAACTTAAAGTATTAAATGCATAAAGTTAATTATTTGGTTTAATCCCTTATGTCTTACATAAGTTTTCACTTCTAGATAATCAGTTAGTGGAGGCAGACTTTTTGACTGTATGCATCTGCTGGTGTTCCTCTCATCTATGCTGCATATTCCCTCTAACGACACTTAACTCAGTTGAAGAATAAGTGATAAACCTGGCAATTAGAATGCAAGCTTACCTTGAAAGTTAGGCTGCTGTATTGCAGCGTTATTTTGTTTACTGCAAATATGTTGGCTTTATAGTTATTTTTGGTTGGAAATAAAACATGGGTTCTACATCGATGTTTTCTGGTCAAATTTAACTGGTTTTTTTTTCATGCATTAAGCCTGATGCCAAGAGATTTAGTCTTTTTCTATTTATTAACGCATATACAGACATGTCCACCTACTAAGGCAGAGCAGTGTTGTCTTGCTCACACTGAAGATTATTTTGTTGCCATTGTGCTTTTCCTTTGCTCTATAGTCTTACATTTTTGCTTTAATCAAGAAATCTCGAACATGCAATCTTTCCTTCCATTGTTTTCATTATCTTGTCTAATGATTTCTATGCACCTGAGAACTACACGGTGATGGATAATGTATCGAATTCGCCTGAAATCAAAATGCTGACTGATATGCAGGTAACTTCTTGCTGTCTTTTAGACCTGAAATTCCAGATGGCTTAATGAATTTCAAGAATTCACTTTCAGTGGAATGGTCTGATGATCTTAAAGGTGGAAAGGCAGTTCGCCTCTCTGGAATTTTTGATAGATTAACCTACAGAGTGCGAAATGCTTTGTTTACTGAATCAGTAAAATGTTCCTTCAGTACTGCACATTGTACCCTAAAATCTGAAGGGGCCAGTATTTCCGACATGCATTTTCTGGTTCAGAGTATTGGGAGAGATGTTCCTGTAGTACAACCTAATAGCTCTACGGATGACCCCAAGAACAGCAAATCGCCAGTTGCATTTCAAGAGCAGAAGGATATTTATCTTCTTCCTACTGTACGCGTATGCAATTTGTTGCACACAGAAATACATGTGTTCTTAAGTGAATCAGGTAAGCAAAAGGAATCTTCAGGGATCATCATCAGTTCTTTTACTTTACAGCTTCTAAGTTACATTATTTTGCCAACTGCAGATCGATGTTCCAATATTGGGTCTGACAATGATAGGAATCAATCAACCGTATCATGTGGCTCGATGGTTGAATTTTATGCCAATCCTTCCATAATTTACTTTATTGTTACTTTGACTGCTTATAATTCAAGCAGCAAACCAGTGAACAGCAGTGATTGGGTCAAAAAGCTACTGAAGCAGAAAAGTGATGTTCCTTGTTTGGACATTGATCTGGATTTTGGTGGGGGAAAGTATTTTGCTTCCTTAAGATTGTCTCGAGGGAACAGGGGAACATTAGAGGTTGTTAAGCTAAGACTGCTAGTTTCCACCATATTCTTGATGTATATCTAGTCAACGAAAGCACTAAAAGCATTTTGGATTTATTCATTTAATATTCACCATGCTTTATGAGCTCTACAGACATATATGCTATTATTTTAGTTCTATATCTTGTTGGATTTAATCTCTGTATCCATTTGTAGGCCGCTATTTTCACATCATATGCCCTGAGAAATGACACAGATCTTCCCTTATATTTCTGTGAGCCTAATAAGAGGCCTCTTTCTAGGTATTTCTTCCGTCCATGGATATTGATCATCTCTGCTCTATCTTGCCTTCTTGATCTCCATAAATTATGTGCAGGGATGAAGCAGAGAACAATGATCCTGGCATTCCTCCTGAATTTGGATTATATTTGCCTTCAAAGTCAACTAAATCTTGGTTCTTAAAGTAAGAGAAATTATTGTTAAGTGTTTTTTCTTTAATTGAATGAGTAATACAGATATCCCGTTATGTTATTGCCTTACTGATCTCTTATATACCCTCTGTTTCTAGACCCAACAAAGTGTGTCTCAAATTGCTAGAAGGTAATGCATCTGAGACACTGATCGACTTGGATGCTTTATCAGGCCTTGCCGAGATAAGCTTGGAAATAGAGGAGGGATCCGGAATCAAATTTATTACAAAGCTTGGGGTTTCCACTGGACCACCTTTAAGTAAAGTGGTTGTGCCATCGCAAATAGTAACTATCGTCCCAAGACATGTTGTAGTTAATGAATCAGAAGAAAGTATCATAGTTCGTCAATCGGATTTGCAGGTTTGCTCTTAAATATCTTGAAGGCTCCTTTTTTTTTTTTGGTACATGTCTTTCTTTATTTGTTCGTTTCCTAATTCATGCATTTTTATGTTTATTTTTTCATTGCATTCTGACTTTCTTCTTTTATTTATTTGGGAAAGGATGATTCAGTAGGCATGATCCCCATAAACAGTAAGCAGAGGGCAACTCTACAGCTGCGGGATGGAATGAGCAAGAAGAGAGATTTCAGCATATTTGAGCATATTATGAAAAAGCACCGAAAAATTAATGATGATTCACTAATATATCTCCAGTTTCGGTTGTTTGAGTCTACGTTAGGTTGGTCAGGGCCAGTATGCATTGCTTCGCTAGGAAGATTTTTCCTCAAATTCAAAAAGCCTCATATGGACCAAATGACAGCACTAGAAAGCAATGCGACAGAATTTGCTGCTGTTCATGTTGTAGAAGAAGGTTCTACTCTTGTTTTGCAGTTCCATAAACCTCCAAATGTCAGTCTACCATATCGGATTGAGAATTGCTTGTGTGATGTATCTATAACTTACTACCAGAAGGTTCTCCTGTTGTTACATTTTCGTTATTTCTCAACTACTAATTTATTAGATACGGATTGTAACCATTATGTGTTCTCTAATTGTTGTGTCATTATTTACTTGAATTTTCCAGGATTCACTGGAGCCAGAGATTCTTGGATCTGAAAGTGGCACTGATTATGTTTGGGATGATTCAACTCTTCCACATAAGTTGGTTGTCAGAATCAATGGTAGCCATTGGTTTCTTTATGTTGTATAAGTAATTTGAAGCAATTCGTTAGATTGCTAATGATAATTTTGTTGGGTATTTTATGCCATAGTCAACTCCCAGATGATCAAGCTTGCAACTGACTTAGTAACTCATCCTTAGTTCTATTAAAGACTTTTCTCATTCATTTCAAGATCTCACACAATTTTTTCTAGAAAAGCTTCCTATATGTATTTTGTTCTGAATGATGGCCACATAAGTGAGGTTTTTAATACTTCCATACCATGTGCAATTAGGACACAATGTTTAAACATCCTCTATGTATATCCATTATTGTGACCATAGTAGTTAATTTCTTTCAAGGTTATTGATAATTGAATGCGTATCTTAGTGGGCTACTTGGTTTTTCTTGTAGATAGTCTTCTATTACGTGAAATCAACTTGGATAAGGTGCGGGCATGGAAGCCTTTCTACAAACTAAGGCAACAGAGTGGGTTGGCAACTCATTTACCATTGGGAAAAAAATCAGGAGACGCAATGATGGATTTTGGTGACTTAAATGTCATGGAGATGGTGAAGGTGGGGTATGAAGTATATGCAGATGGTCCAACCCGGGTTTTAAGATTTTGTGAGATTTCTCGGAGCCACAAGGGAGATATAATGTTTCATTCATGTGAGAAGATTCAACTAAGAGTTCCTCAATTTACAATCCACCTACTTGAACATGAGAAGAAGGCAAGTAAAAGAATCAACTTGAACACTTAATTCACCATACTATTATCCTACTTCCTTATACTGATATTTTATGCATCCTCCTGCTTGATTCTTTTATTTTATTTGCATTTGTATTAAGTTTGCATAGTTGCTAGTATTTTTTTTGTGAAAGGATATTAATGTCGATCTCAAGGGTAATGATTCCTAAAGGTAAATGTTTGTTGTTACACTTTTAAATATGATAAAAAATTTATATTTTATATGGGATTTAGATTTCTTTTGCCGACTTGTTGCTCAGTTCGTGGTTGTGGTGCTCGACCCAGTGAGTGAGTGAAATTTAATATTTAAATTTATATTTCATTGAGAAATTTGTGAGCTCCTAGTATGAATGACAATGAATAGCCATATTAGATGGAAATATTATGTCAATTTTACTTGACAGTGTTCAAGTTACCGTTTGTTATGCTTTAGTATATTTATTTACAGAAGCAAGTAGCAACCAGCATCTTTCCTTTCCAGTTTAAAATCATTATTCTATGGCACTCATATGTATTTATAATGGCATAGTGACATCTTTCTTAGCAATTTTTTTCAACTGAGTGACTATATCTGATGGTTTGATTCTGAAGGATGGAGATGATATGGAGCCATCTGCTTATACGCCATTCATAGCTGCAAGAATTGGGAATATGAACTTTGATTCTCTCTTTACTTATGAGCAAAAATTTAGCCAAATCTGTGTACAGGTATTATTATATATGCCTGTTGCCTTACTGAGAGTAGGTGACTTTACAATGTCCATCATCTTCGGTTCTTTTCTTGTTATTGAGGGTCATAATACAATGCTTGTTCAGACAATTTTTTAATTAAGCTTTCTTTGGTGCCTTCTTTAAAACGATGCAGTCTTTGAATTTGGAGCACAAGTGGGCCGGAGCTCCTTTTGCAGCAATGCTTCGTAGACATCAATTAGACTACAATGACTCAAATGATTGTGTACTTAAAATTGTCATCATCTTCCTTTCAACCAGCTCGAATGTTGTACAAGTTAAATACTCATCTATTGCTCTGCAGGTAAGATTAGTCTCACCTTACACCTAACCTTATAAGTTAACGCTATCCCTTCTTAAGCCTTTGTGCATGTAATTCCTGAAAATTAAAATAAAATTAAAAACAATTCTGTATGTATTATTATTTTGATCTCCCTTTGTTGTGTTCGCTTTTATAGATGTAAGCTGGTGTCCTATAATTGATAATAGTATTCCCCACTACTGCATTGGTTGTAGCAGCTGTAAATTTGTGACTTGGTTTTGTCTTCCACAGCCAATGGATTTAAATCTTGATGAGGAGACATTGATGAAATTTGTCCCATTTTGGAGAACATCTCTTAGTGACTCCAAGAGTCGGCAATACTATTTTGATCATTTTGAGATCCACCCAATAAAGGTAGATGCTATTCATTATATTCCTTCATAGGATGCCATATTATACTCAAATAGGTCATCCTTAGTATTACACTCTAAGGGACCTGACCTGTGTTTGTGCGTCCTTTGTAGATTTTTGCAAACTTTCTTCCAGGGGATTCGTACTCGAGTTATAGCTCAGCTGAGGAGACTCTCAGGTCCTTACTGCACAGTGTAGTGAAGGTGTCACAAGATACTTATGGAACATTTTTTTACCGTATACTTAAAATGTTTAAAACACTAGGCCTTTTCTTGATTTTCATGAGAGCGTTTCTCTATTTATATCTTTCCCATGTTCTTGTATTTCCTTAGGTCCCTGCAATAAAAAATAAGGTTGTAGAGCTCAACGGCGTAATGGTCACTCATGCTTTGATAACGATGCGTGAATTACTTATCAAATGTGCACAACATTATTCATGGTAAACCTATCATTTACACTGTCTTGTTTTATGATTTATGTAGTATGTTTGTTCCTTTTTGAGAACTATTTTGATTTTAGGTATGGCATGAGGGCTATCTATATTGCAAAAGGAAGTCCGTTGCTTCCGCCAGATTTTGTGTCAATCTTTGATGACATGGCTTCATCCTCTCTTGATGTCTTCTTTGATCCTTCACGTGGGTTCAGGAATCTTCCAGGTTTGACTTTAGGTACGCCTTTTACACTTTATTTTTTTATTTTTTATTTTTGTAATGTTTATTGTCCCTCCTTTCCCTCTATGTAACTTTTCCATGTTTCATTGATACTACCATGATCCTATATTTTTATACAAGAAACAAAATTGTATTAATAAGTCAAAATGAATAAATTACTGTGGAAAGTAATCCACAACAAAGATACAAACAACAATACTAATTAGCCTTCGCTTCACAGTTTGAAAGTCTCTCCCATATTTAGCTGGTAGTAATAACGTACGATTATGATTGTCAATATTAGTGTTTGGTCTCTACATGGGTGAAGCATATTTGTGTAGAAGTCAAGTTTCTATAATCATTTGGTAGAGCAATATGGTGTTTGGTTGATATCGAAAAATATATCTATGATCCTTCAAGTAAATATATACATTTATACATTTAAATATATATATATATATATATTATATGTATGTATATGTACATATATATAAGAGTGGAAAAAGAAAATCTGTGAGGGCACAATCTTCTCAAAGGGGTGATATAGAGGCAGAGGCTTCTCAATTCCTCTCCCCTGTGGCTAATGCATATTTCTTACTGTAGTTACCCGTTAATTGGCTTTGTTGTTTGTTGTTATGGTTTCCTTGCATTTCTTTTCTTGGCAGTTGCTCTGCTGTCCCTTGCTTCTTTGACATTTCAAAATATGCATTCTGTTTCTCTTCTTTATCTTATTTTCTTCATTTTGTCATTTTTGGAATTGGGTCCGACAGGCAAATGCACAGATAGAATATTTTGTTTAAAATTTTCCTTTTCAAGGTTTTTCTTGACATTTAGAACCAAATTACATCCATATTTTCTTGACTTGTAACTGAATTTACCTTTCGCTGTATGGGTCAGGCACCTTCAAATTAATCAGTAAATGTATTGATGGTAAAGGCTTCTCAGGGACAAAACGCTATTTTGGTGATTTAGGAAAATCTGTAAGTTTATATTCTTTGAGTTACAAACATGTTTGTGGATTCCTGGAAATTCCGAAACTATCATTTTTATGGTGGCTTTGCAGTTGAGAACAGCGGGGTCGAATGTACTCTTTGCTGCAGTCACTGAAATATCAGACTCTGTTTTGAAGGGTGCAGAAGCAAGTGGCTTTAACGGAGTGGTAGGATTAACCTTAACATCAGTAGCTTCACATTTAGTTTTTGCATTGGAGCCTTTGACATTTTGGCTATACTGGTATTTTGAAGGTGACTGGCTTTCACCAAGGAATATTGAAATTGGCTATGGAGCCATCATTACTGGGGACTGCTTTGATGGAAGGTGGCCCAGATAGAAAGATTAAGCTTGACCGGAGTCCAGCGGCCGATGAGGTAATATCTTTTTCTATTCCTCTGGTAAGAGTTCCAACATTATACTGGGGCCAACTGGAAAAAGTTCTGGCATGGGTAGCTTTGCCTAGCTTCTATGTTTTAGGGTATGGTTTTATGACTTGAGCTCACTGACACCAGAATGCCAATGCCTGTTAGCTTAAGTACCGGGTGTGGTAATTTGTGCAAACTTTTGAACCTTGTACATATCTGCCATATTACGAACTATAATAAATATGAGGTAAGATACCAAATACAAATTCGGATAGAGTTAAGTACTGTAGAACTAGTTCAGTTGGTTACAGGTTTGAAGAACTACGTATCTGAAATTAATATGAATCTCAAGATCGAACTCAATCCTGTGAAGCAATGAGTAGAAAGCTTGAGTGGGCCAATATTTGGTTATGGTAACGATAGCTAGTATTGTACTACAATAACACTTTTACCTTCTTATTGACAGTGTGATTCTGAAACTAGTAACTTGCCGAAATTGTATTCTGAAACACCAAAACTAGTAAAGGGGATTCTTTTTAGAATGAGATATTATGAAATGTCAGTTTTCACTGCCCCACCCAAAACCCCCCACCTCTCACCCCCCCCCCCCCCCCCCCCCCACCCCCCGCCCCCCTTCTCTCTTTCCTTTAGGGGAGTCTTTTTCTGTTTAGTCCTTTGAAGATTAGTCACTAACTGTTTTTGTTTTTCGACTACTTCAGTTATATATTGAAGGATACCTGCAAGCCATGTTGGACACAGTGTATAGACAAGAATATTTGAGAGTCAGAGTCATCGACAATCAGGTAATCTTAAAGATCTGTAGCAGCTAAGTTTATTAAGGACATGTATTGCCATAAATCTTGTAATTGAGATTCTAATGGTTGTGTGTGTTTGTGTGTTTAGGTTTACCTCAAAAACCTACCCCCGAACAGTTCCCTCATAGAGGAGATTATGGATCGAGTGAAGGGGTTTCTTGTGAGCAAGGCATTGCTAAAAGGAGATCCTTCAACAGTATCTCGCCCGTTGAGTCATCTTCGAGGTGAAAGTGTAAGTGTCCGTCCCCCAATCTTCCCCCCCAACCTTTATTGCTCTGCTATGATTTTTTTTATTTATTCCGAAAATTAGTACCTGTGAGTTAAGTTTGAGATGAAATT
The DNA here is from genome assembly GCA_037349345.1 of Oemleria cerasiformis. Taxonomy (NCBI): domain Eukaryota; kingdom Viridiplantae; phylum Streptophyta; class Magnoliopsida; order Rosales; family Rosaceae; genus Oemleria; species Oemleria cerasiformis. Next base: position 8,103,900 of record JAZGTL010000016.1, read on the forward strand.
GAACGGACAACATTACCCTCACCCATGGTGCCTTCTTATTTTTAATATGATGGATTTTAAAACCCAGTTGCTCATCTCAGTTCTGCATTATTTTTACATTACGAGTAACTGGGAGAAACTTTACAACAGGAGTGGAGACTCGGGCCAACAGTGCTGACATTATGCGAGCATCTGTTTGTGAGCTTCGCCATTCGGTTGCTTAGAAAGCAAGCTAACAAGTTCATTGCCGGCATCAAATGGAAGTCTGAGGATGACAATGCCAAAGCAGTTGTCCCTGCAAACCCTACTCAAGCAGCACCCAAGTTTGTGGCCGGCGTCAAATGGGGAATCGGGAAATTTATTTTCTCAGGAATTGTAGCATATGTAGATGGACGGTTATGTCGTTGCATCCCTAATCCTGTGGCTCGCCGCATAGTCAGTGGCTTTTTATTGACTTTCCTTGACAACAGTAAAAATTAGTGAAGGCCTTCATCTCCTTTTTTATACAGTTTTCTTTTCCTTGTAATTAAATTTGTTAATGGGTAATCCAAAGCAGTAATTGGATTTAAATATTTGTAAATGCATAACTGGGCGCCCTCAGATTATATCCAAAACAACTGAAGTTGCCCCTTGTTTTAACTTGTTACTTTCACCATCAAGGAAAGGAAGCCAACAAACAACTTGGAAATATTTGCTGTGGGTTTGGATACAACACAAAATTATAAGGATGGTCTACACTTGACAGTTAAGCTTAAGATGTAATTTATTTTTTTCCATATATTTGGGCTTTTTGGTTACATTTTCGTAATCCCAAAAATACCCTTACAAAATTAATTTATTAAAAAATGAAGGATTTAATTAGTGAGGGAAAAATAGTAAAAATATGTTAAATTTTTCATAATTCCCAAAATATCCTTACTTAACAAATTTATTCAAAAATGAACAATTTAATAAGGTCAAAATAGTAAAAATACAAATATATTAATTAAAGAGTAAAAATATATATATATATATATATAAAGTTAAAACTTGATTTTGGTTAAATTTTTCAATAAACCTAAAAAAGTCTTTGATGGAAGAAAATATTAAAGAACAGATAATCTAATATGTTAAGGGTAAAAGGGTCAAATAGATAATGAAATAAAATATATATATATAAATATTTAATTGTTGTAACATTTTTTAATTTTTAAAACAATCAACAATATCTGATTCTTTGTTTTTAGTTATCATAAGTAGGGGTGGGCACGATTTGGATCGATGCGGATGTCATCCAATTCCAAATTCAAATCGTTAAAATCTTAATAGTTCGATACGGTTTGAATTTTCAAAAAATACAATTGAAACCGTACTAATCCAAACCATTATCAACGGTTTGATTTTGATCGGTTTGTACGGTTTAGGCATAAAATTTTCATGTAATTGTTCACTAAAAAGATTCCTTCAAAACATTTTTTTTCCAAAATTCCACCATTAAAATTTTTAATTACATTTTACATATTAAAAAAATACAAATTGACACACATGTATACAATAAATTTAAGTGTGTTTAAAGTGATGATATGGAAATGTCTCGCGCACACATGTGTCAATTTATTATTCAATTGTGAAGTCACACGTAGTACGTCGAAATGCTATTGCAGGTTCGAAGCGCCTGCGAGGAGGCTAGTTTATTTATAAATAACAAGATTTGATACAATGATTCATATTTATAGACTATAGCATATGTAAATACGTACGTAAATATGGGTGGAAGCACAAAAGTAGAAAATGAGATGGGGAAGTTTTGAAAATAATGATAAATATAAGAGTGCTAAAGTGAAAATTACCCACTGCACTGTTACTGTCCTCGTCCATATAAAGCAAACTATATGAAGGTTTAAAGCATGCCTGGAATGTGGATTCCTATTTCAATAGTGATAATCAAATGTTATTGGATTAGATTTAATTGTACATTTAGTTCACGTGTTATATTATATAAACGGTATTATTAATATATTTTAAAATTTTAAAATACATCATTAACAATAGAGCAGTCAGTAGCAGAAGATTTTGTATCAATAAGTTTGATTTTTTATTTTTAATGTCTAAGATGGCATGAGAGTTTGTATCAATAAGTTGCTGGTCAAACATGAAATTGTTTCACGGACTTTCATGGTTTGGATCTTTCAGTATATTTTATACTTTTTTTTGGGTTACCATTTTTGTTGATGGATGGTGAGGGATAATATGGCTACATCCTATGAGCAAATTTTAATATAGTGGACTTATTATGTACTTGTTAATATTGTCGTTTTGATTTGTTGATTTGTTGTTATAACTTAATTTTAATGATATGATTGTACTATTTCTTTATGATATAATGAAATATCATTTTTGGAATAAGGCTCCGATAAACGGCATTCCAAAGATAAGACGACGAGATTCTCTAAGAATCGGGTGGTACGAGAAGCGGTGATATCGGGTTGAGCAGTTAAAGCTATCAGGCGAGCAGCGCTCTCGAGTAGTTCAGTTCAATCATTGCTTCCTCTTTCTTTGGTTGAGCCACACTTCTCTAATTCGGACTGGGACTCACTCGAATAGCGAATAGGACGACATGGAATGAGAATTCGACTACGATGGGGGTTTCCAAAGGCATCCCCTCGGGACTACCCGTTGTTTTGGTTGTTGAATCTCGTGCAAGTTAGGTTGTGGTTGTATTGGTTGCAAGCGGAACGTAGGCACTTTAGGTGTGTGTTGACCATGCACTCTCACATTTAAATGGAGGAGCGGAAAAAAAGAAAGCACAGCTAGTCCTTTTCAAGATCGCAACAAGGAGAAATTGTTGCCACCGTTTCTAAATTTTACACTAATTTTAGTTATAGTCCCTGAACTTCATTATTAGTAGCAGACGTCCTGAACTATGCCTAAATATGCATTGACAGTCCTTTTGTTAAAATTCTAAACTATTTCTGTTAAAAATAAAGATAAAATTATCTTTTCAAATGTGTTTATAAGCGTAAAATAAAGGTAAAATTTGGGCTTCATTTATGAATGGAGTGAATTGTATAAACACACTTGAAAATATAATTTCATCCTTATTTTTAACATAAATAGTAAAGAATTTTAACAGAATGATTGTTAATGCACATTTAGGCATAGTTTAAGGACGTCTGTTACTAATAATGAAGTTCATGGACGATAGCTAAAATTAGTGTGAAATTCTGGAACGGTAGCAATAATTTTCCCCCACTGGAAAATTATTGTCCCTGAACTTTATCATAATTCTAGAAATCGTCTATAAACTTCAATATTAGTTTTCCCCATCTTTGAATTTTACCATAATAGTTGATTTAGTCTCTCCGTTAAAAATTCGAACGGAATCCATTAAAATTAAGGGCAAAACCTTCATTTCAAGTGGGATTTTTCTCATGGATTCCGTTTGAATTTTTAACGGAAGAACTAAATCAACTATTATGATAAAATTCAGGGACGGGAAAAACTAATAATGAAGTTTATGAACGATTTCTAAAATTGTGGTAAAGTTCAATGACTATTGCTGCTATTTAGCCTAAGAATTTTTTACATAGGGACTAAATAAACTATCATGGTAAAATTCCGAGACGGAAAAAACTAATATTAAAGTTCAGTGACTGTTTCTAAAATTATAGTAAAGTTTAGGAACTATTGCTCCTATTTAACCTTTAAATTTTGTTTTAAGTTCAATTTAAAAGATTGATGGTTTTTTCTCCCTGTTCAGTTCTTACAAGCAATATTGACATAAAAGAAAGAAAAACATCCACTCCTAACAAACTTAACTAGAGTCGAGTGCTGAATGTTCCAATGGATGTTAAAATCTCTGTTCACAAGTAAAACCCAAAACTTTAATAAAACCAAAAACTTTAATAAAACCACAGGCCATAGAGAACCTTGAAACCCCAAAAACCACTGCCTACCCAATAAGCCAAAGCTGCCTACCCAATAAGCCAAAGCAGAAGCAAAAACAAATAACGACACCAAAAACCACCGATCCCAATCTCCTATTATATATATACATTTATAAGGGCAAGCTGCAAAACCCCCATTATTCATACTACTCCCAAAATCATAATGGCTTTCATCATTTCCAAAGCTCAACAGCAACAACAATCTTTGACAGAAACTGATGAGAAGAAATATGGCGGTGGCCATGAAGTCTCAGAGGCACAGCAGCAGATCACCAGCCATGTCTACTTGAAGTCATCTGCTGCCATGGACAGAGATGTCGTTCTCAGACGCATTCGTCACCACAAGAAGTTGAGCAAGCTCAAAACCGCTTTTCAAACTCTTCTGGGAAGCTCAAAATCTGAATCATCACAGGCTGCTTCTCCTTCATGGCTGCACCAGGAGGACTCTTTCTCTTCCCCTTAATTACTACTACTCATTCATTACTAGCTAGATGAGACAAGCTCTTGTGTATTGAGCAGCTTTTTTCATAAGCACTTGTTATATTAGTAAGGGTTCATCAACTAATTACATATCTACTTTTGTCATGCTTTTCTTGATGAATAATTCTGTCAAATTCTACTGCTTTCAACCTTCTATTTTCTCATTTTCATCCTGCTATGTTGTTTAATCATCGGAACTGTCAGTTTTTAGATTACCTTTTTAAAGAAAGACCAAGGGATTAACAAAATTTGAATTTATTTAGTCATCTAAATATCATGTAAGAAATGAACAAACTATGTATTACAATTAAACTGATATTTTGTTGAGTTGATCTTTGAAAGGTTACCTAAAAGATTATCAAGAAATTTGAAAGGTTACCTAAAAGATTATCAAGAAATTTGGAAGGTTACCTAAAAGATTATCAAGAAATATCAAAATCATAAAAAATAAGAAGGTTAAAAGAGAATGAGTTGATCTTTAAACAGTGACGTAGAAGATAAATTGTTCCGGTTATCAAGAAACAATCCAAAAATCATAAGAAATAAGAAAGAATAGAGAATGTTGAAGTAGGAGGTCTTAGTCTCCGCCATAGCCATTGCTATGAGCAAATGAGGAAACACATTTGGATATAATCTTGGGAAAGACACAGATGAGTAACTCAATGGGACCTGAATGGATGTTCCTCTTTGTGCATAAATCCATGGCATACACAAACTATTGACTATGTGATGGTGGAAAAGTGGGGCAAAAATGCCGTCTTTTTTTTCTTTTGTTAAATGAGGCAAAAATAATTGCCCCACTTTAAGATGTGACCAATTAAAACCATCATAGGAAGGAAGAACAGGCATGTTGCCTTTTGGTGTGATATGGGTTTATGTGGAAGACCACTACTTAATTAAAGTGCATTAAGGTGGGATCTCTCCAACCTGAAATCAAAGGTTTTTATTTAGCTGCCAAAAGGAGTTTACTTTTCACTATGGACCCACTAATGAAACTGTAAGACTAGGTTAAATATAATAATGCCTCCTTTCCCAATAATCCAACTTTTAATCAAACGAATAATGTTAGAAAGATCGTATCTTTTAACTTAAGTCGAGTACCACATGATGTGACAAGTAATACATACACAACCAACATGAAATAAAATAAATAAAATTATTAATTAACATGATATGCACACAACACCTGCCACAGAGTTAGGCACTCAAGGTGGTTCCGAAAATGTGAATTCCCTACTATGTTTTTTTTAGTATCATATGTATAACAAAAAGAAACTTAAGTGCTTAAGAGAGGAGAAATTCTAACCAACATTTTCTCCAAATTTTAGGCCACAAGCAACATTTTGTATCAGCATATATAATTTCTAATTAACTTCTCACAAGATCTTTGGATCATAACATAGTAGATTGCATAGACTACCTACCAGCATATGCAGTTTCATGCATCTTTCAAATGTTTCTTTCTCATCATCAAAGCTCTAAATATGTGTTTCAAAATTTGAGAGAAAATGGAAAGGGACTTCGCATATTTTCAAAAGATAAAAGTGGATCCAGGGTACAAGGGATGGAGAAAATCTTTCCTTTATCAATAGAACAAAGAAGAAAGAAAATTACGGTCACAAATGATGGAGAGAAAACTACAAAAAAAAAAAAAAAAAATAGCAGATTCTATAACTTCAACAGTTATCGCATGGGACAGGATCCTCTTCACTTGTTCATCTTTCATAGGCATGTCCCCAGGCAGCTAAGTATGCGGTGCATAGTAGCATAGCATCAACTAAGAGAATACAAGTAATAGCATACATCAAGAGATAAAGTAAAACAAAATGCTGTTTTAGTTCGTCACTTTTTACCTAACAAGCCGGAAGAAGAGAGGAAGCGTAGTGCTTGGTTGGAGTTCTTCAACACTGCAGATGATCTACGCACCTGCGTTTTCCTGTTCTTCAAGAATGCCATGGAACTCTGTGAGCATGGAGGAGCCGATATCTCCTTCAAAATAACAGTATCCACCCTGAAAATCACAATTTTAATTAATAAAAAGTATCAATTTTATTCAAAGTGGAGTGAAATAAAGACAATTTTCTCCATCATTATAATAGAGGTCCCTCACCCTGAGGTTTTTAGTTTTTTCTTTTTCTTAGTGGGCTTGGAGTTAATCTTCTCATCCTCAGAGTCTGAGAGGAAAACTTGTCTGCACACAAATGCAGTCATTTGGTTACAATCTCATGACAACAGATCAGAATCCACACACAGAGTAGAGAGAGAGAGAGACAGAAGGGGCATACTTCTCACGAGCTGCAAGAAGTTCGACAATGTTAGTCGGAAGCATCCCTGAACTACCCAAAGATTCTTGTTGTGTTTCCATTTCAGGGGCATCCTGAACACTTTCAACTCCAGCAGATGGCTGTGGTGTTTTCTTTGGTGTTTTCTTTTGGGCCCATTGTCTACGACGTTCTTTTCCTTCACGAACCGCCCTATGTAAAGTATATCAATTGCTATTAAAATTGATCTCTTCAGCAAAAATAAATGCAAAAGGTTGCAAAAGGTGGATACCCATGGTCTACACAAATTGGTGCTTCACCTCCGAAAAAAAAAATACACAATCTAGTAACACTTCTTTAATCAACTTCTTGAGCTCATATCAATAATACCCAGGTACACACAATATCCACCCTGATATATGCGTTAGAATATTTTCGGGTATGCACCAAGTTTAGAACAACTCCGGCAAATTCAACAACATTGCTTCCTACCCGTCTTAGTTTATCACGCATGAATAGGTTTGTCATTTGATATTGCAGTAACCATTTTAGGGTATACAGTCATGTAACAGATTTCCTAAGAGTCACCATATAATGCAAACATAGCAAATCATCAAACTTCTTATTAGCACACAAGCATCCCAAACATTGTGGGGTAAAACTATCAGATAGCTTCAACAAATCACAAATTCAATGAATCCCACTAATTACTTATCTATTCTATTTTCATAAATAGATTTCAAGCTTATCACAGTATCAAGAATCATAGGATAGAAAAAGAAACATAATTTTTCTTTTGTGGTAGATAAAGAATCATATAAAAAGAACCGTCTCTCCCATCCCTTTTTATAAAGGTGCTCTGACTGGTGCCTATTGAGAAGCATTATCAAGGACAACATACAGCTCTGAGTTCACTGATTTTGGATTTTTTAAATCTAAAAACCGAGAAACACGGCTCAAATTAGAATTTCCATAAGAACACGGGTCATCTCAATTCAATGAATTTGATTTCCTACATTTTTAAAAGCAACCAAACGAAGCATTTGAATTTCAAATCAGAACAGTGTTTAGAATAAGAAAGCAAGACACACCTGGCTTTGTTCTCTTTATGGAGCTTACTTAGTTCTTGGTCTTGTTGGATTCCCTGTATGCATCAACAAAATATGAACCAAGTTTTCTAAACTTTGTTTTCAGAAATAAAAATATAAACTTTAAATTCTCTTAGACTACCTGCTCGGCTGTGAGCTCCTCGGGCGCGTCCGAATTGTAATCTTCTCCGCCCGACATCGGATTTTACCAACCCTTTTGTGTTGGGAGAGTTTCAACTGTTAGAGCATCCACATTAGACTAGCTAAATTTTTGGTCAAATTTAACTTTAAATTATCCAAAAGTTACTAATAGCTAGCCAGTTTTTATGCTACCAAAATCAGCCAGTTTTTAATGCTACCAAAATCAGACTCTATATTTTACCAATTTTGAATATTAAATTAACTTTTTCAAATTTGAATATATAACAACATAATTTTTCTACAACGGCTAGTTTTTTAAAGTGATGATTCCTCATCTATAAAAAGAACAAAATTAGTTTATATTTTACTCATTCTCACCCATCAATACCAAATCACATTTCTTCATCCTATTCTCACATCTCAATTTCATTTCAAATTAATCTACCTCGTCTTCTACCTCTAACATTTGAATCATATATAAATGCTAACACATATTGGAAAACAAAACATTGCTATCATTGACTTACGATGTAAATCAACATCAAAATTGACAACTTCATAGTATCAAGTATCAACCCATTCAACAACCAATCAAACGATAAAAGAACAAACCATCATCCCACTAGTTACAAAAATCCACACACATTTGCCATTTGAAAATAAACATCAATTACATAAGCAAAACAAAGTGGAAGCAAATAGTAAAGTATAACTGATCCTTTATGGTTGTAACAAGCCCCAACCAGCAGTAAAAACCCATCATTTTGCATCAGTTAATTTTCGCAATTGACAACTCTGAGATATAATGAAAATTAGCATTCTGGAATAGAATGCATCATTACACTAAACTCATTGGTTTCAAACGACAACAAAGAGAATGCAATGCCCATTCCCAGCAAGCAACAGCAAGCTCTATTGGAGACTGAGAAGGAGAATTTGGTCGCCCAAGAAAATGGCTCTTCTTTTCCGAAGCCATTAAGTAAACACTATAATGGATTAACAAGAACCTCACATCAAATAGAACTAATTCTCTCACTAAACAAACACAACACATCTCTCAGTAACCAAAAAAACAAATATCTCAAATTTAAACCTAGAAAGAAAACAGATTCTAAAGTAAGACTATTTTTTTTTTCAAAGAGATGGTAAGACTATTATGAATATGAATAGAACTACCTGAGAATCTGATTAGGACTAATGCAAGAAAAAGAAAATAGATCAATGAAAGAAATGAAACTGGTTATCAATTCAGACAACAAATCAACTAAGTAGTACTTGGGAACTTTGCTGCAGAAGAATGACTGCCATTCTTGCAAACAAATGATGTCAGAGCACTATGCATTGATGCCATCTCTGATTCAAACAAAGAATTGCAACATTAAAATTCAAGTCACCAGAAACTAAACTCTAGCGGCATAGAATGCCCACCACAGATTCGGGGTATGAAAATAAACCCATTTTTCTATCCTAGTGTCATGGTAAATGATAAATATATATCCCAAGGCAATTTTTCACCAATCCCCGAAGCAATTTTATTAAAAATTTAATGAAAAGGAGAATAAAAATCGTCTAAATGCATAACTACTCATCAAAATTCCATCTTAATCTAACCAGTTCATGCCTCCACAGTATGATATCACAACATGATGATCATATAAATTTTATTCACACAAATTTCAGCACAAAACCAATTAAAAAATATCTGACGCAAACTAACAGAAACAACAAAATAACAGCCATTACTGCAAACAACGAACAGAAACAACAAAATAACAGCCATTACTGCAAACAACGAACAGAAACAACAAAATAACAGCCATTACTGCAATCCATGAAATAGAAGAATTCTAATCCATGAAATAGAAGAATTCTAATCCATGAAATAGAAGAATTCTAATCCATGAAATAGAAGAATTCTAATCCATGAAATAGAAGAATTCTAATCCATGAAATAGGTCCAAATTAAGGAACTTGCCTCTCAGCGGCTTCAGCTACAATGGGGAATCGCGGCACCTGACCCAGAAAGCAAGAAGCAGACCCATAAACCAAACACACCAAAAGAAAGAGGAACACAGTACTATCCAAGCTCATCAGCACATCCAATCCCAACCCATCTTTCGGATTGAAGCTTCTTTCAGAACAACAATACGAAATTAACAAGAAAAGCTCAGAAAATATTTTTAAAAACTCAGAAAATTGAAAACGAAGCAGAATGACAGAGAGAGAATGGCGATGAAGAAGGCAGAAGAGCTTAGACCTTTGTGAATCAATTGATGAAAGCAAGCATTGATTGATGAAAGCAAACATATCCGAAAGTCAAAATAGGCAATACTTCGAGTAGTGAGAGCGATTGAGACTTACCGGGTAGCAAGACAGACGGATCGAGGAGGAGAAGCTGGCGGTCGTCAACGAGTATTGTGGTGGCGGTGAGTCGACGTCGAAGTGAATAAAGCGGAAGAAGATAGCAAGGCGGTCGTGAAGCTGGCGTTCGTCGACAGAGAGAGAAACGAGATGAAGAAGATAGCGATTCTCGCCGCTCGGAACTAATAGCGACTGCTATTAAAAAAAAGTTAAAATGTAGGTTAAATTTAGCTAGTCTCATTCAGGCCCATTTAGAAACTTTTGAACAAATTTTAAATTAAATTTAACTAGTTTGTGCAGTATGCAGTTAGGGTTTATGGTTTCAGGCTTTAACCTACCGTCGAAGAAGACGATGCTGATTCTGAAATTTTGGGTCATAGGGAGACCTGCTGTTGGTGCTCCGAATAAAGATAGAGCCCATCTCAAGTAAATCTACTCCAGTTGGGTGTTCTAATATTGGGCCTTGGGCTGGACTGCCATGATTGGTGTCTGGCCTTATGGGCTAATCTTTTCCTCGCCTTGGACACATAAAACCCTGCAAGTATGACATATCACATATCAACTAGGCTATTTCGTTAACCACAACAGGTTATCCCAGCTGTGGAGGCATTCTTAGGCCTAGCATGTATTCGGCTTGTCTTGAGTTCGCCAATGGTGAATCTTCTGATTGTAATCAGGGATACGTTGAAACGCATGTGTGAACCTTTCCGATTTACATAAAGTTAGAATGTTGTAGTTCACCACTAACAAGTCCTCCTTTTACAAAAATAGAAAAAGAAAAAAAAAAACTATGTCGTTCCTTTATATTACATGTGTGCAAAACATAAGAGCAAACGTTTCCACTCAAAATCTTCTCCTTTCGTCAGTTGAACTTAGTTGTTTCCTAATTGACGAATGCTAGGTATAGTTGCTTGCCTATTAAGGGTGAGTCCCAACCATTAAAACTTAAAAATGAGGCGAACAATGAGACTCGGGTGTATCAAGAATGTATTAAGTGCTCAAGTGGCATTTGTGAGCTCTTTTTTATGCTAATATGGATTTAAAATAATTATTTTACTTTTAAATTCGAACTCCGACGATAGTGTATATCCCTCCTCTCTTTAAATTAGAGTCGGAGTAAATATTTTTGTATAAAAAAGTAGTATTCGTTAGACTTAGATATCACATACACAGTGACTCATCTGTTTTAATTTTAAGCAGAATTATAAAATGCTGAACCCAGTTTTAAGCAAGATGTTGATCCACCTAAATAATCACCAAACAGCAAAACACAAAATAATTAGGTAAATATATATTGCTTTATAAATTTCTAATAATGGGATTATGCATGGTTCTACCTTCTGAGAATCCAACAAAATAGTGACGAAAGAAAGTAGATAACATTTGGAGAAGTCGTTGAAGCCGCTCCAACGGCTTAGCTTGGGCCTCCTCCATTCATATGTCATCCACTAATCTCTAGTTAGTCAAAATTTGACATGATTCACGACCTTTCTTATCATTTTGCGTTAGTGGAAATTGTACCCAATATCCATCTGCCTCTTGTCACCTTGTATTTGGATATTATTATAGGAAATTTGTAAATATAGATATATGTTGGTCATATGACTCAAGAGCCCTTTTATCTATAATAATTGGTCAATCTTGTCTTGTCTTCTCCCGCATATGATATATGTTTAAACCTTTAACAATCAAAGCTTTGAAGCAGATATTCAACTATTCAACTCACACCACATAATTCAGAAAGATGTTGCCATCATCATTTTCCACTAAATGCTTTTCATTTTTGGTTATAATGTATGCTTCCAGTGAAGCGAGTGAGTGCGATATGAGTGTTACTCGCTATTGGGGTTTTCGTGTTCAATTTTTATTTTTATTTTTATATTCATATTTATATTCGAGATATAAAAAAGTAAAAAAAAGAAAAATTGATAAAAATAAATCATTGAACAAGGAGAAAGAAATAAAGAAGAATGGAATCAAATTTTGTTATTATTCTTCTAATTTTTTTATCCCTCTTTTTAAATATCTCTAGACGTACTCATATATTTTATGACAGAGCTGCAAAGAAAATCATTGGTGGTCAAGCATTTTGGCTGTATGGAATTGGCATCCTCCATTGTTTCCACACGCTAGCACATAAAGTAAAATTAATATTTGCGGTGGCCGGTCAAACCAGATTTCCTTTGCTTCTTCATTCAGATGATTCTGAGAGGACTCCCTCCTAATTTGGCTTCCAATCTGGTGCGGTGGTGCCCTATCTTCTTTTCAAATGATAATAATTTTATTTAATTCGATTATTAAATACAATATGTTTTTTAGGTTGTAGTCGAGTATGTTTTGTTAATATTTGTATCAAGAACCTATAACGTAGCAGAAAATTTAGATGGCCTATATGTGATCCACAATAATGGTACGTGTTAGTAATGTTTAAAAACTCGTCAGGCGGTAATTGGACGGTGGAATTGGGCTTAGTGTTTAGAGGCTTAGGAGGGGCCTAATCGAGGTCCCAGGAAAAAGTTAGCAATATAATGTGTTTCTTTCGTATCATTTAAAAAAAAATGAGTGTTTTTAAAGATAAAATAATTTTATTGAGAAAGATAAATGTGAAAAATGGTAGTTCTATAATCATAACATAAACATAAACATATAAAATGAAAAAAATGACATGAATAGGCCTAACAAATAAAAATAGAAAATATCAATAAAATAAAATGAAATATTTCCTCATAACCGTCCACCCCTCCTAACCTATAATCGGCCGCCTATACGGTGCCTGAGACGCCTAGGCGGAGTTTCTCAAATTGAGGGGCAAGGGAGGCCTAGCGCCTATACAAAATCTAGACGGCGATAGACGGGAACTTTTAAAACATCGCGTGTTTAGTGTGTTATCACAAGTGAACGTATTAGGTACTCTTATTGGATAACCCCTAAAATATTTCAGTACTAAATTAAAACTGAAGTGGATAGAAGACAAAAGTAAAAATGATTGAGATACATGGGGAGTCAGGATCAAGTCGATTCTCGCGGCAAATTGGCAATAGTTTGTTCTGCTGAGGACAAATTTTATCAGTTAATTCCCTGCAATTACGCCGTAAGGATGCCACTTTCCATGCAAACATTTTCGTCTCATCATATTCTCACAAACCAAAGACCTAGTCAACATTCATGAGCTGAGCTTGTATATGTATCATCATTTCTAATAAGTTATGATTATAAAAAAAAAGTTTCGTTAATTATAATAAAAATAATGCAAAAGTAATTATAAAAATGCAAAGTAAATGTTGTTGAAGAGCAAAAACACCATCACCTTTATACCAATATGCATATAAAGAATGCGTCTTCAGATCAAAAATAAAGAATGCGTCTATGCATTTTGTTCTTCAACTTTGGTTAATAAAAGCAATTAGTAGGATTGTGCTTATATATATGGGGGGTGTAATTGGGATAATTAGTCATTTGATTATTATTGTGGATGTAAAAAATGGACCAATTTAGATTTACTTTGTTGAGCTCGATCACTTTGCTCTTCTCAAGTGATGAGTGACCTGCAAAGAAGTAAGAAGAGTGAAGGAGCACCGGTGTTGTGTCGGTCTAACAATCTCTGATATCTAAGCTAGAAGATGGAGATCACTAAATGACAATTTTGGCAGCGTAAGGGCAAGAAAGTTAAGATACCTTTTTAAGGGGATGCCCTTTGTATTTATAGTAGCAATGAATATTGTAGATGAAACATTTTGATGTGGGATAAATGCATTGTGTTGTGATGACACACGAGCCCACCTGGGTGACGTGGTTGCCAAATGTAAGTCTACCGAGCGGATGGTCGGCCGAGAGGCATTAGGAGTAGCCCAGGAGATGCTCACTCTTCAGGCATTGGAGTTGCCGAGGAGGTTGTCGGCCGAGTGCATATGTGTTGTTTGTGTGTTGGCCTTGTTTTGCTCGGTTGGTGCATGTCGATCAATTTAGGTACAAACAATTATTAATTAAAAGATGTGTGACTTTTTAAAAACGGAATTGATTTTCAATCTCCCTTTTTTCCTTCATGCTCTCCTCTATTCAATCTCACTGTCATATTAAGTAAATAAAAAAAAAATCAATAGATGGAAACAAGCAGATGAGTGCAGAAGGAGAAAAATGGAGCGCAAAAATCACTTATCTTTTAAAAAATCTCAAATTTACTCAATTTTTTTTTATAATTTTATTTATTTATTTATTCATATATATTGATTGATTATTTTAGAATGTAAAATTATTATTTATAACTTAAACGTAAAAATAAAAAGTTTGCAGCCTCTAATTAATTAATATTAAATTTGAACTTTTAAGTATCGAGAATTTTGAATTTTGAATTTTGATCCTTAAAATTTAAAATTGAAACTTTGAATGTTAATTGTATAGCCTAACTACTTAAATATGTCAATAAATAAGATCAAAAGAAGAAAATGAGTATTAAGAAAAATTTCCACCCTAAGTACTTGTATGAGAAAATCTTTTCTATAGCCGATATATATAGGCTGTAGCTAGCCATCCACTAAGAGATGTCTGGATGTCTCTCACTTATTTTACATTATTAATATATAATTGCCATTGGTTGAGTGGAAAATGGGAAACAGACCGAAACAAGGGGCGCTTCTGTAGGTGCTTGAAACAATTTTGTCTTCTCCATATTACTATATCTCTAGAGTCAACCCCTATTTCGGGGACATCCCCTTGTTAGGTAGGGCCAGGGATCACTAATAAGTTATACCTGTATACCTTCCTTCCGTGGGTAATCGCAAACGACCGACGCGACGACTCAGATGACGAATTAGCCTCTGCGCTATCCCTACCCTTCCCTTCTTTTTTTCTTTATTTTTTTTTATAATTTATTCTAAAAAAAATAATAAAGAAAAGAGGTTTCCCAGTTCCGGAATCGGCCATTGTTCTACCAGTAGTGTTCAGGCCCTTATAAAAAATGTTAGCCCAAACGAAAATAAAAAGACCTCTAGCTCATAGTTCAATTGGACATGTAGGTTCAATAGCCATGAGATGATCATCTTAGGGTGATCCTTTTGTCGACGGATGCTCCTATTTTTGCGAGAGGGGCTCCATAGTCAACAACTTCCGCCATCATGGGTATTATCGTCAAACGCTTTGACCTAGCTTCTTTATTAGCTAGCTCCTTATTCTTCACGGCAGCCATGGATGGAAAAAACAAGAATGCCTTTAATTACGACGAAGAAAGAATTTATGATATACAATCAGTTGGTTTGAAATTGTAATTTGATTCCTTCGAGAATGACTGTTTGAAATGTCCTTCGGCACTTGATGGAAAAACGGCCTGTGTTTTCTGCCGCGCATTTGAATTGGTCAACCCATGTGAGGAATTTGATCATCACATTTCAATCAGTATTTGAATTGTTTTGTTAGTAAAAGTTGCAAACTGAGCTACAATTTAGGGTAATTAAGATCATGAAAAATTTGCATCACCCTCTTGCACACTTTAGTTTCATGCCATTAGGTCCAATATAATATCATATTCATATACCAAGATAAACTAAAGGTTTTAAATGCTTGTACTGTACTTCCATTAGGCGATGATATTGTTCATATTTATAGTTTATATGAAGTAATGACAAATGACTTAGTAGAGTTTGAGAAGGGTACGATAATCATTGTCCATATTTACGTTTGCTCAAATTATTGTAGATTTTTTCGTTGATATGTATATCTTGATAAATTATCGTTTTGAGGTGATTTCATTTTTGGATATTAAAGTACCAATAATGGTAGAGACACCAACTACATTCTTAAATTTTCCTAATCCCAATACATGTGGCACACTACTTGGCAATCCATGTCTTTTTAAAAAAAAAAATTCCAAACATCGATATTTTTTTAATTAACTATCTTAAAAAAAATCAAACATAAAAGATAAAAAAATTAAATTAAATTAAGAAAGAATAAACCCTAACTATAATAATTCTTTATTGGAGAAGAACACCCAAAATTTGCTAAATGACCGACGCCCCGCTAACCCAAATAAGAAGAAGAAGGAAAGCAAATTGGCACAGTTCTTCCTAGACATAATGGAGCTCTCTACCAAAAGCAATTTGTTCAAGTTTGTTCTCATCCTTGCGCAGAATTTGATTCCCTAGAATGTATACATGAATAGCGTAGTTCCCTTCAACGTGGGGTAAGTTTCTGACTTTACTACGCAAGAAGGCACAAATTGAGAGTTATCATGGCGGAGGTGAGACATTTTAATAGAGGATGATGCGTTGAATTTTTATGATTTATTGTGGAAGGGAAAAGAGGGAGGAATCTTCAATCAAAACTAGTAGGTATTCATTTATTTATTATTATTATTATTATTCTTTTCAAATAGCTTATTTTCTTTTTTTATAATTAAGAAAAAAAAATAAAAAAAAAATAAAAAATGACATGACAAACAATATCAGATGCCACACATGTTGGTATAAAAAAAATTTAGAAAAGTGGTTGGTTCCCATGGCATTATTCTTAAAGTACATACAATTGTATATCCATCAAATAGTTCATCTTTTTTATTTTTCAATACGTTCAAATTAAGTACATTGTGTTTAGCTAGCAAACAAGTCCTCCGGTACACTCACATTAGGCAGTTTGCCGAGCCTAACACATTTACACAAAAATGTCAAAACATGACGATGCCAAAAGCATAGGATTTTTGGGTTTTTCTATTAAAAAGGAAAAGCATATGGAATAATGAAAATAGATAGATGATAATAGATATAGTAGCGTTCGAACATAGAGGGAGAGAGAGAGACCCACCTCCCTCCCCACCTTCATTAAATCAAACCAACCTTCGATTTAAAATATAAAAAAATAAAAAAAATCTGGTGTGTTAATTGGCTGTCCACACACAACCTTTGTGTCAGTCAAACCATTTATAATTTGGAAGGTGACCGCAACATTCCAATTTCTGTAATATCACATTCTCTCCAAGGGCATCTCTGTCCACAAGCATTTCCTATAGTAGTTGCAGGACAAACCCACAAAAAAAGCATTCCTTCAAGAGATGAAAGTTCCTTTTTTTTGTGTGCGCTTTGATCAACAAGAAGAATTCGACATGGCTGAATTTTGAAGAGCCTCCCCATTTTAATTTTAAGCAATTTCCCATTTACTATCCCCATTAAACAAAGCAGTTAATGGGACCTTGTGCAGGAGACACAGAGGCTCAGAGCAATTAAACCAACCACCATTGAAGAAGCTCCACCACAAGGAGTAATAAGCTCTCATCAATTTATAGCTCAACAAACTTAAATCTTTACTTATTAACAACACAAGACACCTTTCTTCTTCTCTTTCACACCATTTATGATACAGATGGCTGCCCAACAGTCATATTTAATTGCTCAATTTTCAAGCTTTCTTCTTCATTTTAAAAACCCAGAATTCTCGCTCCTTTTTTCCCTTCTGTTTTGACTTCAATCAAAATTTAAATTTGCAGACAGGTGATGAGACTGATGACTTATAATCGCCCAGATTTCTCAGAGCCCAATTGAAGATGATTCTCAACCAAAAGTCTCGGCCTTTATTCGCTTTCGTCAGCATTCTTATCATCGCAACCTCCATAGCCGCCATCGCCGAAGCTCAAAACTCGAGCTTTTGCAGACCCACATGCGGATCGGGAAAATCAGCCAAGAAGGTTCCCTACCCATTTGGGTTCTCAGACGGATGCACAATCCCATTGAAATGTTCTGACCAAAACGAAATCACACTCGGCGAATTCAAAGTCCAAAACTTAACCTCAGACAGCGTCTTCGTCAATCTCCCTGCAAAATGTTACAGGAAGGTAGAATCCATAGCCAACCTCTTCGGCTCCAACTTCAACCCAACTTGGAATAACAGCCTCCTCTTCCAGAACTGCTCATCTCCGCTCAGCGGCTGTCTAATTCCGGCTGAATTTGTTCAGAAGCAGTTCAAATTAAAGAGCTGCGATGCCAAGACCGATAACATTAGCTGTTTGTCTCAGACGCGCAACCACTCGGGGATTATGAAATTTGACGACTTGGACGGATGCAAATACTTGTTCGGGTCGTTTTCGGTTCAGTCGGGTCGGGACTCACCGCTGTCGCTCGAGTTTGAGACGTTTGAGTTGGGTTGGTGGGTTCAGGGCCCCTGTGCCTGCCATTCGAATGCGACGTGTATTGCGGTGAAACTGGGTGAGGGAAAGCCTGACGGGCACCGATGCCTCTGTAATGAAGGGTTTCACGGCGACGGGTTCAAAAAAGGGTCGGGTTGCCGGAGAGGTGAGTCAAACTGGGGCCCTGTTTAATGTTTATTTTAGTCTTGAAATTTCTGGTCTTGGTCTTTGTCGAGCAACCCAAGTAGAAGAGTACACAGTTGGGTGCGGTGCGAGTTTTAGACTTGTCCAATTATATGCTAACACGTCATTATTAAGGATTTGTTCGAGTAGAAAGTGAACTAAATTGGGAAAATGAGAGTTAATGGTAGGTTTTGGTTATATCTCTTAATTTTGAAAGGTCCAATTGCAATTAATTAGTTTGAAGATATAAAAAGACAGAAAGTCAATTTGTTTGATTTTTGTTCACTCAATTATTCATGGTAGACTTTGCATCTGCATCTGCAGCCACATTGGATTTGATTTGGTCATAGCAATGTCGGTGTGGCTGAAAATCTGGAAGATTTACTTGTTTATGAATTGATATGAGTATTTTGAGCATAATTTAAGGAAGAATTAAATGTACCATGGATATAGAGCCCCTGCATGGTTGAAATGAAGTTTTAGTATTCTAATGAATGCTAATATATGCTTAGTTTATGTTTTTGTCAATTTTTTATATTCTTATTTGTGAATGTCTCCTCCCCAACCAAAGAATCATCCAAAAGTCAAAACCTTCGGCCAATTTTGCCTGTTTATTTATTGATAGATATTAGGTGAAGCACATGCCGTTTGCTACTAGGATTGGACCTTGGATCAATAGAAATTAAGGGGAGAGATGACTTGTAGTAGCCTTGTCAAGCTACATCATCAGTTTCTTTGGTGCAACTGTTTATGAAATAACTAAGATTGATAGTTGAAGTTATCTAATGGAGCCGATAATCTCTCACACTTGAACGTTTACAGGGTTCTTGTTTTAGCATCCAGTTCTTCATGGGGATGACACTTTGTGCAGGATGATTGGTAGTCGGTAGTGAGTGGCATTGACACGTTTGGATTTGTGCTGTGTTCTGGTCCTGGTGTCTATTTAATAAATTTTTTCTTGAATAAGGGCTTGCAACACCCTCTAAAAAATGTTCTTGTTGGAAAGTAACATTGAGAACAAACGACTCGGTGATTTTGAGTCTAGACATTTGCTTGCATTCCAGTTCTGTATATGAATTACCATACACCAGTAATTATTACCAAAATATATCTGTAATTGCATGAACTTTTCATGTTATGAAACTGAAATGTATATGGCATTGCACTTCGAAACTGTTTAATTCTATTCTAATCATTTATTTACTGGTTTTTTGCACGTCTTTAGAACCTGATTGCAATGCTTCAAAATACTTGTCTGTTCATTGTTGGGGAACAACTAGAGTTGGAGCTCTTATCGGAGGTATATTTCTACTCTTTTTTCCTTTTTCAAATTTCTCATATGCTCAATTATGTAAGTTTTTTCCGGCTTGATTTTTTTTTTTGATTCCTTTCCTTGGAGCAAAACAAAATACTGGGCTATATCTCCAAAATAAGCTATTGTATTCTTTTGAGCTTTTGTGAAAAACCACCAATCAATATGTGCTTATTGCTTTTAGTTGCAGCTATGGACATGGTGGTTTTAGACTCGTATCCCCCAATTAGGTGATCAGGGCTTCCCTCCTAGGAATTTCTGAAAAAGAAATAATAAGCCCTCAAAATGAATTCATATGGTAGTTTACTTTTAAGTTTCTGATACAATGGAAGAAACAAATATTCGCATGCCTCTTTTCGGGTAAGAAATTTTTTGAAATGCTAATCCCTAAGGACATCAGAGGGTGAAATGATATTTTTACTAATGATACAATGCGGCTCTTTCCAGTTGTAGCTTTAGCTAAGATATTGATCAAATAACCTTAGTTAAACAATTTCATATATTTGGTTGTGCTAAGTTCCTCTTATATAGCTCAATGTGTGCCATGACTTCTTTTCTTAGGGGTTTTTGCTGGAGCTCTCTTAATGGCGGGTCTATTTGTTCTGTGTTACTTTGTTCGACGCCGCTCCGCTTGCGTGAAAAACCAGATGAGTGCAAGGCGCCTTCTAAGCGAAGCTGCAGGCAACTCTAGTGTTCCCTTGTATCCCTATAAAGAAATAGAGAGAGCCACTAATTGCTTTGCTGAGAAACAAAGGCTGGGCACAGGGGCTTTTGGTGTAGTTTATGCAGGAAAACTCCACAATGATGAATGGGTTGCCATAAAAAAGATCAACCGCCGAGACACCAACAGCATTGATCAAGTCATGAATGAGATCAAGCTCCTTTCCTCAGTGAGCCACCCGAATTTAGTGCGTCTTTTAGGTTGCTGCATAGAGGGAGGTGAACAGATACTTGTATATGAATACATGCCTAATGGAACTCTATCTGAGCATCTACAAAGAGAGAGGGGCCAAGGACTTCCATGGACCATAAGGCTCACGATTGCTGCCGAAACTGCTAATGCCATTGCCTATCTCCACTCTGCAATGAATCCACCAATCTATCATAGAGACATCAAATCCAGCAATATACTCTTGGACTACAACTACAAATCAAAGGTAGCGGATTTTGGTCTTTCTAGACTTGGGATGACAGAATCATCGTACATATCAACTGCGCCACAAGGAACCCCGGGCTATGTGGATCCTCAATACCACCAAAACTTCCACCTTTCTGATAAGAGTGATGTTTACAGCTTTGGAGTGGTACTTGTAGAGATTATAACTGCGATGAAGGTGGTTGATTTCGCGCGACCTCAATGTGAGGTCAATTTGGCTGCTCTTGCTATTGACAGGATTGGGAAGGGATGTGTAGATGAGATAGTTGATCCTTTTCTTGAGCCAAATAGAGATGCTTGGACTCTTTATTCTGTAAACAAAGTGGCTGAGCTTGCATTTAGATGCCTTGCTTTTCACAGTGACATGAGGCCTTCTATGACCGAAGTGGCTGAAGAACTAGAGTACGTGCGGCGCAGTGGGTGGGCAACAATGGAGGAAAATATATGCATGGGGTCATCGTCAGTAGCATCCTCTTGTTCATCGCCGTATTATGGAAGCGAGGTGTCGTTGGGTGGCGTGGCGGCTAAGAAGGCCGGAATTCGAAGCCAAAGGTCAATTGCTTCACTAAGGGTGGATAGTTCTCTGGCTTCCATGGTGGAGGATAAGGATAGCTCTCCTGTTTCTGTACATGATCCTTGGTTTAGTGAACAGAGTTCACCTTCAACGAACAGCTTATTGGGTAATGTAGCTCACTGACATCATAAGACAGACTTCTCTTTTTTGTGTGCTTAATTAGCCTTATATATATTATCATATAAAAAAAACTGTTAATATTGAAAACTATAGAGGTTTTTTTCTTTCTTATATACCAAGTTTCGAAGTTTTTGTCCCCTTTTTTTTTGTTTGATGGTCTTTTCATTTACTCGATTACTGAGGCACAAAATTAAGAGGACTGCAAAGGGATAAAGTGGGACTTGAAATTTAGAGTATTGAGAATAATTCAATTGTTTTATTCTTCTCATTAAGAGGTTTTATATACTGTTACAATCCTAATTATAAGTAATCACACGAAATCATTCTAAGGTAAGGAGACCTAAATTTTAGGAGAAGGAAACCTAACTATGTAATTACATAAATCGTGCATAATTACATAAATCTTGCAATACTCCCCCTCAAGTTGGTGCATAGATATCGGACATGCCCAACTTGTCTGAAAATTTCGAAAACAATGTTTTCGAAAGCCTTGGTGAGGATATCAGCCAATTGATCTTCTGGTCGAATTCCAGGTACTTCCACAAGCTTTTCATCTGACTTCTCCTAAATAAAGAACTTATCCACTTCAACATGTTTCGTTCTGTCATACTGAACTGGATTTTATGCAATATCACGTGCAGACTTGTTATCACAATATAGCTTCATAGACTCTTTTGGTGGATAACCTAAGTCTTATAATAAGAGTTTCAACCACAGTATTTCTTAGATCCCAAGCGCCATTCCTCTATATTCAGCTTCTGCACTAGACCGTGCAACAACATTCTGTTTCTTACTTCTCCATGTAACAAGATTGCCTCCTACAAATGTAAAATAGCCAAAGGTAGACCGTCGGTCATCGAGTGCTCCTGCCCAATTTGCATCAGTGCACGCCTCAACCTTTACATAATCTTCATTCTTAGTAAATAGAATTCCTTTCCCAGGAGAAGCTTTCAAATAGCTCAGAATATGCATAACAACATTCATATGTTTTTCTCCTATATGATGCATGAATTGACTCACTACACTTAGAGCATATGCAATGTCTGGCTGTGTGTGAGCCAGGTACATCAACCTTCCCACTAGTCTCTGATATCTACCTTTGTCAATAGGCACTTGATTAGGTTCTATTGCTAGTTTCATTCCTTCTTCTAGAGGCGTACTTGCAGGCTGACAGGCAGACATGACAGTTTCATGCAACAAATCTAAGGCATACTTTCTTTGAGAAAGAAAGATTCCTTTCCCTGACCGTGATACTTCAATCCCAAGAAAGTACTTCAAAGGGCTGAGGTATTTCATCTCAAATTCTCGAGATAAATAGTTTTTCAATGCTTCTCTTTCCTCATGATCATTCCCTGTGACCACCATATCATCAACATATACAATGAGTGCTGTGATGTTACCACCTGTTTTCTTCAAAAATAAAGTGTGATATGAATTGCTCTGTCTATAGCCAAAATTCTTCATAGACTTTGTGAATCTTCCAAACCATGCTCTTGGAGACTGCTTCAATCCATACAATGATTTCATCAATCTACACACTCTTACTTTTCATGCTTAGAGGCTACTTCACACCCAGGAGGAAGATCCATATAAATTTCTTCTGTCAAATCACCATGTAGGAAATCATTTTTTACATCAAACTGTTGTAAAGGCCAATCCTAGTTCATTGCTAGTGACAACAGCACATGAACCAATATTGATCTTAAATGTCTCCATATAATCAATCCCATATGTTTGGGTGTATCCTTTTGCAACCAGTCGAGCCTTCAAATGCTCAATTGTACCATTTTCTTTATACTTTACAGTATAAACTCACCGACATCCAACTAGTTTCTTCCCTGTGGAAGATCCACAAGCTCCCATGTTTCATTTTTCTATAAAGACTACATCTCTTCATTCATAGCTACTTTCCACCTTGAATCAGCCAAGGCTTCCTGCACACTGTTAGGAATAGATACATTAGATAATTGATTCACAAATGACTTATTTGATTCAGACAGACGATGGTTAGAAACATAGTGACTCATGGAGTATTTCACTTTACTAGAGAGGTCAGGTTCATACGTAACCTTGGGAACACCTCTTGTGACACGATGAGGTATTTGTCTTCTTTGGGGCTCATGCACATCCTTAACTAATGATTGGTTATGTGTATCAGTAAGGGACTCATGTGATGTCATTTCTTCCATTACAGTAGCATATGAGGATGAGGGCAGCGTGGATGTTGAGGTGCCATTCAAGGGATCTGGGCGATCCTTTTGTGACTGCTGCAACTGTGACTGGTCACGTGGGTGTTCCAACTGTGACTGGTCATGACTTGTTTCTAGTGTAACCAACCACAACGTCTGATGATTGTCATAGTCTAAAGCCTGAACTTCCTTCTGGTACTCACCCCTGAAGTTCAGCACCATGAGGAAAAAACATATCCTCTTCATGAAAAACAACATCAAGGGGGGGGGGGGGGGGGGGGGGGGGGGGGGGTGGGGTGTGGTGGTATAACAACAATATGTTTCTTGAGTAGAGGCGTAGCCAAGAAAAACACACCGTAAGGCATGCAATGTCAACTTATTTCGCTGATGCTCATGCAAATGAACAAATGCTGCACATCCAAACACATGTGGTGACATATTGGGTACAGAAGGAGCACAAATTGCGGATGTGAGAGCTTGAAAGGGTGTCAAAAACTTGAGAGTACTAGAGGGCACTCGATTAATCAAATAAGTTGCAGATTTTAGGGCTTTT